>CM052649.1:87700750-87735654 GCA_028533165.1 Leontopithecus rosalia
ACAAACATATGAAAAAATGCTCATCATCACTGGTCATTAGAGAGGTGTAAATCAAAACCGCATTGAGGTACCATCTCACGCCAGTTAGAATGGCGTTCATTAAAAAATCAGGAGACAACAGATGCTGGAGAGGATGCAGAGAAATAGGTACACTTTTACACTGCTGGTGGGGGTGTAAATTAGTTCAACCATTGTGGAGGACAGTGTGGCAAGTCCTCAAGGACCTAGAAACAGAAATTCCTTTTGACCCAGCAATCCCATTACTTGGTATATATCCAAAGGACTATAAATCGTTCTACTATAAGGACACATGCACACGAATGTTCATTGCAGCACTGTTTACAATAGCAACGACCTGGAACCAACCCAAATGCCCATCCATGATAGACTGAACTGGGTTAATGTGGCACATATACACCATGGAAAATTATGCAGCCATCAGAAATGTTGAGTTCATGTCCTTTGTAGGGACATGGATGAATCTGGAGAACATCATTCTCAGCAAATTGACACAAGAACAGAAAATGAAACACCGTATATTCTCACTCATTGGCGGGTGATGAACAATGAGAACACATGGACACAGGGAAGGGAGTACTACACACTGAGGTCTACTGTGGGAAACAGGGGAGGGACAGCGGTGGGGGGGAGTGGGGGAGGGATAGCATGGGGAGAAATGCCAAATGTGGGTGATGGGGCAGAGGCAGCAAAACACACTACCACGTGTGTACCTATGCAACTATCTTACATGTTCTGCACATGTACCCCAAAACCTAAAACACAATAAAAAGAAAAAAAACAGAAATGGGCTTCTATCTCTCACCATAAACACAAAGTAACTCAAGATGGAATAAAGAACCTATTAAAATACTAGAAGGAAACATAGAGAAAACTGTTCTGCACATTGATCTAATCAAATAATTCATGACTAATACCTCAAAAGCACAAGCAACAAAACCAAAATGGGATAAATGGGTTTTTAAACTGAAAAGCTTCTGCACAGCACGAGAGATCAACAAAGTGAACTCACAACCTGTGGAATGGGAGAAAATATATGCAAACTCTGAAACTTAGAAGAGACTAATAAAAAGAATTTACAAGGAACTGAAAAACTCTACAATGATAACAAAAGCCCAAATAAACCCATTAAAAAGTTGTTAAGGCCATAAATAGACACCTTTCAAAAAGGACATACAAATGGCCAAGAAGAATATGAACAAGTGCATAACATCACTAATTACTAGAGATATGAAAAATAAAACGACAGGAAGATATCATCTGACACCACTCAGAATAGCTATTACTATTATTTTTAATTTTTTTTTTGAGAAACGAAAGGCTTTATTGAAAAATCAGTCAGTGTGGAGAGAGGAGGCAGGTTCAAATCTGTCTGGGGCAAGTTTATGGGCAAGAAGGCAAGAGAAATGATTTAGGAATGTCAGCTTGGTAGGGTTGGATTGGAAGGCTTTAAATTTGTCTGTTTATGGTGTGGTATATTGAGGCAGATTTAAAGTCTGGATCGTCCAGATCAACAGACAATTCTGAAAGAGTTCCAGTGTTTAGCTTCTGATCATGTTCTAGTCTCCTTGATTCCCAGGGTAGAAATATTTAGTTTTGGGTGTTCTTAGAGGTCAAAGCTTCTTCCATTGCCCATGCCTGGACTATGACTTGCAGTTTGGGGCTGTTATATCTATAAGGCAAGTTAATGGTTTGTTATCAACAGGGTAAGGCATAGTTTGAGCTGGTCCTGCGTTTACAATAACATAAATATCAAAAAAATAAAATTGAGTGAAAAGAGACAGGTGTAAATGAATACACAGTGAATGATTCTATGTATATAAAGTTTAAAATAGGCTGATTTATGGTAACAAATATTAAAATAGTAATTATCTTTGGAAGGAAAAGGCTATAAGGGGTTTTCTGAGATGCTGGAAATGTCCTATGTTTTGATCTTAGTTGTAGTTAAAGAAGTTTATTCACATTAAAGATTCATTAAACTTAAGATTTGTGTTTATTTAATATAAGTTATATCCCTTTAAAACACACACTTAAAAAAGTCCTCAGCTGTGAAAATTAAGGAACTATCATTACACTTATGGTATGAATAAATTTTAGAAACACAATATTTAGTGGTAAAAGCAAGCCTCATATATCTGCAATGCAATATAAAAAATAAACAATGCTAAATAAAATATTTAGTCACACATACTGATAGAATCGCTATTATTAAACAGTAAAAAAAAGAAACCAGCTGTTGGCAAGCATGTAAAGAAAATGAACACTTACACACTGTTTGTGGAAATGTAAATTAGTACAATCTCTATGGAAAACAATATGGAGATTTCTCAATGAATTAAAAATAGAACTACCATTTAATTCAGCAATTCCACTCCTGGGAATATATTCAAAGGAAAAAGAAAAAATTATTTCAAAAATACAACTTCATTCATATGTTTATCACAGCAATAGTTACAATAGCAAAGATACAGCTAACTAAGTATGTATTAATGGGTGATTAGCTAAAGAAAATGTTTTATATATACACAATAAAATATTATTCAGCAAAAAAAGAATGAAATTCTATCTTTTGCAGAAGCATGGGTGGAACTGGAGGTCATTATCTTAAGTGAAACAACTCAGAAACAGAGTCATATACACATGCTCTTACTTATAAGTGAGAGCTAAATAATGTGTACACATGACATAGAGTGTGAAATGTGGGAGACTGGAGACTGGGAAAAGTGGGAGGGTGGATGGGAGTGAGGGATGAGAAATGATGGGTGTGATGTATATCATTCAGGTGATGAATACACTAAAGCCCAGACTTCACTACTGTGTAATATATCCATGTAACAATAATGCACTTGTACCCCTTATATTTATAACAATAAAAAAGTGGATAAAATAAAATAAAAAATGAATCTTAGCATTCTTGTGAAATCATAAATGATAAAAAAAAGAGAGAGAAAAGAAACCCAAGGCTTTACAAGAAAATCCTGATCAAAATAAGAAGCAAACAAAGATATAGCATAGTATTACATAAAAATGTAAATAGAAATAGTCTTTGAAAGGTAATTCATTGGATATTTGCTTTTGCAGGAACTTCTTTTGACTCAAGCTTTCATTTTTGCTCACTATACATTTAACTACAGTAAAGAGTTATATAGAGAAAAATGTCTATATGATCATAACTGAAATCATTATTGTTTTTAAATTTTGAAAATGAAACTGTATAAAAGCACAGATTTAATTAGTATTACATAAAAATGTAAATAATGTGTTTTTAAGTGACAAAGAAATGTTATAGGTGACAACATTTTATGGTGGATACACAGGAGTAAAGTTAGAAGTAAATCAAGGGGAGTTTATTTTTAAAATTTAAATTATAGAAAGTCAAGATATGCTAAATTGAAAAACCGAAACTGATATAAGTATTACAGTGAATCATGATCCTGGAAAGGTGTAGCAGAGGCACCAAGAGTGGAAACCCCTGGTGTATCTGACTGGCTGTGACATGGCACTAAGTAACTGGTATGAGACGTGCCATTTTTTCTGCCTGCTCTTTCTCACTGTTCTTCACCTACTGTTTTTCCAGTCTGAACATAAGCATAGCTTACTTCTTTCTGGATTATCCTTTTAGCTATTTGTCTGCATCATTGACAGACAAATTACCTACAGATCCAATTACCTACAAATGAACAAATAGCAATATTAAGCTAATCCTAAATTATATGTTCTGAAGACAAAATTTCTCTCTCCCAGTTCTAATATTATTATTTGTTTTGATTAGGAAAGTAACATTTCAAAGATACTAAAGACAACCTTTTGTGTCTTTTTATCATGAAATAATTAATGAAAGATATTTAATTCTTAATCCTTCCATTTTGGTATGATGGAAGCCTAAGGGAATAGCCATAGTAGTTCCTTATTTTTTGGTGAAATAGTTGAAATTGTGGCATGTTGAATCTCAAACCTTCAAATGTCTATAAAATGAACTGCATTTTTAAAAGGTTTTCATTTAGACATATGATTCCTTTTGATTTTGATGGCAAATGTCAGAGGCTTTAATTGTCTGGTCACTAGCCAAGAGATTTTAAGAATATCATACAGTTCCCATTCTGTAAAAGTAAAAATAGTTAACTATATATTCCTTGGGTCAAGAAGTAGGTGAGGAAAATTTTAGGTGAGAATTTTAGGTTTTAGTTTTAGGAGGCATAGAATAACAAAGTAAACAGGAGCTCAAGAGATTCACCTTCAAGCTCATTATTTTAAAATACTTATTGCAGAGTAGCTGCTAATATTTCTGGCTTGACTAGGCATTAACATAAATATTTTGTTTATTTTGAGTAATGTTAGTTATGTTTCCTTTGTGACTGAATACTAGCCAGTGAGGTTAATTATTGTCCAAATTACAGACTGTGTTAACCTTGTCCCTCTCTTCACAGTAAAACTAAGGAAAGAAGTTACGAGGTCTTTATTTTTTAATCGAATAATATGTAATTGATAACTTGAATTAACATTGGAATCAAAGTATAAAGAGTCTCAGACTTGTCAAATAGCACTGAAAACAAGGGAATTAATGGGTAACCTCCCAAATCAGTAGCAGAGCAGATTGCCTGTCTCTGTTGTAGAAGTACATTAGCTGGGATGTTTTGGCTGAAACAGAAGTGATGTCCATTCTGTTGTACAGTGCAACAGTATTGGACGTGTTTGGCAGCTTCTCCCATGTGTGTTTGGTTTGATACACTGTACCTCACATAGGCATCTGGTCTTTACTTAAGGAAGAAGGAAATTACATAAAATTTAAATAGTTTATTATTTATTTTCAGGAAGAGATCTTTTGGTTTCTGATTGTTTAAAATTCTTTTGCCCTTCTTCTTGCCCTGCATATCCCATGTCCTTTTATACTTTAAGCTGAGTAAATGTGTATGTGCTTTGTGTGTGTGCTTTGTGTATGTGTGCGCATTTTTGTGTGTCCGTGTATGTGTGCGCATTTTTGTGTGTCCGTATATGTGTGCATTTTTGTGTATCTGTATAGGAAACTTGGGCTTATCTTTTTTTAAGAAATGGAAATTTTATCTTGGAAGTCTTAAAATTTTCCAGTGTTATAATGTAAAAAAATTGATGTGCAAAATGCATAAGTGAATTTTGCTTTTAAATTGAATGGATTTGAGACATTTTTCAATTTTATCTTAAAATCCGTTTTAGCTGATTCAGAAAGATAAATATTTCTGTGAAGCTTTTAAGCTTACCAATAATCTCAGAATATATGCCTAATACATAATGACAAATAAAGGACAATAAATAAAAACCATAGAAATATTTTCATATGTTTTAATTTTTGAAACTTACACTTCCAAGTACATTCCAATAATAACTTAAGGATGAAATAACTGAAAATATCTTATTGGTAAAGGCTTTGTCTCTGAACCTTATCTGTTTTCATTCAACTTAAGGTAAATATACATACATGTTCTTATGATTTAGTAAAGAGTGTTCTATTCATGTAGTTATGTACAAAACAAACTCTGCCCTTGCGTTCTTCCTCATTTCTAATATATGCAATCTGAAACAACTGTACACTGAAAAATAACTTTTAAAAATGCTGCAGTATTCCTTCAAAATTCAGAAAACATGGGATTTTTTAACTTTAATCAAAAATTTAATTGTATAGCTACAACACTAGGCACTGCAGGCAAAAAATGTGATAAACTATAAGCCATGCTCTCCATATAATCATTGCCTAGTAAAGAAGGAAGATAAAGAAGGAGTTCTAATACACTCAAATATAAGTACTGCCGTGGAGTGGGGAAATTACTGTGGAAGTTGACATAAGTGTGTGAACAACTGGCAGAGGGAGAGAAAGACTTTCCCAGAGAGGTTGGCCATAATCTGCATCTGGAAGAATAAATAGTATTTATTCAGTTGAAGACAGGAGGACCATTCCAGACTGAGAATCACACATGCAAAGCTATTAAAACAGAATGAAGAACAAATGGTCAGAAATTTATCGTAGTAGAGGATAGAAGTGTGTAGAAAAACAGTGATCTTAGAGATAAGACTTTAATTTTCTTTTTTTTTTGTTGATTGTGTGGAATAATTTTTTATTTTGCTTTTTAAAAATTAATAAACTATTTAAAGAAAAGTTTTGGGCTCACAGAAAAATTGAGCAAAAAATATAGAGTTTTCATAAATCCTATGTCTCCACACATACACACCCTCATCCATGATTGACATCTTTCTGCTTCTGTCTTCTGAATATTTTCTGGAAGAGATTGGAGAAAATGAGCTTATTTTCTTTCTTAAATGTTTGGCAGAATTCACCAGTGAATCCATTTGGTCTCAGTGCTTTCTGTTTTGGAAGGTTATTCATTATTAATTCAGTTTCTTTAATAGATATAAGCCTGTTTAGATAGTCTGTTTCATCTTGTGTGAGTTTGGGGAGACTGTGTTTTTCAAGTAATTGGTCCATTTTACTCAAGTTGTCAAACTTGTGTGCATGGAGTTCTTAATAATATTCTATTATTATTTTAATGTCTATGGGATCTGTAGTGATACTCCCTCTTTGATTTCTGATGTTAGTAATTTATGTCTTCTCTCTTTAGTTAGCTTATTCTTCTCATTTTTCTTCTTTCTCCTCCTCCTTCTCCTCCTCCTCCTTGTTCTTCTTTTCTTCTTCTTCTCCTCCTCCTTCTCCTCATTATTCTTTTCTTCTGCTGCTGCTGCTTTTTCTTACTTCTCCTCCCTCCTCCTCCTCCTCCTGTTGCTCTTCCTCCTCTTTTTTTCTCCTCCTCCTCCTCTTCTTTCTCCTCCTCCTCCTCCTTCTTTCTTCTTTCTTCTTTTCAGTGATTGTTTTAGAGTTTGCAAATATACAGTTGCTGTTACTGAAACATTAGGAGTTTAGTCTAGGTCTGCTGCTCGCCCCACAGAAAGCCAATGACTAAGATGACAAGCATTGCCAGGGAGAAAGGCTTTAATTGGGTTCTGCTGCCAAGGAGATGAAAGCTCAGTCTCAAATCCATCTCCCTGACAGACCAAAACTAGAGGTTTATACAGCAGGGAAAAATGTAACAATGTGTAAAAAACAAGAACTAGGGAGAGGCAAGGAGGCATCTGGTGCTGTGCTGTAGTGAGTGTCAGTTCTTTGATACTTCTTTTAAGAGGCCTGAAGGTCCTTTTCTGGGAAGAAACTCAGATAAAACAAATACGGGTTTCAAGCTTTAACAGCAGAAGGGTCAATGTCTATGTTTATCCAAAGGAAGAGTCTATAGGAGTACTGGGCTGGATTCATTACAACTAATCCAAGTCCACTCCAAATAACACTTTATGGCTCACTCATACAACACATACTTTATAATGACAAAATAATTTGAATTCTTCCTTTCTGTTTCTCATATCATTGCTGTTATTAATTTCACTTATATATCAGCATAATTATATACACACAAAAGCATACATCATCAAATACATTGATATGATTATTTTGAACAAACTGCTATCTGTTAAATCAATGAAAAATTAAAAAGAGGTTTTAATTTTACCTTTACTTATTGATTCTCTGATACTCTCCCTTTCTTTATATAGATATTAGTTTCTTGCCTGTATTATTTTCCTTCCCTCTGAAAAACTTCTTTTAACATTTCTTGGAAGGCAGGTCTATTGGTAACAAATTCTCCCTTTTTTTTTTGTCTGAGAAAGTCTATTTCTCCTTCACATTTGAGGAAAATTTTGTAGGGTACAGATTTACAGGTTGGTGGGATGTTTTTCCTCTCAACATTAAATGTTTTACTCCACTCCCTTTTCACTTGCATGGTTTCTGGGGAGAGGTTGGCTGTAATTGTGAACTTTGCTTTTGTGTAGTTAGGGCAATTTTCTCTCTGACTTGTTTCAAGATTTTCCTTTATCTGAAATTTGCTGTAGTTTGAAAACGATACACCCAGATGGAGTTTTCTTAGGCATTTGTCCAGCTTGGTGTTCTCTGAGGCTTCTGGGTTTATGATTTGGTGTCTAACATTAATTTGGGGGAGATTCTCAGTTATTATTCCTTCAGATATTGCTTCTGCTTCTTTTCCCCTCTTCTTCTGGTCTTCCCAATACATGTATTTATATCTTTTTTAGTTGTCCCACAGATTTTGGATATTCTTTAATTTTCAAGTGAAAATGTTGATGGTAACTATAAACAATAGAAACTTTCTTTCTAAACAAAATATCAGAATAATTCATTAAGTAATACTTAAATAGTGACGGTTTATTTTAAATAAGGATTTCTATAGATATTTTTGCTTTCTGGGGTTGTCTTTGAGTCAATATATTCTAATTAAAAGATTTTAAGCTTTGGAGTTTTTACTATTAATTTTGTCACTAGTTAGCTAGATGTCTTGGCTAAGTAACTTTGCAAACTTAATAATGTTACAAGATTCCTTAGGGTGTTGTCTCACCAGCTGGTAATGGCTGTGGCTGACAACACTCTCTGTCTGAGTATTGCTTGCCCCTGCTGAGCTCATTCCATCTACTCAGCCCTACAGGCTATGCTTGGCTGGGGCTATGAGCCTCGATCCCACACCTGTCAACAGTAAGCCAGGCACAGGGTGGCAAAGGGTATATGGGTGCGTAAGCACAGGGTCTAACAACTCTGTACAGCCAGGCACACTGGCTGTTGTGGCAGGACAGGCAGCTCCAGGTACTGGCACAAGTGCCAATTCCATGCCAGGCTGCAGCTGGACCAGATGTATTGCACATGGCTTCTTCTACAGGCACCCACATCTGGATGAGGGGATGGCAGTGGTTCCTGGAAGCTTGGAGATGCCAGGAACTGCAGAACCCCAAAAAGAGTGTCACAGCCTGGGCTCAGGAAGCCTCTAGGTCTGGGATCCCCAAAGGTCCACAGCTCTTTTCTTCTCATTGCCTGCAAGGTAGTGAGTAGTGGGGTGGGACAGGGGAAAATTTCAGCCCTGTTTGTGTTACATCTCTTTAAGTCCCACCATTTAGCAGGTCCTGAGTTCTTGTCCCATGTCCAGGAAGAATGAATTATGTAGACAACTGGAGGGTGAGCAAGGCAGAAAGGAGTTCATTGAGCAGCAGAACAGGTCTCTCAGGAGACCTGAAGTGGGTTGCTCCTTTCTGCAAGGAGGTCATCTAGATGAGATTCCAGCTCTCAGCAAAGAGGAGACCTGGAGTGAGTAGCTCCTATATGTAGTCCCTATCCACAGACAAGTCATCCCACCATCTGTGCAGCCCTCGGTGGAGAGGAGACCCAGAGTAAGTAGATCCCATCTGCAGTAGGGTCATTCCATCATCTCTTGGAGTCTGGGGTTTTTGTGGGCTTCAGAGGGGAGGAAGTGCATGCTGATTGGTCCATGGGCAGCCATGGGTGGGCCTGGAAAACCCACCATAAGTTCTCACTCTGGTCCACAGAACTGGTAGCCCAGCCCCCAGGCTTCAGGTTATCCCTGGCTTGAAGGTGTGGACATACCCCTTTCTACTCAAGAGCCTGTCTGCTCTTGCCACCATCAACCTGCCATACTCGGTGCCCACAGCACCCAGGTTTATGCTGAAGGGTGCCTGCAGGCCCACACTAAGCTGCCCTCAATACACCCTCAGCCTCCCTCCCATGCTCGTTGATGCCCAAAGTCTTGAGAGGCCTGAGGTAGCCGGGAGCTGGCATGTCAGGGCTACTCCAAGCATGCCCATACCTGGCTGGGTTGTGACAGCATCTGGCTCAGCCTCAACTTTGCTCCAAAATCAGAGTTGGTACTGGGAGTGGGAAGAGCTCATGTATTAGGATCAGGCACTTCTGAGCCTGTTGGAGAAGAAGGCTTTCTGGATCCTTGAGTGCAAGGATGCCCAGGTCTGCAGCCATGGTTAAGCAGCTACAGCTGCACCTGGGAGGGTGGGGCTTTCACTTCTCTAACTTAGAAGTGGGCAGAAATCCTGCTTGCTTCCAGCTCCAACTGGCTTCTTAGAGCACTCAGTTCTGGCTTTGTGTCCCCCACTGTAATTGGCATCATGGTAGCAGCTGCTCCAGATAGGCCACCACTGCCATCAGTAAGATAAAGATAAACATATCTCTGAAGATTACCTAGGATCAAAAAGGTTTAATACTGTATTTTCTTTTGAGAGTTTAATGGTTAGCACCTACATTTAGGTCTATGAACCATTTTGGGTTAATGTTTGCTTATGGAGTGAGATAGGGATACAGCTTTTTTTCTTGTACATGTAGGTATTCACTTGTCCCAACACCATTTGTTAAAAAGAATATTCTTTCTCCTATTTAATTGACTTGGCAATCATATTGAAAATTAATTCATTATAAATGTAAGGGTTCTGGACTCTCAGTTTTATCTCATTATGCTTTGCATCTATCTATATGCTAATACCACACTCTCTTGCTTACTGTAGCCTTGTAAAAAGTTCCCCTCCCTATGCCCACATCCTCTCATTGTTCAACACCTGCCTATGAATGAGAACATGTGGTATTTGGTTTTCTGTTCTTGTGTCAGTTTGCTGAGAATCATGGTTTCCAGATTCATCCATGTCCCTACAAAGGACATGAACTCATTGTTTTTTATGGCTGCATAGTATTTCGTGGTGTATATGGGCCACATTTTCTTTGTCCAGTCTTTTATTTGTGGGCATTTGGGTTGGTTCCAGGTATTTGCTGTTTGTAAACAGGGCCACAATGAACATATGTGTGCATGTATCTTTATAATAGAATGATTTGTAATCCTTTGGATACATACCCAGTAATGGGATTGCTGGGTCAAATAGGATTTCCATTTCTAGGTCCTTGAGGAATCATCATACTGTCTTCCACAATGGTTGAACTAATTTATACTCCTACTAACAGTGTAAAAGTGTTCCTATTTCTCCACATCCTCTCCAGCATCTCTTGTCTCCAGATTTTTTAATGATCTCCACTCTAACTGGCAGAGACTTAACCAAAAATGAAAACTTCCGGCCAGTATCCATGATGAACATATATGCAAAGATCTTCAATAAAATACTGGCAAACTGTTTGCAACAGCACATCAAAAAGCTTATTCATCACGATCAAGGAGGCTTCATTCTGGGGATGCAAGGCTGGTTCAACATATGGAAGTCTATAAATGTAATCCACCACATAAACAGTACCAAAGACAAAAACCACATTGGTCTATTTTTTTTCCTGAAGCTCAAGTCTGTTTTGAGCTTCTCTGATAAATTTAAAATTATGTTTATCATACTTTCTGCCTCCAGAATTTCTGTTTTGTTTTTGTATATAATTTCTTTCTCTTTATTGATACTCTTTATTTCATGAGACATTGTTTTTATACTTTCATTTAATTCTTTATGCATTTTTTTTAGTGTTTTGAGTATATTTATAATAGCTGATTTAATGCCTTTGTCAATCAAGTCGACATTTGGCCTATTCAGGGACAATTTCTATTAACTGATCTTTTTCCTTCATTTTGCCTACACTTTACTGTTTCTTTGTGCATCTCACAGTTTTGTTACTGTTGAAAACTGGATATTTGAAATAATAAGACTCCAGGGCTTTTTCATTGTTTCTATTTATTATTGTTTTTGTTTAGTAATTTTTCTGCACTAATTTTCTAAAGACTTTTATCATTCATATACACTCTAGTTTCTGATAAGTTGACTTTGATTTTTTTTAAATTTGTGACTTTTGATATTTCCTAATTATTGGATAAAGGCTTCCTTAAATAAACTGATCCAGTGTCTCTCACCCTTTGTTGTTGGGCTCTGTGTGTTTACTGCTCCATGCTTCAGTGGTTTAAGAGTTTATAACTCTGCGTTAGTCTGAAATTCCTGCTTGCATAGAACCTCAATATCAGTCAGGGATCAGACAGTGACACTTTTCAGAGTTTTCTTAGATGTGTGCATTGCCTTATTCATGTGCATGGCCTCCTATTTTCCTACAAAAATGTTGAAAGTTTTCAAAAGGTGGACATCCCATTTCTCAGATACTCCTTTTAAGTTTTATTTGGCCAGATTCTTGTTTACCCCAGCTAGTACTGTTGCTTCAGACAACTATGATGTTAAATAATTTCAATTGATTATTTTCTACAAAGGCCCTGGAGTCAAGGCTTTCCTGATTAAGTTTTCCCTGAGACAGGTCAAATGAAGACAAAGTAAGTGACTAGGGCTTCTCCAAGGTGTTTCTAGAAAGGTCAAATAGTGACAGTTCTCTGGAGTTGGGATTTCTTTTGTGGGTGGATCTCAAATTTATTCTGCTTCCTGTAATTGCTACCAGAATGCTGTTTTTACAGCTACTATATTTTAAATCTGCTGCCTTTTGGGATTCTGTATAGCTGGGGGGAAAGGGATAGGAACAGTATACTTTAAATAATAATAAAAAACTGTTGCATAGGTACATACATGCCATGGTGGTTTGCTGTCTCTATCCTCCCTATCGCCTACATCAGGCATTTTCCTGGTATTGTCCCTCTCCAACCTCCCCATCCCCTGCTGTCCCTTCCCTCCCCTCCTCTCCACCCCCCACCTGCCTCAGGTGAGTGTTGTTCCCTTCCCTGTGCCCAAGTGTTCTCATTGTTTAACACCTGCCTGAGAGTGGAAACATGCAGTGTTTGGTTTTCTGTTCTTGTGTCAGTTTGCTGAGAATGATGGTTTCTAGATTCATCCATGTCTCCACAAAGGACTTGAACTCGTTGTTTTTTATAGCTGCATAGTATTCCATGGTGTATATGTGCCACATTTTTTTAATCCAGTCTATCATTAATGGGCATTTGGATTAGTTCCAGGTCTTTGGTATTGTAAACAGTGCTGCAATGAACATATGTGTGCATGTGTCTTTATAACAGAATGATTTATAATCCTTTGAGTATATACCCAGTAATGAGATTGCTGGGTCAAATGGAATTTCCATTTCTAGATCCTTGAGGAATCACCACACTGTCTTCCACAATGGTTGAACTAATTTACACTCCCACCAACAGTGTAAAAGTGTTCCTATTTCTCTACATCCTCTCCAGCATCTTTTGTCTCCAGATTTTTTAATGAACGCCATTCTAACTGGCCAGAGATGGTATCTCAATGTGGTTTTGATTTGCATCTCTCTAATGACCAGTGATAATGAGCATTTTTTCACGTTTGTTGGCTGCATAAATGTCTTCTTTTGAAAAGTGTCTGTTCATCTTCTTTGCCCACTTTTGAATGGGTTTGTTTTTTTCTTGTAAATCTTCTTTAGTTCTTTGTAGATTCTGGATATTAGCCCTTTGAGATTCTTAAATAAGCACTCCTGGGATTATTGTGAGCCTTTGGCTAATTTTCACATTTCAGAAAAAGTTGATTTTGACAATTCATTTTCGCCAGTATTCTCATTGTTTTTACAGATCAACTGATTGTTGGAAGAGTTTACTCGTTCTATAAACACTTCTTTGAATGTAGATGTTTAAAAACCTTCTATGTACCAACTGCTGTGCTAGGTACTGGGTATACAGTGATAAACAAGACAAAGTCCCTACCTTTACCTTCAAATGTGTATTAAATTGAATCAGACTACATTGTGCTATGGTAACTGATATTGAATTTATGTATTTCTCTTGATTATGCAGGAGAATGAGACACAGTCTGAAGAAAACAAAGGCAACATCATTTTAGTTGCATCTTGCTTTTTCTAGACTTGTTCCCTTCCAAAGACACATGGATTTTTCTCCTCATGGGGCCAATGAAGCTGTGCAATATTCATTTGATGCCTACTTAATGTCAGAATTACAACTTGTTCATTTATTACTTATCTCTGGTGTCTAGCACAGGGCTATCACACAGGAGTAAATTAAGAAAAGTTCACTGCATGAGTGCAAAAACTACGTATGTTTAATTGAAAAAAGAAGGGAAAGAAAACTACTATGAAATTGATCATGTGATTTTTTAGTGAAGTAGTACAAAGATGTTGAAAGAGAAATGTGCTTAATATGGTCTAGCTTCACATAATAAATCCTGAAATGCCTGCTATCATGTTAGCAAAGGCCCAGTTTTTTTCCTTTTATATCTCTTGAGTGTAGCAGGTGCAACACAACTGAGGGGATACCATGCTGTCTGTTCCTGGTCATAACTTGATTGAGAAGTTAATTTTAGGCTAGAAATTAATTAGAAAATTCCCCTTTGCCATAAATGAGGAAACCACTGAACACTGCCAAAAATAGATCTGTTTTTATGTCACAGATTAGAAATGGAATTTATCATGTCATTTTTCTAAATATGTTAAATGAGTCATCTAACTCTTGTCTCAGTTTATTTAGCTCAATGAGCACTCTCACATTGCTTTTTATTTGCATGCACTTTTCATGGGAATGGAAAATACACTTTTTAAATGCAAGGTTTAATAACATTTCACACCAGTTATGCATATAATTATCAGTTTTGTAGCTGTTCCTCAATTGGTTGGGACTGAATGGGCAAAGCTCACACAGTAATACCTTATTTACTATCATTACTAGGTTATTTTCTTCCACTTGTGAGAGATCATAAACATGTCAATTTTCCTTTCCTTTTTGGTAGTTTGTCTTTTAAAGATAGCATAGGTTTATAACTGCTATCCTAAGAAAGCCATTTTCCTCCTGGGACTCTTGTATCTATTGCCCATAAAGGTAATGCGGAATGATAAATACACTCATGACATTCAAGCAGGAGGCATACATTTAGGTTGTACATTTACACCAAGGACAAATTCAAGTGCATTCTTAATTTAAATACCATTTCCCTTTGATTTTCTTTGAATCAACACAGATTAAGATGTTTTGTCAGTTAAAATTAGTCATACTTTATTGGGGCACAATTCTACATATGTTCAAATGTTTGATTTTTACACTAGTATGTGTAAAGCATGGTACTGTATACTGGGTCAAAAAGAAGGACAAGAAAAGATGAAAAAGAGGTTTTACCTTATGGTACTCATGCCACAATTAAGTTGATTACTGGAAAGACTACAACTGGAAATTGGGAAGTTATAATCTTGAATTATGCAACTAAATTGATATGGTGTAGAAATCATATGTGGTTATTTAATTTCCCTTGGTTTCAGTGGCTTATGTGTAAAAATTCAGTATTTCATGGAGGAATAAGTAAAGACCATTTTTGTTTGACTGTCTGCAAGCCATTTATTTTTATTTGTAGCCTTGGTTTAGAGATTTTAGATGTTTATATAAATGATATAATAAAACTGGTTGAATTTTCATTTTATTAGTATTTTGGCCATAGTCATACTGTGCATGAGTATTGATAAAACTCACAACAATAATGTTAAGCAAATATCATAAAGCTGGGGAAAAACAAAATGAAACAAAACAAAACAAAATAACCAAATTGTAGAAGTGTGATCCCATGAGAGTAACACTGAAAATGATGTGGTCACTATGGAAAGCAGTACGGAAGGTCCTCAGAATGCTGAAAATCCCACTACTACATGATCCATCAATCCCACTTCCAGTTATATATTTAAAAAATTTAGGGCTGGGTGTGGTGGCTTATGCCTGTAATCCTGGCACTTTGGTAGGTTGAGGTGGGTGGATCATCTGATGTCAGGAGTTCAAGACCAGCCTGGCCAACATGGTGAAACCCCATCTCTACTAAAAATATAAACATTAGCCAGGCATGGTGGCATGTGCCTGTAATCCCAGCTACTCCAGAGGCTGAGGCAAGAGAATCGCTTGGGAGACAGAGGTTGCAGTGAGCCAAGATTGTGCCATTGCACTCCAGCCTGCGTGACAAGAGCAAAATTCCATCTCAAAAGAAAATTGAAATCAAGATCTGGAGGAGATATCTTCATTCCCATGTTTATTGCACTATTCTTCCTAATAGTCAAGATATGGAAGCAACTCCAATGTCTATAGACAGTTGAATGGATAAAGAAAATGAGGTGTATAAATGTAACAGAATATTATTGAGTCTTTGAAGAATAGAAAGAAATCCTATTTGTGCCAACATGAATGAACCTGAAGGACAGGATATTAGTTAAAATAAACCAGTCACATAAGGACAAATACTGCATGATTCTGACACAGGATATTTATTTGATCCCTTCGTGAGACTAGTGACAGGGGAGCCTTAATTACTCAGGCCACCCCACTCAACCCCTCATCAGAGGAAGCATGTGAATGAAGGAGTGCAGGAATCAGAGCAGGTGAGTGCAGGAACCGGCTGCTTTGGTGGTGCTGAAGCAAACTCCATGCAGGCCCCTTGGCAGTATTCCTATAAAGTTGCCTGGGACCCCAAGGCCCCAGCGGACATGTTACAATGCTCTTTTAGCTCTGTCATCTGCAGACAACAGTGTGTTATCAGCTCAGTGGATCCTTTGCCTCATCGCATGGGGTGATAGCCTTCTTCCTGTGAGGGCAAAGGGCCAGTATGACAGCCTTTTTGGGTACCTGCACTTAGTGTATCGTGAATTCATGTCTGGTGCCCAAAATGAATGAGATCACGGAGACAAATTGAAGGATAGAGAATGTAGAGAATTTTACTCGTGATGAAAGTGGCTCTCATCAGAGAGGGGAGCTGGAAAGGATGGGAAGGGAAGGTCACTCTTCCCTGAAGTCAAGCTGCCTCTCTGCCTCATCCAGCCACCATCTTCTAAAGTCAAGCTGCTTACTTTCAATGTTCAGCCACATCTTCCCAACATCCAGCTGCTTCTCCCATTGTCCAGCCGCTTCTAGCCTCTGCTGGCTGAGTCTGGGGTCTTTACAGACACATGATGCGGGTTGGGGGGGGCATAGTAGTTTTGGAAGAGGCAACATTCAGTTGGTGAAAAGACATTATTCAGAAAGAAACAATCAGGAGAGAGTGGGCACACAAGGATGGAAGTTCTCACTTTGGGCCATGGATTTCAGGCCTTTTGGCTCAAGGGTGGGGTTTTGCCAGGGTCCTGCCCCTGTTTGCTTAGAGTTTCTCTGCCTCCTGTCACCAACAATTTCTCTTATATGAGATTTAAATAACCAAACTGATAGGAGTAGAAAATAGATTGGTGGTTTCCGGGAGCTGAAACAAGGAAGAAATGGGGAATTGTTACTTAATGGGTATAAAGTGTCAGTTATGCAAGATGAGTGAGTTCTAGTCATTTGTTGTGCAATATAGTATGTATAGTTAACAAGGGGTTACACACTTGAACATTTGTTAAGAAGTTAGATCTCACATGAAGTGTTTTCATCGCATGGACACACACACAAAGGGCTGCAAGAAAATGTTTGAAAGTGATGAATATGTTTATTACCTTGATTGTGGTGATGGTACCACATATGTCCCAACGCATCAAATTGTATACATTAGACATGTACAGTTTTTAAATATACAATTATACTTCAATAAAGCTGATAAAATTGATTAGAAATTTTTTAAGTATATAAAAACATGAATAACAACATAATATTTAGATATGTGCTTATTTGTGGTGTGAAAAGGAAGGAAATAATAAAATAGAATATTTTTAGACAAATTGGTATACATTTAGATTTTATTTTATTCATTATTATAAACAATATTGCAATGAACATTTTTATTTATGTCTCTGTACACATGGATGCAAATTTCTCTAAGGCAGGATTTCTAAACCTCAGCACTAGTCATATTTTGTGGAGAATAATTCTTTGTTGTTCGAGTTAGAGGAGGGGTGGGAACTGTCCTGTGTATTGTAGAATATTCAGTAGAATCTCTTAACTTATACCCTTTAGAAGCCAATAAGAGCCAACGTTTTGTGACAAAAAAAAAAACTTCTTCAGATATTGCCAAATGTTCTGTTGAGAGCATTAGCCCTTATTTCAAACTACTACTTGAAAGGATAGTTATTACCTCTGAATTACTTCTGTGGGAAGGAGGAGTAAGAAGGAATAATTAGTATTAGAAAGGGATATATGAGTTTCAAAAGTATTATAATTTTATATTTTTTAAACCAGGTTGTAAATACATAGTGTTAATCTATTTGTTATAAATGACTTTTTATATCTGCACTTTATGTATTATTTTGTATGTTAGATATATTTCATTATAAAAATCTAGAAATGCAACATCTGCTGGTGGCAATGGAAAGTGCCACAACTGTTTTATACAGCAATTTGGCACTTAAATGACTATACTTCCAAGTAATGGTTTTAAATGAAGGCTTATGTTCCCAGGAGAATATTTGGAAATGTTTGGAGACTTTTTTTTTTTTTAATTTTGGTCACAAAAGTTTGGCTGCTATTGGCTTCTAATGAATATAGACCAGGGATTCTACTGAACATCCTGCAATGCACAGGACAGTTCTAACTTGAACAAAAAATAATTAATCTCCCCAAAATGCCATTAGGGCTTAGGCTGAGAAATGCTGCCCTGGAGAAACTCACATTCATGTGTACAGGGAGGAAGCATAAATAGAATTGTTCATTATGATATTGTTTATAATAATGAATATAAAATAATCTAAATGTCTATCAGTTTTGGAATACATAGGTAAATACTGATTTATACAAAATAGAATTGTTCATTATGATATTGTTTATAATAATGAATATAAAATAATCTAAATGTCTATCAGTTTTGGAATACATAGGTAAATACTGGTTTATACAATCAGTGAAACTGTAGAATAATGAGAATGATTAGAGCTAATTATCAATTTGAACACTTCTTGTTTTGTTGTTGAAGAAAACTTTACAGCAGAATATATATGATATAATTTCTATAAAGTTTACAAATATGCAACTTAAATGTAGGTATAATATAAAACATACATGAGAATAACAAATACTGAATTAGATTAATGGTCAATTCTCAGAGGAGGAACAAGGAGAGCAGGAGCAAAAGAGAAGGGTAGTGGATTTGGGAACATTATATAGTTTACAAATTACTTGTAAAAATAATTCTTTAAAAGTTTATGTGAAAATTACAAAATATTATGGTTTGGGGCATCTACTTTCTAGTGGAAGTTCACTGTATTAACTTCAGAAAGATTTATAATCTAAGTTATGTACATTACTGAATAGTTTCTTATAAGGAAAATTACCACATATTTAAAAATACTAACTTTTAGTAATATAATTTTCTTTCAACTTACATCAAGATATCTGAAATTGGCTTTTAGAAAAAACTCAATTTTATTCAATTTCTTCAAAAGAATACCAAAATTGGCTCAAAAAATGGAGATTTATGGCCGTTTACTGATAAATGATTTTGATTCTACTGTGTGTTGGGTGAAAAAGATCATCTCCCTTTAACAAATCAATTTCCATGATTTCTTCACGATCTGTCCAATTTACTTTTTTCACAACCATTTAAGCCATTCTTTGCTATTTTAGGTTTTGGTTGAAGAGATAGTTTTTCAGAAAAAAATGTACATAACCAAATCATGTCAATTCACATCTTGCAGTTTTCAAGTTTCTGAATGAGAACTGTCAAGGTTGTAGAGCTTTTCATTCTCCTAGTTGTTAACATTATTCATTTAAATGCAAGTCTAAACAAAATCCCAAATGATTGTTTCTGGAACTTTATGAGATTAATTTCTTTGTGTGATGACACAATATAAATGTCTTTAGATTTTGATGTGGAATAGGACACAGATTATATATGTTAAAAATTACTGACAAGGCTTTTTCTTGAAAACTGTTTGGAACAAACTGCTTTCCAAATATATTCTGGTCACATTTCGTACTAATATCAGGTGTCTCATAAGAAGAGCAAAATCCTCTGTGATCCTTTATCAGAGCATCCTGACCTGAGGAAGCCCTTCAAAGTCCCTTCTCCATGAGGGCTCTGAGCTGGGGGATCTGCCTGGGCCACCAAGTAGGACGTGGAACCCTGAATTACTATTGGTTCAGGCTTTAGAGGACTTTATCCCAGTCAGGAGCTCCACTCAACCAACACTGTTTTGCCCTTAGGACCAGAAGACTCCAAAGTTCAGCATTTGAAGTGTTTTATATATATATATATATATCCTGGCCTCCTTTTATTATGTTGGCACCTGGAAAAAGGTATTAATAAATCTAAGAGATATGTGTGGTTAATACATAATTTGATAGTATTTTAAATATATATCTTTTTGATTAATGTATGATGATGCTATACTCTCCTGTTTAACCATCAATTACTATTTGGGGTTAACCAACAAATTACTATTTGTTGGTTATATAGTTACTATTTGTTGGTTATAATAGTAATTTGGGGTTAACCTGTTTAACCAACAAATTACTATTTGAGGCTAAAGAAATTCTTAGAGTCAGATATAGATGAGTTAGTTTAAAGTCAAGTACCTCACAATAGTTTTGATGCAATTTGACAAATTGTTGGGCAATATCTATATGTAACATTACCCAATTTTAAATAGGGATGTAACCTATATTTAAAATATTCTCATCTTATTTAAAGAACTATTAAGAGTTTTTGTTAAACTTAATGGAATGACCAGTAAAGGGATAACTAAGCAAATCTCATAAAGCTAAGAGTGACTTATAAGACAAATTTGCATGTTTATACTTTTGGTTTTTATGAATATGGAAAAGGATGTCAATTAGAAATTCTAGAGTAGCTAAGTCATGTCCATTAAGAGTCTGTTAGAGCAATAGGCTTAGAAGTTGTGGATGCAGATTCATCCAAGTCCCTTCAAAGGTCATGAAGAAAGCAT
The DNA here is from genome assembly GCA_028533165.1 of Leontopithecus rosalia. Taxonomy (NCBI): domain Eukaryota; kingdom Metazoa; phylum Chordata; class Mammalia; order Primates; family Cebidae; genus Leontopithecus; species Leontopithecus rosalia. The sequence goes on from CM052649.1 coordinate 87,721,356, forward strand.
TCTCAGCAAACTGACACAAGAACAGAAAGCCAAACACCGCATGTTCTCACTCATAGGTGGGTGTTGAACAACGAGAACATGTGGACTCAGGGAGAGGAGCATCACACACTGGGGGCAGTTGAGGGAGTTAGGGGAGAGACAGCAGGGGGTGGGGAGGAGGAAGGGGAAGGTGAGAAGGGATAATATGGGGAGAAATGCCAGATATAGTATGCATAAAGTAAAATAAATAATTTTTTTTAAACTGTGGGCACAAATATCAGTGAAAGGAAAGGTACAGGTGTCTTGAAAACAGAAAAACTGGTAGAAGGTCTATATAAGGAGACAGCAATTTTCTCTCTACCTGTGTTCAGGGAATTCCATTTCCTCACTCTAAAAGTAGAAAGTATACTCTCTTAAGAGACTCAACCAGAAGGACTGACTCCTCGAAACCAAGCACACAGAGGTCAGGGATGCCATATTGAATATAGGAATTAACTGCATAGACAGAGCAGAGAGAGCACATTTGCCTTCTTTCACTCTGTTCCCAGTGTTTTGGCAGCCTAGTTCATAGCAATTGAGCAGCACATTGCAGATGTTATTTCAGGACAAAGGAACTATTTAAAGAGAAAGGGCGGTTCCAACACAGTGAGTTCCTTTCCTGCTCTCTCTACACTGACAACTATTCAAGTCACGCTAAGCCATTAGAAGCTCACAATGGACCTCATCCTTAACAACATTAATGAATTGTCAAAGGTCACCAAAAAATTAGAGAATGCTTCAAATAAATATTATTAATAGAGAATATTCTTAAAATATATAAAATGAAATATATATGTAACATATCTGGAGAATAAACAAGGCAGATGCAGAAGAAAACAGAAAAAAAAACAAATATTAATATTATCTGAATAGTAATTCTATAAAGTAAAAATATTATAGCATATAAGGTTTGGATATAAGGTTATTGAAATTTCCCATAAAATAGAACAAAAAGAGAGATATATAGTATTACAAATAAATGATTAAAAATTAGCTCCCAAAGTCCAATATTTATATAATGGATATTTCAAAGATAAAGGATAGAGATGAAGAAAAAATAATAAAGATGCAACATAAAAATATTACCCAGAACTAAGTGTATAATGTAATAGCCAAGAAGTGCCCATTCATTTAGCACAGTCGACAAAGATGATTTTCACCAAGGCTGCTAGAACAGAATATCATAGACTGAGTAGCTTAATTAACGGAAAGTTATTTCTCACAGTTCTGGAGCCCGGGAAACCCAAGATCACAGGGCTTGCAGATCCAGTGTCTGGCGAGAGTCTGCTTTTTGTTTGCAAATGGACATCTCCTTGTATCCTCAGATGGCCGAGAAAAGAAAGGAAGGCAGGTCATTTTTATAAGGATACTACTAGTTATGTTTATTCTTAGAAAAGCACTGATTATATCATGAAGGCTCCACTCTCAAGACCTAACCATCTCCCAAAGGTCTTAGCTCCTAACACTTTTAGTTTGAGGGTTACGATTTCAACATGTAAATTTTGGGGGACCACAAACATTCAGTCTATAATAGATCTCTTACAAAAATGCCTTCAAAATACTCTATACATTTTCTTCATAGAAATAAGTACATATTATAGTTGTATTTTCGTGGGAGAAATTCTTTTTATTTCATACCAATTTGCATACTTCAACTGCAAAGTCCAAAGCATCTCACCATCGTATCTACAGAAACTAGCGTAGTGCTTAGCCTAGCAAATCAGACCAATCTAAGGAATTCCCCTTATCAAAACTAGACATTTAATATATGTACCAAATTTTAATAACAGATTGACAACTCTAAAATAGTCATATCTTACCACCCAATATAGGTACTACTAAGTTAAAAATACAGAAAATCTTTTTAATTAGCAGCGACTTTCAGAAAGTCATATTATATAATATGCTTTGTTGTTGTATTATATCTCCAGTTTAGTAATTTCCCTGTGTGTTCCTTAAAAAGAAAGACCAAAGACTGGCATCTTTTAACATATCATGAGTGAGACTTTAACTGACCTATATGACTTTGTGTTCCACTGTCATAACACACTTAAATGTTTAAGGCTTAAATATTTTGAGGTTGTCCTATTAAATGCATTATTACTTATAAAAATGAACATTTTGTAAAATGGTACAAGACAGCGTTTACCTCACTAGTACAGGAGAAAACCAGAGAACAGGATAGAATTCCGTACTATGGTGGTAATTAAAACACTTTCTTGTTTGTTTTGTCAAGACATGTACACAGAAAAGCTTGGAGAAAACTGCTTTCTTTTAAAATCTCTTCCGCCATCTCACCCACTCACCCTATTACCACTTCAGGGATATATCTTGTGTACCCAGGCCAGTTTAGATTAAACGCATCAATCATTCTAAGGCTCAGGAATTACCTAATATTGTGATGAACGACTTCTGTGACTAAGCCTCTTATGGTTTGCGCGTTTGAGATTTGCTACACATGTGCATTCATTTTCTGGGCTTGAGGCAGTCTGATGCAAAGGTAGAATATGCAGTTGCCTATGTTTTGCTCAGAATATTTACAAAGTGGTGTGCCATAGTGCTCGGTAATCCCACAGTCAGAATTATTGTCTTTGGGCTAAGACACTATCAACAGTAGGTCACTGTTCTGATTTAAATACATTTTCTTGGAGGAGTGATGAGATAAACACCAACGTCAGCAAATAAAGAAATCTGAATACTAGAGTAGATCCCTTTCAGAAAGCAAAGCTCTGAAGAATTAAAGCCAAGGGAATGTGCATTTTGATGGTGAATTGAATGGAAACATCTGAAGCATGAAGTTATGGGTGGTTTTCTGATCTATTAACACCCTAAAAGAACAGAGAAAATTGAAGGTCACTAAGAACCTAAGAATTAGGGTGTACACAAAATAAACTGTTGACTTTAAGTGGAGATGAAGGGGATCCCAGACAAAAATTTCTTAAGGTTGGTCTTGTTTAATTCTCTTAATTGCTACAAAAATATTAAGCAACTGTATTTGTGTGTGTGTGTGTGTGTGTGTGTGTGTGTCTGTGTGTCTGTGTGTGTCTGTGTGCATTTATTTAGGTGAAAGGACCTGGAACTGAATAATACCAGGAGGTTGCTTTTTGAAATCATTACTTGCAGAAAGGATTTAATGTGATTTTTAGAATTAGAATAGACATGGTAATTATGTGTCTTCTGTAGTCCTACCGGTTCAGCTTGCATACATAACTAAATAGAAGATGAAGTGAACTCATTCAAACGAATCGTTCAGAATTCATACCCCAGTCTCAATAGAAGCAGGAAGCATCCGAATGTGTCTTTTTTATTTACTTGTTTTTGGTGGGGGGAGTTAATATAGAATTGTCTTTATCACTGTCCATCATGTTTTTTCTGATATAAAAAAACAAAAGTGTGCTACAATGCTGTTTATGAAAATGGTGGGCTGCTATAATGCAGCTAAAAGGAGAGAACACCCATGAAAGAAGCTTGAGATGTGCCTGTAGGTGTTGAATATAATTATTTTGTAAACATTTGGAATCTTTCCCAGTTTGGTTAATGAGGTAGCTGTTTGCCTGACTGAATGGTCTTTGAAAAACCTTCTGTTTAGTGAAAGATATTTTCTTGTTGCTGCCAGGTAATTCCTATCACCAAGTATGTTTGGAGACAACAGACCCAGTCTGGATGGCTGGAAGGAGAGAGTTTCTTTAATCATCTAAATTGATTTTCTTTTCTTTTCTCATCAATCTGTATAACAGATGAATACAACAGAGGACCAAAGACTAGTCTTCACAAGTGTACATTTTCTGTTCTACTGTAAACATTTTCCAATCAGCTTTTTAGCAAGATGTAAACTCTTATCAATCATTCCCTTAACCAACCATATCAGCTGCCAAGCCTCAGAGCCAGCATCTTCCACCTGGCCTGGTTTAATATCATTTCACTCACAGACTATAGTCCTGCCTGACTCCAGTAATTTCTCAAAACTGCTGTTAAATCATTAATTTGACCTCCACTTTAACCTTGTCACCTGTTTCCTTCACACTGTATTGTGGCTTCCCAAATGCCCTACAAATTTGTACCAAGATTCTACTTTAAATCTCTATATCTTTGTGTTTATGATTCTTCTGAACTCCTTGATGTTTGCTTTTAATTATCGCAGTCAAATTTCCAGCTTTTCTCCTGAACCACTGCCTCTCAAGCATGCCAAACACTCTGCCTCCTATCATTTAAATAGCTAATCTCACAGGCTCAAGAATGTTTCCTTCAGCCAATTAAAAGTAGAATAGTCATTTCCTGAAATACAACTCCTAAGATTTAAAAATGATCAATCATTGTACTTTGGTACACAGAAACATTATTCTAATTATATCTGCATATGTCAGGTACAGATTTCTATGTCTTTCAATTAACTTAGCCAAGTAATGTAAATGTATTTTGCTACAGCTCAGTTTAATAACTTTTTTGCCACAGCTTGGTTTAATAACTATTTTTCCTTTCCAAATAATCATTTCCTTCCGATTCCATAATCTTGGGCCTGAAATTTAGGTGGAACCCCAAGAAGCAGGGATAGGGGAAAATCTACTGGTTGATTTTGAACATGAGAATTAGAGCACATAGAGAGAAGCTGAATTATATTAAACAGAAATGTTAAATGGTGCAGCCACTTTGGAAAACAGTTTGGCAATTCCTCAAGATGTGAAGCATAGAGTTACCCTATAATCCAGCAAATCCAGTCCTGGATATATCCTCCAGAGAAATATAAACATATGCCCCCTCAAAAACTCGTACATGAATGTTCATAGCAGTATTACTCATGCTAGCCCAGAAAATGGCAACAACACAAATGTCTATCAATGGATGAGTGGATGAAGAGGTGGTATTCATACTATGTACTGTTATTCAGCTATATAAGGAATAAAGTATCGATACATGCTCAGTTTGGGTAAACCAAACTGATCATTATATTAAGGAAAAGGAGTCAGACACAAAAGTTCACATAGTGTTTTATTCCATTTATATGAAGTATCCAGAATAGATGTTTTTAAAAAATATAGATTTAAGGGTACAAGTGCAGTTTTGTTAGAGAAATATATTGCACAGTGGTGACATCTGGGATTTTAGTATAGCCGTTACTCAAATAATGTACATTTTACCTATTAACCTCTCATTCCTCACCCTCTTTTCCATCCTCCCACCCTTGCAATACTCTAATGTCCATCATTCCCCTCCTTATGTCCATGTGTACACATTGTTTAGCTCCCACTTACAAATAAGAATGTGCAGTATTTGATTTCTAAGTTATTTTGCTTAAGATAATGGCCTCCAGTTCCATCCACGTTGTTGGAAAATACATAATTTTATTCTTTTTTTATTGCTGACTAGTGTTCTATGGTATATGTATATGCCATATTTTCCTAAATCAATCATCAATTGATGGGTACTTGGGTTAATTCCATATTTTTGTTATTGTGAATCGTGCTGGAATAAGTATGAGTGCAAGTATCTTTTTTGGTATAATGCTGTCTTTTCCTTTGAGTGGATACCCGGTAATGAAATTGCTGGATCAAATGGTAGCATGGTAGCTCTATTTTTAGTTCTTTGAGAAGTCTCCATACTGTTTTCCATAATGGTCATACTAATTTACATTCCTACAGTGTGTGTTTCCTTTTCTCCACATCCTCAGCAACAATTGTTATTTTTTTTGACTTTCTAATAACAGCCATTGTGATAGGTATTGGAGGGTATATCAAAATGGCTTTTTCTTTTGAGACAGAGTCTTAATCTGTCACTCAGGCTAGAGTGCTAGAGTGCAGTGGTGTGATTTTGGCTCACTGCAACCTCTGCCTCCTGGGTTCAAGTGATTCTTGTGCCTCAGCTTCCTGAGTAGCTGGAACTACAGGTGTGCACCATCATTCCCAGGTAATTTTTGTATTTTTATTAGAGATGGAGTTTTGCTATGTTGGCCAGGCTGGTCTTGAACTCCTAGGCTCAAATGATCTGCCTTCTAAAGTTCTGGGATTACAGGCATGAGCCACTGTGCCCAGCCTCATAGTGATTTGAATTTGCATTTCTTTGATGACTAGTAATGTTGAGCATTTCTTCATATGCTTGTTGGCTATTTGTATAGCTCTAAAAATATATATTGTTCATGTCCTTTGCTCACTATTCAATGAACTTATTTGGGTTTTTGTTGTTGAGATATTTGAGTTCCTTGTAGATTCTGGATATTAGTCTTTTTGACACAGATCCTTGCAAATATTTTCTCCCATTCTGCAAGTTGTTCACTCTGTTTATTATTTCTTTTGTTGTGCAGAAACTTTTTAATGAAATTATTTCATGTATTTTTTGTGGCATATGCATACAATGGAATATTATTCAGTCAGAAAAAGGAACAAAGTCTTGGTTCATGTTACGGCATAGATAAACCTTGAGAACAGTATGCTAATTTTTTTATGCATTTGGAAGAATTGCATTAGATATTGGATATTTCTATATCTTCTTTGGAAAAATGGTCTATTCAAGTATTTTGTCATTTTTAAATTGAGTAATTTGTCTTTTGGTTGCTGAGTTTTAAGACTTACAGCATTTATATATTCTGGATGCTAAGCCCTTTGTAATATTTAATTTATAAATAATTTTTACATTTGTCTCTTGATAGAGAAGGTATGCTTCATCAATTTTAGTGAAAATAAAGATAATAAAATGGATTTGAAAAATGTTTAATTAAAAACTGTTATTCTTTGAACTGTGTTCCAGAAACAGACATCTATTTGTATAGATATGACTTCATATGCTTATTCAGAATCTCATGTGTCCTGTTAAGTTGGGGATTTGTTTTGACATCACTCATCATCAGAGGAATGCAAATAAAAACCACTATGAGATTTTTCTCACACCTGTTAGAATGGCTATTATAAAAAAATCTAGAGATAAGTGTGTGGAGAAAAGAGAATGCTAGTATACTATTGGTGGAAATGTGGATTGGTGCAGCCATTGTGGAAAACAGCGTGGAGGTTCCTAAAGAAATGAAAAATAGAACCATCATATGACCCAGCTATTCTTCTTTTGGGTATACACCAGAAGGAGATGACATCACCATCTCATTGAAATAGCTGCACTCTCAGTTCATTGCACCACTATTCTCAATAGCCAAGATATGGAAACATCCTAGATGTCTATCAATGGACAAATAAGTAAAGAAACTGTGACACAAACACACGTGTGTGCACACGCACACACGCACACCACACACACACACACACACACACACACACACACACACACACACAGAGGAGTATTACTTAGCCTTAACAAGGAAGAAAATTCTACCATTTGCCACACCATGGATGGACCTGGAAGACATTATGCTCAGTAAAATAAGCCAGACACCAAAAAAATTGGCATGATCTTTCTTATATATGGAATATTTTTAAAAAGTCAAATATATAGAGACAGAAAATAAAACTGGTTCTCAGGGTTAAGGTGTGGGGAGGAAATGGGGAGATGGAGGTTGAAGAATACAAAGTAGCAAATAGGTAGGACAAACAAGTTGAAAGATCTAATGTACCCACATAAGTACTATAGTTGATAATGGTTTATTGTATTCTGGATTTTTGCCAGCTGAGTAAATTACAGCTGATAATGTACTACAGTACTCTTGCCACCTGAGGAAAAACTGGTAACTATGTGAGAGGATGGATATGTATAATTTGTTATACTTTAGAAACCACTTTACTATATACAGCAGGTCCTCAAATAACATCCTATTTGTTCCAGTCATTTTATTATAATGTTGATGAGAAAAAAGATGATTCTGGACTCAGAACCCTATTTGTTTGGAGTTTGCATGTTCTCCCAATATTTTGCGTGGGTTTTCTCCAGGTTCTGCTGTTTCATCCCATATCTCAAAGACATGTACATTAGGTTCATTGGCATATCTAAACTGTCACAGCCTGAATGAGTGTGAGTGCGTATATGAGTGTATCCTGCGATGGTAAGGCATCCTGTCCAAGTTGGGTTTCCACTTTGTGTACTGCACTATTGCGACTGGCTCCAGCCACTCGAGATCTTCAGTTGGAATAATAACTGGATAAATAAGTATCTTATTTGTTTTTACTGGTCTTTCTTTTTAAAAAATTATCCATTGTTTATTTTTATTTTATTTTTTATTTTATTGCTCTTTAAGTTCTGGGGTGCATGTGCAGAATATGCAGGTTTGTTACATAGGTATACACATGCTGTGGTGGTTTGCTGCATCCATCCCCCATCATCTACATTAGGTATTTCTCCTAATGCTATCCTTCCCCAATTCCCCCACCCCCTGCAATCCCTCCCCTAGTCTCCCACTCCTCTACAGGGCCCTGGTGTGTGATGTTCCCGTCCCTGTGTCCATGTGTTCTCATTGTTCAACACCCACTTATGAATGAGAACATGCGGTGTTTGGTTTTCTGTTCTTGTGTCAGTTTGCTGAGAATAATGGTTTCCAGCTTTGTCTGTGTCTCTGCAAAGGGCATGAACTCATCCTTTTTTATGGCTGCATAGTATTCCATGGTGTATAGGTGCCACATTTTCTTTATCTAGTCTAACATTGATGCGTGCTTGGGTTGGTTCCAAGTTTTTGCTATTATAAACAGTGCAGCAGTAAACTTACATGTGCATGCGTCTTTATAATAGAATGATTTATAATCCTTTGGAGTCTTTCCTAATGTATGTTATAGCTCACAGTTATTTCAATGTTAAATATTAGAAACGTTTTTAGAAGTTTGTTGGATTTTGTGACCGGAAATACACCAGAAATAAATAGGAACTTAACTCTTTTTACATCTATTAACCTTTGATAAAATTAGTTTAATTATATGTAATTTCAATTAAATGTGCAGTTTCTGAGAACCTATCAGGAACATTAAGTCATATATATGTAAATGAGTTAACATATATGTATATATCTTATAATATCATGTTGTATATCTTCAATATACACAGTGGAATTTATTTTTGAAAATTTGAAAAAGAAAGACCTAAAGTTCCAACTTAAGATGGAAATTGTTGTTTGTTAGTACTTAGTTGAAACTGATGGGATTATTTACAAAACCATGTTCCAATTTAATTGGGCATTTTCATTGGAGGTAATTGGAAACATTTGGATCACCTTCCATTTAAAAATTGTGATTAGACTATAACTTTGATGAGCATTTAAAAAGTGAATTCTTTCCCAAGGTGTGCCAATGCTTTTCCACTCCTTTGAATATCCGTTAGGTTTCTGAGTATGACTTTCTAATCTCATTGCAGTATGTTATTTCTGAGATAGTATATGAAGAAAAACTTAAACAATAATAAGGTTGCAGACATTGTATGAGGTGCCACTGTTTTCACTTTTAAAAGGCAGAAAATTAATCATTTATGACTGCATGTCCGTTTCTCCTTGAGGAATTTATGAGCCAAAGGCAACCTTTTTTTTTTCTGTTTTAGAACAAGAATATTAAATCAATGAAGGTCAAAAGTTCAAAAGGATAAGGAGTTAGTGAATCCCCAAAGTGCCACACTGACACTCCAAGACAGAACTGGTAAAGGTCTCCCTTTCTTGATGTCACTTTCAAAAGAATGTATTATCAAAATGTCACCTATTTGGTCTGCACATCCCTACTCTGCATTCATCCATGTGCCTCATAGGGCTCCATGGAGATTCAGTACTGGATTTCCATATTTCCAGTGGTTTGTTTACCACAGAAGTGGTCAACCAGATGCATATAAAAACTGTTGGTGACTGTCCTGCACAACAGATACCTGCTGTTCAAAGTTCTTCCAGTAGTATTTTCTGTAACACTGACACTAAGCATGCACACAATCAATCTAAGTTGATTTTCCAACTTATGCTGATCATGATTAGGTAGGTGGTCTGGAGGCTTAGGGTTTATTTACTTACTACTTGTCTCAGGTCAAATAAATATTGTCACCGCATTTTTTTCTGTCTTTAACATGAAAATGATAAAAATCTCAAAATTAGAGAGTTTTAGTGAATTCTAGAAAACACGATTTGATGATTTCATTTTCTAGCTGATTCTTGAACATCTCCAGTGAAGAAACTCAGTGTCCTGTGAGAAATAAATTTCTTAGCTACCCCGAATGCAATTTCATAATAAAAATTACAAGTACTCATAAACACTTGCTATATGACGGGCACTATTCCAAGTGTTACCAACATATATACACTTAGGGTGTGTGTGTGTGTGTGTGTGTGTGTGTATAATCAAACCTGTCAACTATTTTGTAAAATGAGGACTATTACTATTCTATTATTTCAGATGAAATCACTGAGACTCAGATTAGGTAATTTGCTCAGGAAAAGGGATTCAATCCAATGTCTTAGGCAGTCTTGTTTACGAATTCACTCTTTCAACAACTAGGATATGCTTCTTTTTGATGATATGATTTAGCCATTTATAAAACCACATCTACTTAAATCAGCCATTTGCCTTACTTGTTTTGAGAACAATATAATTTCTAAAAATTAATAAAAACACTAGCTCCTTTTTCTTTCTTTTCTTTTCTTCTCTTTTTTTCTGAGACAGAGCCTTACTCTGTTGTCCAGGCTGGAGTGCAGATGGCACGATCTTGGCTCACTGTAACCTCTGTCTCCTAGGTTCAAGTGATTCTCTTGTCTCAGCCTTCCAAGTAGCTTACAGGTGCCAGCCACCACACCTGGCTAATTTTGTATTTTTAGTAAAGATGGGGTTTCACCATGTTGGTCAGGCTGGTCTCTAACTCCTGACCATAGGTGATCCACCCACCTCGGCCTCCCAAAGTGTTGGGATGACAGGCTTGAGCCGCTGTGCCAGGCCCACAAGCTCCATTCTTTTTTTCTTTTTTTATTTTTGAGACAGAGTTTTGCTCTTGTTACCCAGGCTGGAGTGCAATGGCTCGATCTTGGCTCACCACAACCTCTGCCTCCTGGGTTCAGGCAATTCTCCTGCCTCAGCCTCCTGAGTAGCTGGGATTACAGGCATGCACCACCATGCCCAGCTAATTTTTTGTATTTTTAGTGGAGACGGGGTTTCACCATGTTGACCAGGATGTTCTCGATCTCTTGACCTTGTGATCTACCCGCCTCAGCCTCCTAAAGTGCTGGAAGCTCCATTCTTATGGGGATCAATTAGATGGAATTTTTTCCTTTTAAAAACCAATGACTGGCTGGGTGCAGTAGCTCATGCCTGTATTCCCAGCACTTTAGAAGGCTGAGGTGGATGGATCACGAGGTCGGGAGTTTGAGACCAGCTTGGCCTATATGGTGAAACCTGTCTCTACCAAAAATACAAAAATTAGCTGGGTGTGGTGGCATGCACCTGTAATCCCAGCTCCTTGGGAGGCTGAGGCGGGAGAATCACTTGAACCCAGGAGGCAGAGGTTGCAGTGAGCTGAGATGGTGCCACTGCACTCCAGCCTGGACCACACAGCAAGACTCCCTCTCAAAAACAAACAAACAAACAAACAAACAAACAAACAAAAATGACGATTTTTTTTCTGGGAAATTTAGGTAGAGTTTTCTCTCTACAAAAAAATTACCTATAATTATCCTACAGATGACAGTATTGTGGGGTGAATGACTTACCTACTAATTCTTAAAACATGATGATTATTCAAATAGCATCCTAGAGGAATAACTCTTCCATATGAAATATTGCCTTAATCTTGAAAAATATTTTTAAAATTCTGCAGAACAATTTCAGTTATTACACAGTGACTTACTGAAAGAGAGGTATACTCTTGCAGTGTCTCACTTACTAATACCTCTGTATTTTCTAGCTCTGAACTTGAGATAAAGAGACAAGGATTGCACTAATGGAGAAGAGGTACTTTCTCCTACTCAGTGTTATCTCCTGACTGTGTTTGGATCGCCATCAGTCTCTATCTTTCTGGGCTCATCCATCACTATTTATCCTCTGCTCTCTTTATTTTCCTTTACTCCCTCATTGCTTTCTCCATCATATAAATAGGTTTAGTTTTATCCCATCTTAAAAGAAATACCTCCCTTAACTCAGTAATGTTTTTAGCTCTTGCTTTATGTCATTCCTTCTTTCTTACAACCATTTAGCAAGAGTGTGGTCTAAATTCACTATTTCATTATCTGTACTCTGCTTTTCTTCCTCAAGACACTACAAGCAGGTTAAGCCCACTGGTACATCACTAGGACCCTTTCTCATTGCTTACTAATGACTATTTTATCACCAAATACTGTTGATTCTTTCCAGTCCTATCTGATTTAACTTGCCCTGATCATACACACTTTCAAAATCTTTTTTTCTTAGTTTCTTCAAAAATTCAGTCCACCAAATCTTCTGCATTTCAGACTCACTCCTTGGTGTTTCTTAAATATGCCTCTTTGTCTATGTGTTACATAGGTGCTAGTGTCTGATCTTTCATCCTGTTTTCCTAATTCTACAACTGTCTCAATCATTTAATTGTATAAAAGTGTAAGATGACTTCTCAGCTCAAGACTCAAGCCTATAAATCCCCTAGCTATCTTAAATATTATATGTATGTATGTTACCTAAGGTTTCCTGAGTATCTCAGTTTTTTCTTACTTCTCATTTAATATCCATTTAACTATAGGCTACACCTTCATCCTGTCTGACTTCAGGACACTTAGTACTGCCCCAGGTTATAATGTCCTCAGAGGGAGATTAGATTGCTACTCAGTATTTATTGTATGGAACTCTTGCTTTGATTTCATCGGCTACCAAATCTCAGCTTCTCTATTTCACAGCTATGTCTGAGGCCTTTCCATTCACAGGTGACATTCATCTTGCCTTTTGCTGGAAGTGCCTTGCCAACTGTCCCTCTACCCAGACACGATCAGTCATAATGTGCTGGAGCCCACTCATCCTTTTTATGTTCTTTTTTTTTTTTTTTTTTTTGAGATGGCATTTGGCTCTTGTTACCCAGGCTGGAGTGCAATGGTGTGATTTGGGCTAACTGCAACCTCCGCCTCCAGGGTTTAAGCAATTCTCCTGCCTCAGCCTCCCTTATGTTCTTTTTTATTGCCCCTTAGAGAAAGTGGAAAATCTCTTAGTATCAAAATATCTGTTTGGGGCAAAATATCTTTTATTGAATATATGAAAAAGACTTTTGCTTTATTCTTCAAAGAATTTTATGTCACTTTTGCCACAACCTCTTCCTTTCAGGTGCTGGCCCTGAGCCTGAGACATACCTTTGCATAGATAAAATACCCACTATCATGCTCCCATTCAAATGAACATTCTCCAGCAAAGGCATATTCTATTCTGCCCCTCTACCTACAAATGTGGAAAGAACTACAGCTTTTAAAATGTTTGCCACTTTTCCCTCCCTTTGCTTAGGGATGATATTTAGCTTGTATCTACCCTATGGCCATTACAGTTGCTAAATACCAGTTAGTCAACCGCCAGCCCCTGCCTAAGCCCTATGACTACAACCTCTCCCCACAATGTCTTGCCCCAATTCTTCCTACAACCTAATTAATGACTTGATTGATACCTGACACTGCAGGTGGCTCTAGGGCTCTGCCAAACACCTGCTCCCCAGCTGGCCTCAGTGATTCTCCTGCTGAACTGATTGTTAAATATTTTGAAAATCATCACTGACAACACATATTACAGACTGTCTCCTGGACATCACTAAACTTATCATTTTCCTCTTTCTTCACTCTCAAAACAAGCAAAAATAATAAACAAAAGTAAGAACAACAAAAATTACCCGTCTTCATCTTCTTCTATAATTCTTCAGTAAATTAAGTGCAAAGACATAAGCTAAAAACTTCTCCTATCTCACCTTTATGGCTCAAATCCAAACTTTCTCTAGGTTCTGCCTATTTTACCTACTTGGACATCTTCAGATCTATTTCACACTCCTTGTCCTGTCTATCTTCTTTAGCTGAGACACTGATTGACTGACAGTTTCTCCTGTGTGTTGTTGCAGTAAATCATAACTCATGTCCCTGCCTCCAATATTGTTCTTTTCATCTTCCACAGAACTACAAAGGATTCTAGCCAAACCCCAAATATACCCCTTGTTTGGTTAAATCCTACGAAAATCCCGTTTCCTATATGAGCCTCTCTGGCTTGATATTCAAAGCCCTTCATGATTGCGCCTACTGTCAGTCTTTTGCTATGCCCTTATACTTACACTGTAGTCTAGCTTTGCTAAGCTACTTGAGATCACAAAGCCTCATCAGTCTGGAAATCCCCTTTTTCTTGTCTCTTTCCTCTCTGCTCTCCTGGGGAACTCCTATTCATCCTTCAAGGATCAGCTTAAGCTTCACTTCCTT
>CM052649.1:87736154-87757426 GCA_028533165.1 Leontopithecus rosalia
TTCCTTCCTTCCTTCCTTCCTTCCTTCCTTCCTTCCTTCCTTCCTTCCTTCCTTCCTTCCTTCCTTCCTTCCCATCTTACTTACCTTTCCCTCACTAAACTAATGTTGTTTTGTTTCTAATGGTGTAAGCTATATAGGTTCACCAAAAGAAATTTTGGAAATTATGGGAAAAAACATCATCATTTTTCTTCACCAAGGGACTACCAAACTCTGTTTTCTAAAGTCTCTCTGTGCTTGAAACCAGATATGAAAAAATCTGGTTCTCTCTTGCATGGTTAATTTTGCCCAAAAGTAACTTCTACCCTGTAAAGATAATAAATAATACTAGTACTAATATTTACCATATTCTTATTGTGAATAATCAAATTTAATATTTTTATTGATGCTGAATAATTACATCATTGCCACCTCTTTCTAAGATCTCCTCAAAATGCTGAGAAGCCAGAGCCTTTGTGTTTAAGAATATCCCTCCCTGTATGGTTTCAGATTAACATATGCTGAGAAGAAGCATTTCTGTTTGATTAGGAAGGCAGAAAACCCAAGAGGCCATTTCTTTTTTCTGTGGGCAGTTTTAGTCAGATGCTGGGCAGATGAGAGATTCATACTGGCTTCCTGGCCAGATGTTAAAAACCATTTCTTTTACTGCTTCAGACAGAGAAAATCAATGGGAACTTTCACATATTCACATATTTCAAAGGCATTGTAGCGGCTTCCCTGTAAGCTCATGAGAAACCACATACCAGTGCTTCGGGCTATGATCATGGCCATGGGCTTCCATGACCACCCTTAACTCTTGTTCATACCCCAACTCAATATTTACTTCCCAACTCTTCTAATGGCTGGGTATTTCTTTACTTTTTCATTTTAAACCCTTCATACCTAGAATACATTAAGTGGCCCTGTTTTCCCAGCCAAATACATATAAAATTATTATAAGTTTGTGGTTGATATTCTTATTCTTATTCTTTAGTTAAGGAAACAAGTTCAATGGGTCATGTAACTTGACAAGCACACAGAGCTAGGAGGTGAAGGAGGGAAGTTACAGAAATCTGTCTTAGAGTTTATCCAAACCACTGTTCTGCTGTTGCTTCTGACATCTTAAAATGCTTCCTGTGCTCACTTCCAGCAATGCTGCTCCATCTATCCCCTAGTGTCCTGTGTCTTTAGCCTCTCCCAAGACTCAAGCCAGCTTTCTTCTTTGAAATAGTTCTCATTTGGCTCTTAGGGTCCTGTCCAGGGTTCTGAATTGGCTCTCATGACCCTGTCCAGGGTTCTGAATTTGGCTCTTAGGGTCCTGTCCAGGGTTCTGAATTTGGGGGGTTAGGGACTTCTCTACTGTATTCCAAAGATGAAGAAATATTGTTCTCTTTTCTGTCCCCGAAAGGTTTTCCAAAATTGTAAACCTCTCCTTGTCTATTTGTATTCTGGAGTATCTGTCTTTCATCTCAAACCTTATGGCTGATGATGGGGAGCATGGTGTTTAGCTTTATTATTTCCATTGGCCAGATTATTTTCTGTCTGAGAAATTTCTTGCATTTGCATTCAGTATGTAGATTTTACCCTGATTTTTCTTGTGTCTTTTTTCCTCTAAATAAAAAATCAAAAAAATGTTTTTAATTATATACTGTCTCTCATAACTTCCATTTTCTTCCTATCTCTTTTCTAAAGCTCATTAATCTTCTGAATTGATGATATATTTACAGATATTTTTTTCATATTTATGTTTGGAGTAACAACCTCAAAATCTAACGATGCTGCTTTTGAATTTCATCTTTTGACTCTCTGTATAATGAATTGTTCAGAGTAAGCATCTATATTTACCATGAATATTTTAAATATGGCATAATATGATATCCTTTGTTAATATTAAAAGTAAAACATCAAAGTTAGAAAATGTTTTTGTCAAAGATTTAAATTATGCATCAGTTAGCTGAAAATTAACTGTTAAATATATCAGAAACTCAGTTTTTCTTTAAAGATAAGTGATTCATGAAAAAAATATGGAATGGCCTTACAGTATGTCTTATTTTATTTCATGGAGATTTTCATTGATAGCTTTTGCTATCAATTATCATGGAAAGATAAGTTAAATACAATCAGTTAAATAGCCACTTTAGAAGATTCTAGGTCTAACTTTGGCCCATCCTAATTTACTTTACCTTTATTTTAAAGGAAGTCAATAAATTACCCCAGGATTTCTTCTTATTAGGTAAATTAGTGAACCCACTTGACTATGTCAAGAAAAGGTAAGAGATATTTTGGAATGAAAAGCAGTAACTTCTGAGGGACTATAATAATTATTAACATCTCTGTATTCACTTCCTACTGTCATAAAAGATACAGATGTTTTGTCTATTGCCTTCTTTCGAATTCTTTTACATCTTCCAGAACAGAAAACTATATATGGGCTATAATGAAACACTGGATTTGATTTTTATGTCGTGGACTTACTAATAGTCATCAGATTTCAAATACATTTAGTTTTATTCTTTTGTTAATTCACTCCAGAATTATACTGAGTCTTTGTTTTAGGTACTCAGTATATACACTCTCCACCACTACCCGTCAAATAATTAAATGTATTCCTTGACAACAAGGACTCAGAATAAAGAGAGGGACAAGCACATAATCAATTATAATACAAATCAGAAAATATTATAATCATCAAAGATGAATTGGCAAAATGTATGTAGATTGTATAGGAAGGCCACATCTAAGAGGTACTGTGGAGATCCAAGCTATATTAGCAGATCTTCTGGTAGATGTGAGTTGGAAATTGAGTTGAAGATGAGATAAATAGATCCAAAGGGGAATAGGATAGATATTTTCTCTTGGCTGAGAATAATAACATGAATAAAGTAGTCATCATTTTTATATTTAATCTTTGTAGCCAGATTAATTTAAAACTTTCTTTCCATTTTATATCTCATCTCTTATTTGAAACTCCTAACAGCAGCTCATGCACTCAATGACACAGCTTTGTCATTTTCTTAGTTATATTACATAATTCCAAATTCTGTAACCAAAGCTAAAGTAAATAAAAAATACATTAATAACTTAATTACCAGGAGTTATATTTGGGAATAATAGCTCTCCCAAAGAGAGCTTATCAATGCTGTTCCCCAAGGGTTAGCAAGAGCACACAAATTTTATGAGGGATATTTTAGAAATTATTACTCCTAAAAATTAACAATATCTTCAAAGATTGGACAAGAAAATGATTTTATTTGGGGACTGTATTACTTTAGTGGAGAATGCATGTTAGTGAACTATTTGAGTGCCTTGCTCCACTCTGGCCCCAGTCTTTGGCATGTGGGACCTCGGTGGGATAATGAACTGAGATAGCTTTCTTACTTAACACTAAACGATGAGAACTTAGAGGATGTACTGATTCTGGCAATTCCTGGTAATGTGGCATCAGACAATTTACTTAAACTTCTTAGAGGAGTAGCAATTTTCCTACTTGTAAAATGAGGGTTATGTTATCCTGTGGAGATGTGAAAATAATTTAATATATGCAGTAAAGGGCTCTACAAACTGTACAGCACTTTGTCAAACTTCTGAATATTGAAGAGTATGCGCAGTGCGTAAGGCACCACTTTAGGGTAGAGGAAGAAGCCACATAACACATAGTCACACGAGGCTAGACTAGGACCACAGATGATATCTGATGTCTCTTGACTCTGGATTCATTCTACTACAGCGTGTTGGGTTTCCTATGAGTCCATGTTGGAGAAATGGACTTAGAAATGTCGCTTAGAAATGTGTTAGCAGTTTGCCACTAAAAATGACCACTTAGGGTGTGGGAGCTGTAGATGTAGAAGGAGATAAATTACTTCCCATTAATCTGTGCCTAAGAGTGCAGTTCTTTTAAAATTCTTAGATGTATCTGTCGTTTCATACTTAATACTATACTAATTCACGCTAATGACTTGAGATTCCCAAGAGATGACTAAATTGTGTAAATGAGTAGCGATGCACATTAAAAAACAACGTTATAAAATCAAGCATATGAAATCCTGAGATGTATTTGCTTTATTTATTTTGACAAGGGCAGTTTACTTTCTGTAACTCGTAATAAAGTACTACTGTAGAATAGAAAATGTACTAAAGTTGTTTTATTAAAGTAATAAAACCTGGATGGGAGGTTTCACTAAAGCCCACCACCATTAAATTGTTGCAAATATTGAGTTAAAGACGCCAGGTTATTGTATTTTTTATTTTCTGTATAAAATTCTATTTAGAATTTTGTACCTTTCAAAGAACATATGGAATGTGATGGTTACTCTTCTTTCCCTTACCTGTCTTTGGAATTAAAAATTTTTTTTGCAAATATCTGAAAAATACCATGCTGACACTTCTTTTTATTTGACTAGGATGCTTGACTAAGATGACTGAGCTCATGATCAAGTTTATAGAAGACTTCTCTGTTCAGAGTATATGCTTGACCCTCACTAATTGCCCTTTTGCAAGCATGAACCCAAGGCATAAGCAACAGCGAGGTCAATGGATGGTTTCAAGGAGAAACATCTATACTGTCTATACACACTCTAGCCATTGAGCTCCTGCAGGTTGGTTCTGTCTACTCTTGGAGTTCATGTCCATTCATTCAGCTTTAGGGTGGTTACAAGGTTTTGAAAATCACAGCATACACCTTTTGCCTCCCTTGGGTTCCCTCAGGGCTTATGATACATAGAAATGTTTAATGCATGTTGTTAACCACATGAAGCTTGATTAATTTTATTTATTATGGCTAAGGAGGAGGGGAACCATATATTTCCTTCTTTTATACATTTTCTTTATCATATAAGTTTTGGTATGATGTAAAGCTAGTGGATTACTGTGAGAAAGGAAAAAAGAATCAATACTAATAGTACCTAAGAAAAATACGTGGAATCAACATTCTTGCTTATAATTTTAGTAAGGTACCACATGAGCATTGCCAGATCTGGAAAAGTAACTTAAAGGGCATCTGACTGGCCACTGCATCCTTTATTCCAAATGATCAATAACTCTTCATTAACAGTGTAGAACATGAAGCTATACATAAATGATTTCTATACTTTGTTCATACACCTTTGTCTTACTTAAAATCATGCTAAGCTGAATTGTACTACACTATTTTTCATTGAGTAAAAATTCAGTTTGTATAAAGAAGGATATTGTTAGTTATTCAGAGCTTCCCACAGACTATAACCCATATAAAACGAATTAATAAAAACAACAAGTACATAATATATTTGGAGGCCAAATTTTATTTATTCTTGTTGGCATGGTATACAAGGAAATAGTTGGAATAAAGTAACATATGGCTTACGTGTGTGTACTTGTTTTTAGATTACATTTTATTTAACATCTTTTTATTAAATGTATTGTGTTTATCAGTTGCTAGTGTTAGCTTACCAGTTACAAATGTGGAAATTTATAACATAAAAATATAGCAAGAAAGCATGAAACAGTATGAAATTATATTGTTCTTATGTATTTTACCCATCTTCAGCTTTCCCGTTGCCCCTCCAGTCTCTTATCTGTACTGCTCTGGCTCATTGTATATTATAAATTCAAAAGTGAAAGTAAGTTGGCAGTTCGTGAATTTTGAAACTAGTTTTTTTTTAAACGTATTTATGCCATGTGAAATATTACAGTGTGGCCAAGATTAGAAATGACAAAATCTGCATGAAAGCAAAGTTCCAAGCTTAGCTCAGGTCTATAGTATATAAGATAAAAGTTATGAGGTCTGGAATGTTCTTGTTGATAGTTTTTGGTAGCTCTGAGGCTCAGATTTGTCTAAAAATTCCCAATCTGAGCCAGGCTTTTTTCTCTGCCAATGTCCTTACTTCAGGTTTCCTGCCTCTACTAGCATAGGGTATGCAATCCAAGATACCTTCATGCCAATTTCACCGTCACTATTTACTATTTGTATAATCTTGAATATACTAACTATTTTAAGCCTTGCTTTCCACATTAGTTAGGTGGAATTAATAATCGTTTCTTTTTCTGGGAAAAGTGTTGTTGAATACATGGTATGTGGTAAGTAAAGTCTTAATTTCAGGTGCTGGCATATTTTAATTATTCAAAAAGTCCAGGTAATGCTATTATTCCTTTCCATATATTGAGGAAGAAAGGTGCTAGGTATTTATCCATTCCGTCACTCAACCAACACAGAAAGACTTCTTGGAAAGATGATGCTTACCCTCTGTCTAGAACGTTGATGAAGAATGAATCAGGTAAACAAGGGATTGTGATGTCCTGGACATTCCTGGAAAAAACATAATGTCAAAAAGCCACTGATGCCTAATATTGCTTGGAGCTTGAAGAAGGCCAAATACTTCCCACAAGGCCCAAAGAAATCATTTTAGGCAGACATAGCTAAAAATGGACTATTTCATGATATTTTCATTGTTTAACAATATTTGAGTAAACAAGAAGTCAACTTTTCTCAAAGGTGTAAGCTGGGCCAGCTCTGAGCTTGTATGAAAATATTTATTTCTTGTGTCTTTGAGGGATTTCACTAAGGTAGATACAAATAGCTAAAATTATTTTATCTTGTTTCATATATATAAAAATGTGTAATACTTGTCAACATAGTTGGAAACTATGTTCTGTTAAGCAAACAAATATTTGGTGAATGCACTCTCTCTTTGCTAGGACAATAAAAGGTGTGTGGCAAAAGGTATGGTTTCTATCTCTAATCATTTACTTTATTAAATAAACCATTTTTAGTAGCTTATGATGGAATTTTTACAAGAATTTACATAAAACTTTTTTATTAAAAACGTTTCACACTGGTAAGTCTCAGTAAGCCAATTAATTGCTGTGAAAAGTGGTAGCTCTTTTATAGATAGTTATATTTTACTATGACTGTGATTCAATAAACAAGAAACAAAAATATATTGACTTTATTCTTATTGCAGTGAATCCATAGGCTCTGAGGGTTTTACACTTTCATTTTGTGTTCCATTTTTACTTCGTGGACTTTCTCTGACTTCTTGATGTTATGTTTAAGATAATGACTTAGAACTGCTAGTGGGGTTTCTAAAAAGGTAGTATTAAGGTTTGGGACATTGGAAAAAATCATATTTCCTATTTTCTCCCATCAATTTTCTGATAATATCTAGCACTTTGATAAAGATTTGTCCGTTTGACATTTAATTAATTTTTTTTATGAGGACATGTGTAAGCAAGTTTGCTCTGAGTCTCTATGGGGATTAGTTCTGTATTTCCAGAAGTCACATAAGTAGAGGCTGGTAGAGGGGTCAAAGTGGTCTTCTTCATAGAACTGATTACATAAATATTTAACTTAAGAGTAAAAGTTGATTTAAACAGTATTATTTAAAACCAGATATGTGTGCTTTGAAATTTCTGTACTTATTTTTATATGTTTATATAATATAATCACATATTTTCATGAAATTTTTAAGGTAGATATTATTTCAGCATTTCTTTGCTAACTTTGTCAGTATTTTGAAGCAAACGTTATTCTTAAAAGACATTTAGAAAGGTATATTTTTGTTCTATTTTGATTTTCACAATCCATTTCACTTGGCAACTTTACAAAATTAAGATATTTCAAATGATATCAAAGTGTTTAAAAAATTATTCATTTTCTGTTCATTAAAATATGTGTATGTGTTTGTGTACGAATATACAAATGTGTTTTCTTTCACTAATCTATTCTTATATAAGCAAGAATTAGAATTCTCTTGCTGATCTATTTTTTTTTTTTTTTTGAGACGGAGTTTCACTCTTGTTACCCAGGCTGGAGTGCAATGGCGCGATCTCCACTCACCGCAACCTCCGCCTCCTGGGTTCAGGCAATTCTCCTGCCTCAGCCTCCCGAGTAGCTGGGATTACAGGCACGCACCACCATGCCCAGCTAATTTTTTGTATCTTTAGTAGAGACGGGTTTTCACCATGTCGACCAGGATGGTCTCGATCTCTTGACCTTGTGATCCACCCGCCTCGGCCTCCCAAAGTGCTGGGATTACAGGTGTGAGCCACCGCGCTGGGCGCTGATCTATTTTTACATAAGCAAGAATTAAAACACTTTCGCTTAAAAATACACAACTAAAAGTTTCTCTTAAAAGTATGCAGCCGGCCAGGCACGGTGGCTCATGCCTGTAATCCCAGCACTTTGGGAGGCCGAGGCGGGTGGATCACCAAGAGATTGAGACCATCCTGGTCAACATGGTGAAACCCCGTCTCTACTAAAACCACAAAAAATTAGCTGGGCATGGTGGCGCGTGCCTGTAATCCCAGCTACTCGGGAGGCTGAGTCAGGAGAATTGCCTGAACCCAGGAGGTGGAGGTTGCGGTGAGCCGAGATCGGGCCATTGCACTCCAGCCTGGGTAACAAGAGCAACTCAAAAAAAAAAATATGCAGCCAATGTTCCAGTCTATGTGTTATTAAAAATTTAGGATTGAAAAAGCTAGAGGGCAATATGGAGGGCCACTATTTAACATTGTAGATAAGTGTTGTACTGCTTCTGATTCTCTAAGTAAATCAAGTGCAAATTATTCAATTTAATTATTGAATTATTATTTGAAATACATACATCAAAATGATTAGATATGACAATTATATGGGGCTCTGTTATGAAAGATGTATTATTCTAAACCAAACTAAAATTATGGTGTCTAAAGTAGTAACTGAACTTCATGAACTAGAAGGTTGAGGCAGTTATACCAGTTTTTACAGCAGCAACTCTGAAATTGTCATCAAGTTGCTTGATAATAAGCTGCATGTTATCAGCAGCATAATGGTCGAGCCTCAGGGTCTCTTATTTGAGCAAGCCCCTTTGGAAGCCTGTAACTTAATACAGGTATTGGCTTCTGCATCAGCATCAGCATCTCCTGAGAGTGTGTTAGAAATGCAAAACCACAGGTACCACCCTAAAAACTATCAAATTCTGGCTTTTCACAAGATCAGCAAGTGATTCATGTGCACATGAACGTGTAAGAAGGATTGTTCTAATTGCACTATTATTGATAAAATATAATGCATAGCAGATAGTTGAAATTCTTAATGAAATGCTGAAACACAAAAATTTCAAATAACTTTTAGGGAATTCCTTTGATCCATAAAACAGTTTATAAAATCTATGATGGAAGAATAATATTTTGAGACAATGTCTAATGTTTCCCTCTCTACTTCCTCTTTTATCCATCACTATTCTTGAAGCAGTAAGTAGATATTATGAATATAATCTGTTCATTGCCTTAAGGGTGAAATGTGATATTCTACAAAGCTGAAATTTAATGATTATAATGTTCCAAAGGCTAAGCCCACAGGTCAGAGGTCTCAAAATTACGACCTGCAAGCTAAATGCATCTCACAGATGTATTTTGTCAGTAAAGTGTTTGTCCAGTTTACTTTTAAATTTGGACATATGCAGACAAATGGCGTCTTCTATACCTGGCTCAGTGGCATGGAAAGAGGATTGGGAATCCCGCAAAACACACTGCCATGTGTGTACCTATGCAACTATCTTGCATGTTCTGCACATGTACCCCAAAACCTAAAATGCAATTAAAGAAAAAAAGAAAATTTCACTCCTTCTCTAAAAAAACACAAAAGGCCAGGGTTAAACTTTCTCATCGGATTAACTGTATTGAAGCAAAAATAACAATTTAGAGAAATTATAAAGAATAGCTAACACTTACGTATAACACTTGAATAACTAACACAAATAGCATGAATAGCTAACACTTTCATATAGCAGTTCATATGTGCCAAGCATTGTTCTAAGCCCTTATTAAATTATTTAATCTCCCCCACAACCCCATAAGATAGATGGTATAATTGTGACCAACCCGATATGAGGAAACGGGTATAGAACAATGCGTATATGCCAAAAGTTACACAGCTAGTATAATACATGCTAGAGCTGAATTTTAAACATAAATAATATTATGGTGCCAGTCCTTGAAAAACTATGTCATACGTAAAGTTATATTTCCTGCAGATAAGAAGTTCTGGGCTCATGTTTATGCATCTGACACGTGTTGCTTCTTTATTTTGCAGTGGCTATAGTAGACGAATCCAAGACTGTTAGTGATTCAATAGAAATAGCACACAGAACACTGAGCTGCAGCAGAAGGTTGCCTTCTACATAGTTGGTGGGTCCTTGGTGCTGTTGTGTCTTCCCTACTCTCAAGATACAAAAAGAACTGAGCGTATAGCCTTGAACTGCTCGCCTTCTGGAAGTTTGCTTTGTACACAGAGCAAGGCCCTGGAGAGATGCTGGAGAGCTGGGCCTGCTCACTCAGATACTTACAGAATATTTATCTTCCACAGTGTGTGTTTGCTGGTTCATTAGTAATCATAGTGAGAGTAACCTTGAACCAAGCCCAAGTTGTCATGTTTTCCAATCTTTCACCCTGCACTGCCCTTTTGTAGTCTGGCCTAGCTTAGCACTCCTTTGGTGCATCTGTACAATTTGCTTCCTATTTCTAATCTAATTGATTTCTTAGATTTTAAATTATTTTGTCTCAAATGCTATGCTTCTAATTTGATGTTTCTGTTTCTAGAGTTTTTGGATGCTTTGAGTATTTTTTATTGCTGTATCATAGTTGTACATACCGTTGGAGTACATATATTTTGATACACATATACATTATACAATGATCAAATCAATATAATTGGGATACCCCTCATCACAAACATTTATTTTTTCTTTGTGTTGGGACATTACAACTCTTCTAGTTATTTTGAAGTATACAGTAAATTATTGTTAATTATAATTTTCCTGCTGTATAATCAAATACTAGAACTTATTCCTTGTATATAAATGTCACACCAATGCCTTCCTTGAAAGAAATACCTAATTCAAGAGTGAAAATTGTATCTTTATATATTGCTTTCTGACTTTTGCCCCTATCTCTCACTTTGTTTCGAACTCATGAAGGAAGAGGGATGTCTTTAACTTTTTTGATAAAGCTGTAACATTTGGCATTCCAGAAGATAAGGAGTAAAACATTAAAAGAGGGTAAAGAAAAGGTTAAAAAAATCGTATAAGTGTCAAACTTGCTAAAGTTAAATCCAGTTGACACTTAGAATAAAATAAAGTGAAATAGAATTATATACCATAGCCTAAAAGGCATATCTATTTCTGCACTTTATCTTCCTTTTCTCTTCATGTTCATACTAAGAGAGTCATAGTGTTTTTTGAACATGCTGAGCTTGTTCCGAACTCAATGGTCTTTCTACTTGCTGTTTTCTCTACTTAAACCTCTTCATTTATTTAACAAATGATTATTGAATACCTATAGCATACCAGTGCTGTTTTAGTTATTGGTCGTCTTTCAATAAACAGAACAAAGATTTCTGCTAAATTTATAAGTTAATTGAGGGCTTGAGGCAAGAAAAGATAAAAAGTTTAAAACATAAATAAATAAGTCACCTAGTATATCAGAAAAGCATATCTAGTATATGCTTTAGAAAAATAAAAAAAAGTGTAGCAGGTTAAGAGGATCAAGAACACCTGGGTTTTGGCAAGCATGTTGAGATTTTAAGTAGAGGGAATTGAGCCCGTCAGGGTAGGCCTTGTTGAAAGGGTGTGATTTGAAGGAAATGAGAGAGAGCCATATAGCTGTTGAGGGAAGTGTTCTAGATAGAGAGGACAGTCATTTCAAAGCCAATACAGAGGCGCTAGTGTGGTGCACGTGCCTGCTCTGTGCTAGCCAATAGGCCTATGTGGCTGGAACAGAGTTAACCAAGGGGAAAGTAAAAGGAGTTGTGGCCACAGAAATGGCAGAGCTCTTTCTTGCAGTAGATAGAGGCTTGGAGATGATTCTAAGAGTCTTGAAGAGTTGTGGCTTTTACTTGGAGTGAATTGAGAGATATTTTAGGGCTCTTTTCCTAGACCTTCACGGTTCCCTTCTTAGTTTAACTGTTCAGAACTAGCCTTAGAAAATTAAGAAGATAATTGGGCCCACACAAATTTGGATTTTGTGTGGAAGAAGACATGTGCATAGGAGTAAATAATATTTTAGAAGAATGATTTTAATAATTAACTGTGGAATTTAAACTAGTCATGATAGAAAGTGGAGATGAACATGGTGATGGATAACGAAAACTTGTGGTCTTAAGGAGTCAAAGCACGGAGGTAAGATTGCCAGAGATGGAAGCTGGGGAGCCTGGTGGTATTGTTTATAGTGGGTTTTCTGAAATTAAGAGATCTTGTTAAGTTTCTCTTGTTAACTATGAAGACACTCTAAGTGGTCTCTCTGCCTTTAGTATTTTTTCC
The DNA here is from genome assembly GCA_028533165.1 of Leontopithecus rosalia. NCBI lineage: Eukaryota > Metazoa > Chordata > Mammalia > Primates > Cebidae > Leontopithecus > Leontopithecus rosalia. The sequence continues at coordinate 87,748,403 of CM052649.1, forward strand.
CTTTAATCTGCCCATTCTACCCCAGTGTGTTTACTTCTCTAAAATGTAACTCAGCTATACCATCAACTTCTTACAAAATTTCCTTAATGAGTCCTCACATCTCTGAAACTGCTTGATTCTCTTGACTTGCAAGCACCTCATGACATGGACTTTGGCTAATGTATTCTTCAACATCGTCTCATGGAGTTTCACCTGAGTCACCTAGGTGCAGATAAAAATGACCTGCTGCTACATATTGTACAACATGATTTTGCACACATATTTCTTCTGCTTTGGAAGCATTATTTCCCTATTTTTTAACCCAATAAACCCTAATTATCCTAAGACTTAAGTGGTTTCTTCTTCCGTGCAGCCATCTTTACTGTCTGCAGTTAATGTCTCTATTCCCTGCTATACTTTTATATCTCATTCATTTTTTTCTCATTTTCTTATTATGCATATTGTCGTAATGAGTCTTTCTCTTCTGTAAGGCAGCAATCCTAAGGAAATGGAAAGACTGAATTTTGTTTTAGCATCAATGCATCATATTCCCTCAATAAATATTTCTTTGCTGAATGAGTGTATGCATAAATGGAAGACTAAACTAATAAACTTGTTAGGTCAGTTAACAGTGACTTCCAAAAATGCTTTTTCTTTGTTTCAGTACAGGCCAGAGACAGTAGATATTCAACTGTTTTGCTGCCAATGGGAGCTTTATTGCTTCTTGCTATTCTAGACTATTTGAATTTTAACATTTCCTTGGAAAATATTGTATTGCTAGGTAAATATAGACCATTTTCACACAATATATTTTATATTTGTGTCTTTGCTTATTTCTTTGAGCCAGAATTATCTAACAAAATCTGGACTTAAAGTTATTTTGTTGGAACAAACTAGTTTCACAGAATGGAAGTAAAAAATTAAATTAAGGACAAGGCATGATATGAATAACAAATGATCTGGTACTGTTTTGTTATTAGCAAAAATGTTGCTCAATAAACTAGGCATAAAATGACAATGAAGTGAAAGTAGACCTTTTAAAAGCAATTTAAAATAATTAAATTATCCATAATAAAGTAGAAATTAATTATGATAATTATTAATGAAAAGATTATTCTGGTTTTGTGGAGGAACTGCTTAAGAAGTGATTAGCATATATTTCATTAGTATCTTTCTTTTGGTGTTGGATAGAATTAACAGATGGAAAATATACTTTCAGCATGTCTGCTAAATTGTGACTATCGGTTTCTTAAATATGTCAGAAATGACTGATTGCTGGCAGATGTGCATAAAAACAAAGAAAATCTTTATATAGCAAGAAAAGTCCATATGTTTTAAGTGATGTCAAAATACACAGAAAAATAAGGCATGTGTGAATATGGTAGTTGATGGCATTATCAATAAAATCACCTTGCTTGGCATATGTAAGACATGTTTCTCATGAACAAAATCCTGTAAGTTTGTGAAAATGTGCAAAGCTAATGACACATATAACAATTTAAGGTGTATTCCTCAGAATTTGAAGATTTTTCTCAAGCAAATGTAAATGACATTATCTCTTTGAAACATGGCTCCTTCTTGTTTTATTCAAATAGTTTTTCAGGCTTTCTGTCAGGCACCAGTCCTGAAACATCTAAGAAGAAACACAGGTTTTTTTTTTTATCTAACAGAAAATGAAAGAGATTTACTTTTTTTTCTAGCTGAAACTATTAAATTTTACTTTTTATGGGAAAATTGTTGCTTGGCTTTCTTGGGAAAAATTGCTTTTGAATTAGGATACTGAAAACTGCGTCTTGGTATAAAAGGTAGTGTAACATTTTCTTCAAGCTTGTCTCTCTGCAATTAAGTAATCAGAAAAGCACAGACATTTACAATTTGTGAAAAATAATTTTGTTTATAAATTTTTAAATTATGAGAATGGTTAACAACAGTGAAAAAAAGATTCACCCACAAGCATAATCCATTTCTTATTCATCAAGATGGATCATTTGAAAGCTTAATTTACTTTGTAAAAGTGAATAAAAATTTAATGAATCAAGAGGACATTAAAGAATGTACAATACTCACAGCTGTGGATATAGAAAAGAAAAGAAAGTACAAGAAGAATAGGGAATAGAACTTTAAGAACATGGAAAGTACTATTTTTTCTCACAAATTTAATAGTTTAGAAGATGATAAAAAATGTTGGTGTTTAGTTTCTTACAGTCCACTGTATATTTTTACATTAAATGTGATATTTTCTTTTACTATTTTTTTGAGACAGGGTCTCACTTTGTCACTCAGGCTGGAGTTCAGTGGTGTGCTCTTGGCTTACTGCATCTTCGGCCTCCCAGAGTTCAAGTGGCCTTCCTGCCTCAGCTCCCTAAAACTGGGGTTACAGGCAATGTAGCCCGCAAATTGCCTGTAAAAATTTGACACCATGCCAGCAAATTTTTTGTATTTTTTGTAAAGATGGAGTTTTGCCGTGTTGCCTGGGCTGATCTTGAACTCTTGAGCTAAAGCAATCCTGCTGCCTTGACCTCCCGAAGTGCTAGGATTACAGGCATGAGCCACCACACCTGGAACAAATGTAATATTTTCATATGACAGTTTATTTAACTGTAAGTTATAATTATTAATAACTAAAATAATTACAATTAATGCTATTGATGCTTGGGAAAAAAAGGGATATCAGGCTGACTGATCAAAGCCTGTCCAAACTACCATGGCCTGGTCTGCCCACTAACTTGCTTTCTAATACAAATTTTTGCTGAAAGCCTGAAAATTTGTTTTACCTGGCCCATACCCTCTAAAAGGCCTAGAGAAAGATAGCTTACATATCTTTATATGCCTCTTAGGTTCTTGGTGTGTGATAGGTACTGTCTTGAACCATAAATCTTGGAAAACTGATTATTTAAAATAATATGAATGTACTTCATCTTGTTAAAAAAACATGTCGTTTGATTACATATTTAGGAATATATTATGCTTCCTTATAAGTGATATCATAGTGTTGCTAAAGTACTAGAAGTAAAATGTTAAATAACAGAATACTACAGGTGTTAGGGTAATACTTACATTTACCTGTAGTTAATTGGAAATCTATTTTGGGGATGGATTTTGCTTCTACAGAATGGAGTTACAGGTATGAAACGGAGCAAAATGTTGGCCCATTTTAAGAAAATCTTTAAAAAATACTACTTGCATTATAGAGTATATCTGCTATTGGGAAAGCCTCTTTCTTTCATACTCCAGTGTGATTTTTTAGTCCATTAATCACAGTCCTTTCATCTTAAAAATGGAAGGATAGTTTTTAGTCCCAGCAAAGCCATCCAAAGGCAGGAATCTAAAAAAGACAACCTACGAATTTCTGCCACTTCATTTTTCTCTGGTCCTGTTTTCCTGTGGCCTGGTGTTTCAACTCTTCTGTGATTCCATGGATTAGTCTGTGTTCTTAAATGAATCTTCTTTCAGTCCCTCCAGTTTTTTAGATGTTCCCACCCCTGGAAAATTAACGAGAGCCAGGACATCCAGAGGAGGCTGCTGCTTACAAAGCAGGAAACCAGGACTGAGGAAAGGGTGAGAAGTTGCCTGTGATGCAGAGGCTCACATAGAACTTTGCGAAAGCCTCTTCCAAGCTACTTTGGGACTTGCTGTCTGGGTTGCTGGTGCCCAATTTATGGAGCCATTTTGACGACTTGGCTTACGTGCTTCTGAGAAGAGTACACAGGAATAATCTTTTTTCTTTACAAAGAATTAGGCTTTCTATATTAAAGCAGGTGGTCTGTTACGCTGAGGTGGCATTTTAACCTAAATATGTACAATTTGCTATCATGAGTTTTATATAAATGTTGAATAAACCAACCTATTCTGAGATATAAACTTTACAGTTGCCAGATACCATAAAATCCTTGCTGGCTTGCCTCCAATATGTTGTGCGTGAGGATTTAGAAATCAAACATCTTGATGAAGAAGAGTAGATTTAACTCCACCCTGGACACTGTTTCTTCTTACATAAAAGCCAGTTAAGTGTAAACTTTCTTTCTGTGACTTTTCATTAGCTTTTCATCTCAAAAGCAGGAATTGTTTATGGGCCAGACTCTTTCATCTCAATATTGATCCCCACCTTTTAAGGTTTCTTCAGAGATTTGTCAAAACACTTGCGCAAGAATCAGGGTGGCCAGAAATCGCTTTTTGAAAGCAAATGCCTATTTTGAGTGTAAAGTTAAAAAAAAGGAGGGGGTGACCTAACCACTTTCCTTTTTCACTTTTATTGGCACTATTAATTATAGCTTTTAGATGTTCTTCTGCCTTAGTAAATAACAAAGTAAATATCTTTTTCTATGTTTACCCTGTGGTCATCAGGAGCCAGTTAGAGGGCAAGGGGAAGCTAGGTATAACCTGCATTTGAGGACTGTAAACTCAGGCTTAACTTCAGTAGACACAACTTGCTTTCTGTCAGTTGGTGTATTGACTCAGGAAACTTCAATAAAGCAGCTACAGGCCACGATTCCTAAATTTGACATACCTTGGCTAAGTAAACTCAGATAAGGTCTACCGCTTCCTCTTTCCTTTAACATCTGTTGGTCCAAGAGAATTATGAACTTATCCATTGCATTTGCTTAAATGCACCTTCTAAAGAAATTAGATTCCAGAGCCTGGACTCAGCAAGCCCAATATCCACAAGCCACACAAGTCATGAGGGCTGTGAGACTGGTGGGTGAGATACAGGACAGGGAGTTTAGGGAAATTAAAAAGGCACCATCAAAGGCTGAACTAAGAGGGAATGCTCAGTGAATGGTACAGTATCAGTGCCTTTTTGAAGAGGAATGTCAGAGACACTGAAACACATCTCAGGATAAGGGACTGGAATCTGGAGATGCAGTAACAGAGCAAACTGGTCTTCAGTCACTCAGACCTAGGCTCTCATGAATCGGGGATCTGGAGACTGGTCAGATTCCCTGAAGCATTGGAGCCTAGGTCTGGGTAATTTTCACAAGGAAATGTGCAACCTCTGGTTGGAGATAGAGCTGATTAGGGCAGATTTACATAATATTCTCCAGATCTTGTCTATGGGTGAATTAAGTGTGGGACTTTACCAGTTTAACCGCTGGATTATAATATATTTAGAAGCATTCTAGAACTGGCAGTTAGACTCCTGTGACCATTAACTTCTCCAAGACAGATCCTTAGTGAACCAGATACTGAATCTGATGCTGACAATTTTATGAATCCTTAACATTCCTTAGAACCTTCTGTTTCCAATATAAAACAGTAGGGCTGGGATACATATCAGAAGATAGATTCTCAGTGGCCTAAACATAGTAGAGAGGAATAAAGCATAAAAGCCCAGGTGGATTCCAGCTCTTAGCAAGGGTTAGTGATGCTCATATATTGGAAGGAGAATCATATTTGTGTGGTCTGTGTTTAAATTTTAGGATAGTGGGTAAAATGCATAGGGCAAAGAAGTAGTGAGAATGGGGACCATAGTTTCTCTAAAAAGTACTGTGAGTGAAGATATGCAATGCTGATTCTGTCATGACATGGAAAGCAAAATAGTCATACTGTCGGTCAAACACAGATGTCACCCATCTAAAAAAGAATTATTTGAGAAAGTAATATTTTGCAAAGGGTTCTGTTAATCTCATTTTTCTCTCCTTGGGAAAGTTAAACTTAACTATAATATTTATTATAGAACACAAGATTTACCAATTTTAGTCATTTGCATAGAGGTACGTGGATAAATTCTTTTATTGCATGCTTTATAGCAACCAAAATATTTTTTAGACTAAAAGAATCTTTATTACAAAATGAAAATTTAAATATGAATATTGACATGCATATATCTTAATAAATGTAGTTATAAATATATTTAGTTATCAACTCCAAAGATTATACCATGGATTTTTGACATGTATTTTCTTTTTACCATTTAAAATTTTAAATTTTTATGAATAAATAATAGTTGTGTATAATTATAGGGTACATGTGATGTTTTGATATCGGCATACAATGTGTAATGAATAAATCAGGGTAATTGGAGTATTCATCACCTTGAGCATTTATACTCTGTGTTATAAATTTTCCAATTCTATTCTATGCATTATTTAAAAATATAGAATAAGTTATGCAGGAAGCTTTAGCTCTTATGACTAAGGTTTTGAGTCATTTTTTTCTCAGGTTTTCGTGACACACACACTTTGTGTGTGTCTCATGGTTGCACTTCACTGGATTCGGCAGGAAAGAGTCACTTTCAATAAATGGTACATATTGATTTTGTGTCTAGTAGGTGTAACCATTGTGATAAGCATTGTGAGCGTTAAGTGAAGAAAAATAAGAGTCACAGGTCCTGCCCTTACGGAGATTAAAATTTAATTCTAGAAGAATGCATTATTTGGATAATATTTTATACATCTCTGAAATTGACACTGTAAATAATGCTGTGGAGGGCTGTAAGAAGATACTGTCAAGGGGTGACTTGGCCTAGGTAAGAAAATTAGGGGCAGGCCTTCCTGAAATGTGAAGAATCATTAATAAAACTGAATATTTCAGGCAGTGGGAACAGAGCATACAAAGCCTCATGATGTCAAACGGAGAAAATTATCTGAGGGGAAAGGAAAAGGCAGAGGTAGTTGAAGTGAAAACAGCAAGGGGAAAGTTACGTGAAGTGAACAGTGATTTGAAGCAAGGTTGGGAATGATGATGGTGTGAGGCAAGATCATTCTGGAACTTCTGGCCATTTTAAATAATATTGTCTGTATTCTAAGAATATTGGGTGTCCACCAAAATAATCCAAAGTTCAGGAGATTTCATGACAGATACTTCTTTTGAAAAGGATGACTCAGGGTGGAGAACTATTTGTAGATAAAGGCCAAACTTGTTTTAGTCCTTTTCTGTTTGAAGAGATATGTTAGTTTGTGGATTTGCAACAGTTCCAGGTTCACTTTCAGTTTAATATTCTTAGTAAATTCTTTTAAAGGTGTTTCTGCTTCAGTACTCTCTGCAAAGTGTGATTCTAACTTTTCTTAAGAGAGAAATGCTCCATTTTGCGTGCAGCTGTGGCTTTCCAACCTTAGAATTCCTGGCCACGTCTTTGTTGTCTGTTGTAGTCAGCATCCCGTGCTTGCTACGTAAATTATGTCCAATATGACAGTCAAAACAAAATGCAACAGAAATATCCCCTGCTTCTCCTTGAGGGGTTATGAAAAAAACCATAAAATAAGTGTTGTTAGGGAAGGTGTCCTAGAACCACTCCCCTGACACTGGGACGAATTTTTGACCCCGTTGCTTAAACCAGATGTTGCCAATTCCTGCTTTACAACCATGTTGTGTTTTGGAAGGTAATTTGTAAATCTGTTCCTTAAAACCTGAAACTGATTTTTCTGTAGAAACAAGCTTTTCAAACTTCGATAGCAGTTTTCAGACCAAGTTTGCCCACAAAATTTAAGGCAAAGAGAGATAGGAGAAATAAAGTGTTTGTGTGTTATATTATTGTTACCACATATTTGATAGAAAGATATTTTATCATTTAACCCTCAAAATCAAGAGAGGAGGTATTAGAATCCCTATGCTGTAGGTTTTTATAGACGAATACTTTTCTAGTTTACATCTTAAATGTAGGAGTGCACCTTCCTTTCTTTAGCTGTATCAGTGAGGTTAGGTAGGAACATTTTTTTCTTTTAAAGAGAGGGGCTGGGGTGTTTGCTTACTCCTAGTCACAACTGGTAACATAACTAGGAAGAAGTGGTGAGATCCATGTAACACAGTTAGGGAGAGCTTTTCAGGACATCAGATTAATCACCATTATTCTCCCAGCCACTGTTTCCCAAGACGCCTCCCAAGCCAGCCCTATAAATACTCTCACCATTGCAATTACAACCAGTTTACTATTGCTAGCAGTACCACATCACAGCTACCGGGAAAACACCAATACTGCTTCCTCTAATTTACTATTATCTCCAGCATCCTCCGAATATTACTGCTGCTTCCTCCACTATTTACAGTCACCATCATCTTCCTAGTGACACTTTATATAGCTAGGCAGCTCTTTACTCTCTTTGTAAATATGCCTGGATTTAAACACAGAATCTGGTCATAGTTTTAAAGTTCTCTGCAGTCCACCCATAGCTACTTGAATTACAGAAGAAAACTATGAATGAGAAGGTGAAAATTTATATATATATTCTCTAGAAAAAAGCACTTAACCATGGTAATAAAAAGATAGCTGAAGATATCATTAACTGAAATGAGAAAAAGATAGTATTAACTGAATAAATGAGAAAAAGCTACCGCAGAAGAGATTAAAGATCAAATCAGTTAATATTGTCAAAGGAGGCTGGTTATACGATAAATTTAAGGAGAAATAAATAAGAGAGCTTGGAGATACTTCAAAAGGGAGAAAAGATGAAAAATACCACTCTAATAAAAGCTCTTTCTTACCAATAGTGGTAAATTATTATTTATCAAATTTAAGGGGGGGGAAATTAGTAAAGTTTGCCATTTTGTTTTAATGTGATTAGTAGAAGTATATGAGACAATATAGATAATCATTTGAAACATAATATAAAATAAAAATAAACAGGAATAGAAATAAGAAAAATGACAGAGATTGTGGGTGATCTCGTATCATGCTGTCCTTTCTCAGTGTTAATGTATAGCAATGTTGGTAAACCTGCATAATTTCTGCTTATTTATTGTTTCTCCTCTGGCTGGTAGGGATGATGGAAAAGCCTCTGGGTAGCCCTCTGATATAGCTTGTCCCTTCCCATATCTCATGTTGAATTGTAATCCCTGGTGTTGGAGGTAGGGCCTAGTGGGGGGTGATGGGGTCATGGGGGTAGATTTCTCATGAATGGTTTAGCATCATCCCCTTAGTGCTGTCCTCACCATAGTGTGTGACTGCTCACGAGATCTGGCTGTTTAATACTACAAGGCTACAGTAATCAAAACAGCATGGTACTGGTATCAAAACAGAGATATAGACCAATGGAATAGAACAGAGGCATCAGAGGCATCACAACACATCTATAACCATACAATCTTTGATAAACCTGACAAAAACAAGCA
>CM052649.1:87757926-87805588 GCA_028533165.1 Leontopithecus rosalia
TATCAGTCTGTCTAGTGATCTGTCTATTTTGTTGATGTTTTCAAAAAACCATAGCTCTTGGATTTATTGATTTCTTGAAGGGTTTTTCGTGTCTCTATCTCCTTCAGTTCTTCTCTGATCTTAGTTATTTCTTGTCTTCTGCTAGGTTTTGAGTTTTTTTGATCTTGCTCCTCTAGCTCTTTCAATTTTGATGATAGAGTGTCAATTTTGGATCTCTCCACTCTTCTCATATGGGCACTTATTGCTATATATTTTCCTCTAGATACAGCTTTAAATGTGTCCCAGAGATTCTGGTATGTTGTGTCTTTGTTCTCGTTGGTTTCGAAGAACTTCTTTATTTCTCCCTTCATTTCATTGTTTATCCAATCAACATTCAAGAGCCAGTTGTTCAGTTTCCATGAAGCTGTGCGGTTCTGAGTTAGTTTCTGGATTCCGAGTTCTAACTTGATTGCACTATGGTCTGAGAGACTGTTTGTTATGATTTCAGTTGTTTTGCATTTCCTGAGGAGTGCTTTACTTTTAATTATGTGATCAATTTTAAAGTAGGTGTGATGTGGTGCTGAGAAGAATGTTCATTCTGTGGATTTGGGGTGGAGAGTTCTGTAAACGTCTATCAGGTTTGCTTGTTCCAGGTCTGAGTTCAAGTCCTGGGTTTCCTTGTTAATTTTCTGTCTGGTTGATCTGTCTATTATTGACAGTGGAGTGTCAAAGTCTCCCACTATTATTGTGTTAGAGTCTAAGTCTCTTTGTAAGTCATTAGGAACTTGCCTTATATATCTGGGCACTCCTGTATTGGGTCTATATATATTTAGAATCATGAGCTCTTTTTGTTGTATCGATCCTTTTACCATTATGTAGTTTAGTGATCACTTTTGTGTTAAAAAAGTATTGATTTGCTTTCTATTCACTTTTTTGTCAGTTTTAAATAAATGCATGTATCCTTTTGGTTGGAAATTATTTTTTAAAGTGAACAATTAAATATTCATTAATATGAAATTATAGACAGCATATGATCTGGCAGAGGCACAGGCCACCTATGACCCTGATCTGGCATAAGCATGTTAGAAAATGTATGAATTTATACAAATTATTGTAAAATCAAAATTTGTAAAGTATATGATAATCATAGAAATGAACAAAGTGCTTAGCAATCCCATTCTATTTGTGATTCTCGATTTTTAAACTGTGTGGTGGAAAGAAATACTCTTCACAATTTTCAATCTGCAAATATTTATTCCTTGATTTAACCTACCATCACTATAACAACCATCAATCACAGATTTACCAAAAATTGGATAATTTTCTTACTTTTAGAAATTAATTTTTGTTAAATGTCTGTATAGCTCACATTTATTTAAATGTTTTCTATTAGAAGTGTTTTGAGTCTTTATTTAGAAATTTGGTGCTGTTTTTATGATCAGAAAAATGCCATAGAAACTTTGCTCTTGTTTATGTCAATTAGCTTATGGTAAAATTTATTTCATTATACAATGTTTTGCTTAACGTTGTGAATGAAAACATATCTGAGACAAGTTTCAGCCAGTTTAGTTTTTTTTTTTTTTTTTGCAAATGTTAAAGACACACCTGTGACACCGCATCAGCAAGTCCTGATGACTTGTGCCCAAGGTAGTTGGGTTTTGTACATTTTAAGGAGATGTAAGACACCAGTCAATACCAGTAAAATGTACATTGGTTGAGTTTGGAAAGGCAGGACAACCTGAAGTAGTGAGTTAGGGGCTTCCAGGTAGATTTAAAGATTTTCTGATTGGCAATTGGTTGAAAGGGTTACTACATAGAGAGCTGGAATCAGTAGAAAGGAATGTCTAGGTTATAATAAGGGGTTGTGGAAACCAATGTTTCATCATGCGGACAAAGCCTCCAGGTAGCAGGCTTCAGAGAAATTATATTGTAGATGTATCTTATCAGACTTAGAGAGTCTGAATCTGTTCTATCCATCTTAAGCTCTGTGTTGATGTTAATGGTAATGAGGCATGTCTGGCCCCTACTTCCCATCATGGCCTGAACTAGTTTTTCAGGTTAACTTTCGAATGCCCTTGGCCAAGAGGAGGAGTCCATTCAGATGGTTTGGGGACTTAGAATCGTATTTTTTGTTTACAAAGTTACAATTTCCTAGAAACCATGGATGATGTTAAGCAAGGACTTAGTGTATATACAAGTGAATAACTGGTTCATGTGATTGTGGTGGTTGAGAAGTCCCACAAACTGATCTGCGGTCTGTAGGCTGGAGACCCAGAAAAGCAGGTGGCATAATTCCATCTGAGTTTGATAGCCTGAGAATCAGGAAAGTCAAAGATAAAAATACAAGTCTGAGAAAGAAAGGAGAAGATAAGATACTTTAACTCAATCAGTGAGGCAGAACCAAAAGAAGTCAAATTTTTCTTTTCTCTGTCCTTTGTTTTATTCAGGCTCAGAACAGACTTGACAATGTCCAATCACCATAAATATGCTAATCTTATCCATGAATCCTCACAGACTCACCCAGAAACCCTCATGAACAAATGCAGAAACAATGTTTAATCTGAGTACTTATCAATCCACTAAAGTAGGAACATAAAATTAACATTTTCAGGTATACTCCTTCCTTTTAAAGGTAAAACTAAGCCTATTTTTAAAAAATTTCTTACTTGAAATCATCCACAAAATTTATTTTCTTTCTAATAGTTTCGAGAGAGTGAATTTCATGCTTGTTAGGACAAACTTAGCATAATGGCTAAAGGTATCAGCCTAGAAGTCATCAAGTAATCAATTTCTAAAATGAGCTCTTTTACTTACTTCAATATGACCTGGAGTAAGCTATTTAAATTATGTTTAGTTTCCTTATTTGTAAATCAGTTTGCAAATACTCTGGAAATATTCATTGAATAAATAATTTTTAAGCTCCAATGAGAAGTGAGCTACCATTTTAGATTCATGCAGCACTAAAAGATAAGTAGCACTCAAAAGATTGACTAGGAAGAATTTGTTATGTTTAAAATAGCAACCCACCAGATTTTGAAAACATAGATGTTGTATTAGTCTGTTCTCACACTGCTGATAAAGACATATTTGAGACTGGGTAATTTAAAAGAAAGAGATTTAATTGACTCACAGTTCTACATGGCTGGGGAGGGCTCCCAATCATGGTGGAAGACATATTAGGAGGCAAGTCATGTCTTATGTGGCAGCAGGCAAGATAACTCATGCAGGGGAACTCTCATTTATAAAACTATCAGATCTCATGAGACTTACTCACTGCCAGAAGAACAGTGTGGGGAAAATCACCTCCATGATTAAATTATCTTTTCATATGGCCATGCCCTTGACACGTGGGGTTATTACAATTCAAGGTGAGATTTGGGTGGTGACACACAGATAAAACATATCATTCCACCCAGACCCTCCCAAATCTCATGTCTTCACATTTCAAAACATGCCTTCCCAGCAGTCCCTGAAAGTCTTAACTTTCAGGGACTTAACTTTCCGTTAACTTAAGGATTAACTCAAAAGTCCATAGGAGACAAAAGAAGTCCCTTCCGCCTATGAGCCTGTAAAATCAAAACCAAGTTAGTTACTTTCTAAATACAATGGGGGTACAGGCATTGAGTAAATACAGACATTCCAAATGGAAGAAATTTGACAAAACAAAGATACTGCTGGCCCCATGGAAGTCTAAAATCAAGAGGGGCAGTCAATTCTTAAAGCTCCAAAATGATCTCTTTTGATTACATGTCTAACACCCAGGTCATGCTCATACAAGACATGGGCTCCCATGGCCTTGGGAAACTCTGCTTCTGTGGCTTTGCAAGGTACAGCCCCACTCCCAGCTACTTTCATGGGCTGGTGCTGAGTGTCTGCAGCTTTTCCAGGTGTATGGTGCAAGCTGTCAGTGGATCTACCATTTGGGAGTCTGGAAAATGATGGCCCTTTCTCATAGCTCAACTAGGCATCACCCCAGTCGGGATTCTCTGTGGGAGCTCTGACTCCACATTTGCCTTCATTGGTGCCCTAGTAGGGGTTCTCCACTTCTGCAGCAAACTTCTGCCTAAACATCCAGGCAATTCCACATATCCTCTGAAATCCAGGCAGAGGTTTCTAAACCTTAATTCTTAACTTATGTGCATGCACAGGCCTAAAATCATGTGGAAGCTGCTAAGGCTTGAGACTTGCACCCTCTGAAGCAATGACCTGATGTTTATATTGGCCCCTTTTAGGCATGATTGGGATTCAGTCACCAAGTCCTAAGACTACACAAAGCAGCAAGGCCCTAAGCCCAGCATATGAAAACATTTTTTCCACCTAGGCCTCCAGGCCTGTGATGGGAGGGGCTGCCTTGAAGACCTCTGACATGCCTTGGAGACATTTTCCTCATTATCATGGATATTAATATTTGACTCCTTGTTACTTGTGGAAATTTCTGGAGCCATCTTGAATTTCTCCACAGTAAATTGGTTTTTCTTTTCTATTGCATGAGGCTACAAATTTTGCAAACTTTTATGCTCTACTTCCTCTTCAGTGCTTCACCACTTAGAAATTTATCCCCTCAAATATTCAAAATTATCTGTCTCCAGTTCAAAGTTCTACAAATATCTAGGTCAGGGACAAAATGCCACCAGTCCAGTTTCAAACAAGTTTCTCATCTTCATCTGAGACAAACTCAACCTGGACCTTTTTGTTCATATAGCTACCAGCATTTTGGTCAAAGCCATTCAACAAGTCTCTAGGAAGTTCCAAACTTTTGCACATTTTCCTGTGTTCTTCTAAGCCATCCAAACTGTTCCAACCTCTTCCTGTTACCCAGTTCCAAGGCACTTCCACATTTTTGGGTGTCTACAGCAGAACCCCACTCCTGGTACCAGTTTACTATATTAGTTCTCATGCTACTAATAAAGACATAGACAAGACTGAGCAATTTATAAAGGAAAGAGGTTTAATTGACTCACAGTTCCACATGGCTGGGGAGGCATTACAATCATGATGGAAGACAAATGAGGACCAAAGTCATGTCTTACATGGTGGCAGGCAGGATAATTTGTGGAGTGGAACTCTCATTTATAAAGCCATTAGATCTTGTGAAACTTTTTCACTACTATGAGAACAGTATGATGGTGACCACCCCCTTGATTCAGTTGTATCTACCTGGCCCCAACCTTGACACATGGATATTATTACAATTCAAGGTGAGATTTCAGTAGGGACAGAGCCAAACCATATTATCTGTCACCCAGGCTGGAGTGCAGTGGCACAATCTCAGCTCACTGTAACCTCCACCTCCTGGGTTTGAGCAATTCTCTTGCTTCAGCCTCTTGAGTAGCTAGGATTATAGGCCAATGCCACCACACCTGGAAAATGTTTTGTATTTTAGTAGAGATGGGTTTCACTGTGTTGCCCAGGCTGGTCTTGAACTCCTGAGCTCAGGCAATCTGCCCGCCTCAGCCTCCTAATATACTGGGATTACAGGTGTCAGCCACTGTGCCCTGCCTTTCTTTCCTTTTTAACTCTACAATTAATATTAAACAATAGTATGGTCTCCAAAACATTTGATATTTGAGATAAGTTTGACTGACTTCAAATTATTCAAACTGGATGAGCATTAAAATACTATTTGATTTGGAATGACTATAAAGAATTTATTACATTTAAAATAGCAATCCACGAGATCTTGAAAACACAGATGTTGAGTATTTTATCTAAAAAGGAACTGTGATCAAACGTTTACATTTTGTTTGATTATTATGTTACATTCTGATGTGAAGAGAACTTCTGTGTACATAGGCACTGGGAGTAGATATAGTTCTCAGAGGCAGAAGAAGAATGTAAAACCAGGATAAATAAAGCAAACCAAAATATTGGATTCAAGCCAGGTGCAGTGGTGTGCACCTGTAGTCTTGCCCCCTCAAAGGTTAAGACAGAAGGATCCTTTGAGCCAAGGAGTTCGAGGTTATAATATGCTATTATTGCATCTGTGAATAGCCAGTGTACTCCAGCCTGGGCAACATAACAAAAACCCCCTCTCTAAAATATATATGTGTGTGTGTGTGTGTGTGTGTGTGTGTAAATATGCATGTATATATACAGACATGTATATATCTACACTCACATTGTATATATTAGGAATCAATATTTTAGTAAACTGTGCAAATATAAGAAGGACACAGAATTCAGAGAGCCCTACAAATCAAATTGCAATGGTTAGGAACTAGATAATATGTAGAAGTCAAAATGAACTTGTCATCAATTCAAAAGCCAAGAAAAAAGGTTAATATGCCTTCTCTTGGGCAATGGATAGACTGAGACAGAGCTGCTTCTCTTTTTCCTTGCAGGTGCAAGAACCAGAGGCTCTTGCCCAGGGTCAGAGATAAAAATAAGAGAGAAGTTTATAGTAGATAGGTGCCTGGAAATAACAGTAGACATACTTCACAAGAAAAATTATAAGTCAATCCTATTTTTTTAAATTCATTTTTGATGTCATAGCACCATCACACCAAACTTTTCTTCTTAAAAATAGCCTCTATGAAATTTGCTGTTATGCAAATTTCATTAATGATTTTATCAAGCCAGTTAAAGTGAAGCCCCTTTACTTTGTTAAACATTTCAAGTTGAATAAGGGTAGTAGCAACTGAAGAAGTTTCTTAGGTACTCAGTGCTATAAGACAGTTTTATATACCAATGATTCTGGAATTTTTTTTCCTTTCATTTTTATTTAATCTACCTCTTCACAGATCTATTTGGCTTATAGAAAAAATAAGCACTTTGGGAGGCCGAGGCGGGTGGATCACAAGGTCAAGAAATCGAGACTATCCTGGTCAACATGGTGAAACCCCGTCTCTACTTAAAGCACAAAAAATTAGCTGGGCATGGTGGCGTGTGCCTGTAATCCCAGTTACTCAGGAGGCTGAGGCAGGAGAATTGCCTGAACCCAGGATGCGGAGGTTGAGGTGAGCCGAGATCGCGCCATTGCACTCCAGCCTGGGTAACAAAAGCAAATCTCCGTCTCAAAAAAAAAAAAAAAAAAAAAAAAAAAAAAAAAAAAAAAAAAAAGAAAAGAAAAGAAAAAAGAAAATGAATTCATTCTCAAAAAGTGCAAGAAGGTAATTTAGAGCTTTTAGAACTCACTGCCCCTGTTGCTATCCCCCCACACCCCATGAGTTGTATGTCTACTTTCTCTTAATGGATAGATTTAATAAGAAATATGAAACTGTGTCCCTTTATAGAACAATTAAGTTATACCAATATGTTTATTTACTTTGTTGATAGACAACTAGCCAAGGCCTCCCACTCTGACCCTGGCATATTTACTGACACTCTTGGATATAAAATGTAGCAAAATTGATTCATTTACTTTTAACACCAAGATTACCCATTTGATGGAGTACATAAAGATTAAATGACAGCCAAGTTGGCTTCTTTACATTTCCATCTTGGTCCATTGATTTGCTGGCTTTTTCTTTTTTCAAAATCTCATTATTTCAGAATTTTAATTGATTCTTTTGAAGTAGTTGCTTTATCAACAAGGGTCTTGGATGAATTTTATTTCAAAAAATTATTGCAGTTTGGACAGCCATATGCTGCCACTTGTTTATTACATGGAAAAAGAATAATGTGGGAAAGTCAGATTATGGGCAGATTGTATTGGGAAGAGCTAGAAACCAGAAAACCAGAAATCAATCAACTGCTATAACTAGTTAGAGAACCTTGAATAAATCATTTAATCTCCCTGAGTCTCAGTTTTCTTATTTATAAGAGGAGTGAATTTGTACTAGATTACATTTGGACCCTTCTGGGTAGAAATTAATTTTTCTATTTACCATTATTTGTTTCCAAGTCTCTTTAATCAATAGTTTCCTTGAGAATAGAGACAAAGGAAAAGACATTTATTTTAAGGTAGGATTTTTGGGTTGTTTGCTTGTTTTCCATACTTATTCTTGCATAATGGTCTAAATAAACAATTTAATTCTCAACAGGTGAATAGCAAGGGAAATAGAGAAGTAAAACTGTGAACAATTATTAAATTGGATAATATAAATTTATTATAAGACAGTTGTTCTCTTTCTAGACTCAACTGTTTATTCTAAAATGAAGTGTAAAATTCATTTATAATACTTGTATTGAAGAAAAGTTTTATTTTTATAATTAGAAAGTCATCTGTAAAATTTTGAAAAGAAAATATTCACACTGAAATTTCTTTATTTTGTCTCAGTGCTGTGCAATATATTCATTGTCTCTGTCTTCCAAATTATATCGTTTGATATTAAAATGTTATTTATTTAAGCTGCATTTGATAGCATATGCTAGATTTTATTTTTAA
The DNA here is from genome assembly GCA_028533165.1 of Leontopithecus rosalia. NCBI lineage: Eukaryota > Metazoa > Chordata > Mammalia > Primates > Cebidae > Leontopithecus > Leontopithecus rosalia. The sequence continues at coordinate 87,766,232 of CM052649.1, forward strand.
CCTTTTGATGTTGTTCTGGAAGAATATATTGTTTTTGTATTTATTTGCAAGTCTATTGTGTTGTAAAAGTGAAAATATAATAAAAGGGCTATTTATATTTATTTACTATATTCAAGTTTAATATATCTCACATTCAAGGTAGTTTATAACTCTTTACATGAAATTTGAAAACTTACATACAACACCATCTGTGATGTGGATGTTTAATAAACATGACAGAGACAAAACAGGAATCAAGAAACTACAACTACACTTATTTTATCCAAATGTTATCATAGCAATAAGTTTGGAAGAGCTATACTGGTTGAACTTTAGATGAAAAGATATGCTTATGTTGCTATTCCTGCTCTAGTCCCTGCCTAATCCCAGGGTCATTAAACAGGATTGTGTCTTTGTCCCCCATTTATGCAACCCAGGGACAGGAACCATTTTAAGTTTCATAAATGCACATGGTCTTTCTTACCTCAGAATCTCTCTCCATGTTTTATCATCTTCTTGAAATCATTTTCTACCCATTTTTTGCCTGACCAATTTCTTCTTATGCTTATATAAGTTCCTCTCAGTGATCATTTCCACAAAGCACTTTTGATTCTTCTCTCATTGGTCTTGAGACACTTCCCTTGATAACAATCTCAATATTATCTTGGATAACTTTATTTATGATGAAGTGAAGAGTTTTGTAATTAAGAGCTAATAGGTGTTTTTCTGCTTAACATAAGCTTTAAAGGGGCAGGGACTCTGTCTTGTTTTCTCTCCATTTTCAACACCTAATACGGTGTCAACATCTTATACAGAATAGGCATGCAATAAATATTTACTAAATGAATAAATGCAATGCAATTTTAACTTCCTACTATATTAAAAAATTATGATCCCATGTTTTTAAACCTACAGATTTAAATAGGTGATTCTATTTCATTGGGAAGAAACCCACTATTATCTAGACGTTTCTATGTATATGTTTTATTTAAATACAAGTTGTTTTTGTTTTTTGGGTTGGACCTTATCAATTTATTTCTAATTCACAGATATATTTAAACATTTTCTTTTTTAATAATATCAAATCAGATATATTATTATTCTTTCAAATGAATTTTTAATTTTCTGAATATCATACTAATATAGGTACAGACAATAAATAATTTATTCCAGTTATCTATTTCATAATTTTCATTGAATTAAATAATTTCTATGTCATTTTAATTATTAAACTTAGTGCCTGTTAGCTAAGTTAGGGGCTCTATTAAAGTTAGTGGTCCAGCCAGGCATGGTCATGGTGGCTCAAGCCTATAATCACAACACTCTGGGAGGCACAGGCAGGAGGATCGCTTGAGACCAGGTGTTCAAGACCAGCCAGGGCATCACAGTGAGGCCACATATCTAAACAAAGATAAAGAAAAATGTTAGCCAGTTATGGAAGTGCTTACCTGGAACCCTAGCTATCCAGTAGGCTAAGGTGGGAAGATCACTCGAGACCAGGAGTTTGAGGTTATAGTGACCTGGAGCTGCATTGTCTCCATACAGGAAGACCCTATCTGTAAAGTGATAATGATGATGATAAAAAATAAAGTTAGAGGACCATCGGTCCCCATTTTTCATATTTCTGTTTTATAAGACCTTTACTTCTAAGGACTTACTAACACCAACACATGCTTTAAACTCTAAATAAAAACATCACTAAGAGAGAACTCTCTAAAAAGAATGCTCAACTTCAAATACGACGAATTAGCACCTACTCGGAGCCACTCATGTTTTCTAAAGATATATATAGCATTTTTCAAATTTATTAGTTACAGTGTTATAACCAGCAGAGTTTAAAAGGGGCAAAGGAGGAACATAACAGCTTATTAGCCTATTAGCAGTACAATTAAACATGATTTTGTACTATCCATGTATGTGAGACGGCCTATAAAGGGACGATAGCATTTTAAAACTAGAGGTCTGCTTAGAGGCCATCTAATCCAAACCTGATGAAGGATGCTTTCTGCACAATTATCTCTCATCTCATAAGTACTGGAACAATTATAAGGATAAGTTTCCCAGCTCTTTGGGAGGTTGAGGCGCGCGTATCACTTGATGTCGGGAGTTCAAGACCAGCCTGACCAACATGGAGAAACCTCATCTCTACTAAAAATACAAAATTAGCCGGAGTGGTGGTGCATGCCTGTAATCCCAGCTACTTGGAAGGCTGAGGCAAGAGAATTGCTTGAACCCAGGAGGTGGAGTTTTTGGTGAGCCAAGATCACACCATTGCACTCCAGCCTGGGCAACAAGAGCACAAATCCATCTTAAAAACAAACAAACAAACAAACAAACAAAAAGCATAAGTTTTTCACTATCTTTTTAGCATTTCTTTACATTTTTGAACATCCAATATTATTAGAAAGTTTTCTTTTACATTGACACAGAATATGTGATGTTATAACTTCCACACATCCTTACCTGTTTGTTTTTGATTCAAACAAAAAAAATACATTTAGTCTACATTTATATTGAATATCTTGAAAGCACATCTTTACTCTTGCAACAATATTGATGTTGGTAGTTCTGAGATCTCCTCTGAAGTTTGACTTAATACTCCAGAATGTAGTTTAGACTGAGGCCTAATCTCATTGGTAAAGCTTAGGTTTAATCTTCAGTTTCTCTTTACCATCTTGTTCTTTAGTTTGTTCTTATCTAAGTTTAGCATATTCTTTCATATTTGAAGAATATTCTCTCTCTCTCTCTCTCTCTCCCCTACAACTTTTTTTTTTTTGGAGACAAGCTGGAGTGTAGGGGTCAATGTCACTCTGTTGCCAAGGCTGGAGTGCAGTGGTACGATATCAGATCACTGTAACCTCTGCCTTCCAAGTTCAAGCAATTCTCCTGCCTCCGTCTTCCAACTAGCTAGTATTACAGGCACCTGCCACAGAGACTGGCTAATTTTTGTATTTTTATTAGAGATAGGATTTCACAAAGTTGGCCAGGCTGGTCTCAAACTCCCGACCTCAACTGATACACCCTCCTCAGCCTCCCAAAGTGCTAGGAGTACAAGAGTGAGCCACCAGTCCAGCTCATCTGAAGAGTATTCTCTTTGATAAAGACAGAAGCATAATAGAAGGAGAGGAGAGATATCACAATGGCATTCATTCTTGTTGTGATAGCCATGGCTGGTTGATGCTCTGGAATGAAAAAATATATGGATAAGTCCAGTCTTTTTCCATGCTCAAAGTAAACTGAAAAAAATTCTTTATGTGATATTATTATTAAAAATAAATCTAAATTTATTCAGAAATCACCGTTGATACTAGTGATAGTCTTACAAACCCAGACCAAATTTTAAATTTCTTCTTGATTGTATGTTATACTGTAAACTGACATAGACAATTTGGGCATGCACAACTCTTAGACTCTTTTTGGGTAAATATAACTAGTTTTCAAAATTACAGTTAGGGAAGGCTTCTGTTGTCACCCTGATGAAACTCTGGCACATGTTTTGCTGCTAACTGGAAGATGAACGTGAATAATTACATAACTTTTGTGATCTGGATGGCTTCTGATGCTCTGTGCCTTTAGTGCTTCAATAGCATGTGTCATGAAATGTAACCTTTTTTTAGCAATAGGATTTGGCTGTGCACACTTAGATAGCAAACAATTTTCTGAATCAGTATATGGATATCAATGCACTTAAAAATCAAGGATAATATAAATATAAATAAGGGAAACTATGTTTCTCACTGTTGGAGTGGGAAATTTCAAATTAACAATGGGGAAGGGTAGAATGACCCATGTGGTACTGAACTAGCATTAGCAACATCCGTATGAGCTAATGTTTTAACCTAATATAGACAATGATAATAGATACATTATAGAAATGTCTATTTACACAGATTATATACATTTATTTCCTGGTTCTGTCTGCTCTTAAGATCTGGAAGCAATGGCACTTCAATAGCAATGAGAACAGTTAATAATCACATCTTGGTTTTTAATGTTATTCTTCAATAAAAGGAACAAGTGTTTCTTGGAGAAATGACTAATTCTAGTACTGGGGCATGAAATATACAAGGTGTGCATGGAGCGTTGTTAGAGCCATAAAAAAGGAAGTGCTCATAAAACAAAAGAATGGGGTATGTCAAGGAGATGTAGGTGACAATTGAAAGAGCTTCCAGTGGCCAGAGTTGGAGCAATTTGGGCAACAAAATAATAATACAGCAATATAATATGACCCAAAGTATAAAATATCTATGAATCCATGGCAATATAAATAGCTGATTAAATGAAATAGCTAAATAGGAAAGCATATATGTGTATACACTTACCAGACTTTTATACATTATTTATTCAAGAGAAGGAAATTTCCAACAATTTCTTTTTGTAGAACTATTTCACTTCTTTTTACTAGTCGATCAGCAAATTTCGAAAGACACGTTTTACCAATAAAATTTTTATTAATTATCAAAATGTTAAAGTACTTGTTAAAGCTATCTCTAGAGAAATACCCTTGGAGTTTGTATTTACAATTATGTTTATTAAATGTCCCTTAAGTATGAATTATGAAGTATTTTAAATTATTGATATTGCAATGCTCTTTTTTCCACTTTTTTAAACTTATCTTTTTTATATATGACTTTTCCATAGAGCTTTCTGTTCAGCTCTGTGTATTTCTTTAGACACATTCCTCTTGTTTTATTAGATGCAGTTTCTCATGATTTTCAGTCAGGACTTCATTGTGGATACTTTCCCAACTGGTTTTCTGTCTTTCTCCTTCTGAATGCTGACTTTTGCCCACATTAGTCACTTTGCTGTCATTAACTACGAGAAAACAAGGTGTCTCTGACTGAAATTTCCTGTAATTACTTCTTTTTCAACTGGAACTTGCTGTCACATTCATGTTATGCCCAGAGAAGCAGCTGTGTCTGTTACATTTTAACATTTTTTTCAGATATAATTTTCAGCCTGTCAACTTTTTCAGATGTTTAATATTTATCCAAATGAAATATTCTTCTAGAAATTCTTTCATCAGAATTTTTGAGATACATATATATGACAAGCACAAACAGGATACATTCTCTGCTACCAAAAGTAGGATGTAACAGATAAACAGTAATTATACTGTATAAAAACCTTTAGGATAAAGGTGTGCACAGGTGTTTATTAAAACCCATTGAAGGAGTTTCTAAACCAGCCTTTTTGGGAGTGTTTGGTTAGAGAAGGTTTCCTAGAGGAGTACCATCAGAAATGAATCCTAAGAAACCAAGGATGATGTATAGGGATGCAAAAATGAAAGAAGACAGGGAGAGCTGAAGCTCAGTGTTGAGACAGACAAGTTCATGTTCTTGGGATGGAGGTAGCTCAGGAGATGAAGGTGGAGGTAATTGAGGAGGAGCAAAAGATGAGACTGCAACAGTAAGCAGAGAATATATCACAATCGGTTTTCTGTGTTATGCTACGGAGTTTGAATATTTGGCATAATCAGGTTTGTGTATTAAAAAGATCATTTCAGGAATAATAAAGAGACAAGATTGAAAAGACCATAATTAGAATCTGGCAGAACACAGCTGCTACTGCTAAGATTTAGCTGAAAATTATGAGGTAATGAATTAAGACAGTGGAAATATGAATAGAGAAGACATAAATCTCCAGCACCACTCATAGTACCTATCAAAATCAACATTTCATAAATGTATTTGAATAAATGAATCAACAGATAAAATTAAGAAATTTAGGCTAGGATTTGAAGGGGTGTCCAGCTTATGTGCAGAATTGTTAACTATAATGATGAGACTTAGCACGAGAAAAACTTTGACTCAAAGTCAGGCAGAAATTGGAAATCTAGATGGAAAGAGACTTAAAAGAGGCATATTTCAAGTGAAGGAATATCTTACCATTATCATATTGTTAGTAGTCCAGAAATAATTTTTAAGACACAAATCTTATATTTTTAATATCTTATTGGACCATTTATAATATATTGTTAAAACAATGTAAATTTTATGTTCTCTGTTATCTCCACCAAAATTGGGTATATCTTCCAGTTTATGAATTTTAACATAAACATTGTATTACTGCTTAACATATAGTACCCCTCTGCTCGCTGTCTAACCTTTCTCTCTGTAGCTCTTTTCCTTTCTTACTTAAACCCATGTACATTTACCATACGATCTATGGTCTTTCCTGACCATAACTTGTGGTATTTTAACCCGTGCCTATATCTTCTAACCTGTTGGGATTATTGGGAAAGAAGAACCAAATTATTTGTTCAACTCTGTTCCCATTTTTTGAACTTCCAAGCCAGTTATAGCATTTTGCAATGTTTGAAGGTGTAGGTCAACACAGCCTGGAAACACCTGTGCTCAGTAAGTACTACTCCACGCCTGTGTTCCCACGCATGTCTCACAGAAAGGCAAATTCACACAGGAAAATCTTCAAGGAACCTTAGTCTCACCCCTGATTGGTAGGAGGATCCGTTTATAGATTGGTAAGCAACTCATCATGTTAATTCTCTCCACACTCAGCAGACATATTCAAAAGGAACACTATGAAGATAAGTTCTTAGATTTCCCATAGTGTTCATGTACTTCCTATTTTTACAAAATGTGCTTCAGGCTCTCTGGCTTTACATCTGCTCTTCTATTTTTTTTTTAACCTTACTGATTTGGCTCACTCCAAGATTTTGTTTTCTGATTTAAAGCTGGTCTTCTCTGTCCTCCTTAGTTATGGCCCAAACAGTTCTATTTCGAATGTCTCTGGCTTGATAATACATATATATGGATTAAATATACATTAACATGGATTAAAAATATATAACAGATCGATTAATTTTACCTCTCTTAGGCTAGTTTACATTTCTCCAGCTGTCCACTGGAGGACAATGCAGGACAGAAGCATCATGGAGTGATGAAGGGAGAGGTCCTTTACTAACAGGGACTGTTACAAATTCCATCCAGATGCCAATGATTGTCTGAAGAGGAATAAGCAGATGAAATAAAAAGATCTATTCTTATAGGAATCAGTCCACTCATATTTTATTTTAATTACCCAAATTTGAATAATATATTTGATGTTAATATTAGCCAATCATAGATTAATTTGAAAATGATTTTTTCAATCATATAATTATTGTCTAATTAACATAACCTGATCTGTATAGCTTACATTTTTTAACACCCCCATTTATAGTAGGAAAATGATTCCTATGGTGATATCAACTTGATTATATTTGTTCAACATTTATGTGGTTTAGACTTCCCAAATTGAGAATTTATTGATATGAATCCAAGTTTCCAAATCACATAGAGTATTTTATCAAGATACTTCAGACTACAAAACCCTAAAATCATAAGTGGATTATAAATTTACTCTTAGCATTGTAAAGCAACAAAGCATAATGATTAAAAACAGCCTGGAACCAAATTGCCTGGGTTAGTTCTCAAGATTGCTACCTGCTAGCTGTTTGTCTGTGTGAAAGTTACCTAAACTCTCTGTGTCTAATATTCTTTATTTATAAATTAGGAGTAATTGTAGTATCTTTCTTACATGGTTGTGGTCAATATAAAATGAGTTAAAACTATGAAAAATCAAAGAACTGATGCATAGACAATTATGTTGATAATCTGTTTGTTAATGTTTTAAATGTTCTGTCAGTAATGTGTTACATAAAATTAAGAATTTTAGATGTTATATTATAGAATTTACTTAAACTTGGACTAACACCTTAGATTTCTAAGATTCTCAGAGTTACAAAAACAAGGCATTTTAATAGAATTGAATTCTAATGATATTTTCTTTCTAAAGATATCAAATTTATGTCTTAATTAAAATGAGTCAGTCTAATATTTCATTGTTGGTCTAAAAATGTATTATGAATTTTTCAAGAACAAAATATTGATTATATGGTCAGCAAAATCAGTAAGTCTGGCATTTCACATTCATAAAGTTTGATATATAGTGATTATTACTGGTATTGTTCAATTTCCTATGTGCTGTCTTATTAACAAATAGTATGACTCCTGAAGGTCAAAATGGAAATAAAAAATATTTTGTGCATCTGCTAGTTTAGTGTATTTCGAATGGGAAACTGGTTGGCAATTGCCTCATTGAAAATTTAATTTTCCTTTCATATCTTTCATCCTCTGTGGTTATATAAATGACTATATTTGCAATCATGCTTTTCCACAGATAAAAGCCCTGTGTGTTCAGTCATTGGTTGAACTTTAAAAATAAATACTGATAGAAGAATTCTTTATATCATATTTTCCTCATTTACTTATTCTAGTTAAAGCCAAATTCTTTATGGTATTTTAAACTTTATATTCTCTATTAAATTCTTTTATATTGCTGCTATTCAACTTCATTGCTACACTAATTTTCTTTTCTTTTTTTTTTTAACCATGGTAGAAGAACTATATACAAAATAAACAAAAATGAGCTGGGTTTTTTTTAGGGAAGCAAAGTTTGTAATTTTAAAGTATCTATTAAATGAACATTCTTAATCAAAATACATTTTGTATTCTACATAACAGTTAAACCTGACAAACTCTTGCTTTTCTGGAATTATTTTCACACAAAAGAGATAAAGTATTGAAAAGAAATATGCAGATTTCTTAAAGAACTAAAAGTAGTTCTAACATTTGATCCAGTAATCCCACTACTAGGTATTTGCACAAAGGAAAATAACTCATTATATAAAAAAGACACCTACATATGCATATTTATCACAGCACAATTCACAATTGCTAAGATATGGAATCAACCTACATGCCCATCAACTGATGAATGAATAAAAAAATGTGGTACATATGTGTGTGTGTATATGTGCATAAATATGTGTGTATACATATATATTAAACACTACTTAACCATATAAAAGAATGAAATAATGTTTTTTGCTACAAATTAGGTGGAACCGAGGTCATTAACCTAAGTGAAGTAATTCAGGAATGAAAAAACAAATACCACATATTCTCACTTATAAGTGGAAGCTAAGCTGTGGGTATGCAGAGGCATACAGAGGTGCAAAATGGACATTGGAAACTCAGAAAGGAGGAGAATGGTAAGGCGGTGAAGAATGAAATATTACCTGTTGGGTACAATGTACACTATGTGATTGACAGGTACATTAAAAACCCAGACTTTACCGCTATACAATTCATCCATGTAATAAGAAACAACTTATTATTGTTTTTTTTTTTCCAGACAGGGTCTCAATGTTGTCAAGGGTAGCATGCAGTGATACCACGATGGCTCACTGCAGCCTCAACCTCCTAGGTTCAAGCAATCCTTCCACCTTAGCCTCCCAAGTAGCTGGAGCTACAGGCAGATGCCACTGTGCTCACCTAATTTTTTAATTTTTTTGTACAGATGGGATCTTGCTATGTTGCCAGAGCTGGTCTTGAACTCCTGGGCTTAGTTGATCCTTCTGCCTATGCCTCCCAAAGTGTAGGGATACAGTGCCCGGGCTCTAAAAACACTTGGGCCCCTAAAGCTATTGAAATAAATAAAAATAAAAAATATATTGAAATAAAAACCTGATAAGCACCTATTTTGTGTTCAAATAACATAAAAAATGACATTTTCATATTTCACCTTTTTTCTTGTTAGCAATTATATTTACATGTTTAAAAACATCCTCTCTGTTGTTAAAAAGTGAAATTTCTATCTGATATCCTTTTTTTTTTCACTATGATTACTCAAAATTCACTTGGATGATTTTTATTTTCATTTAAATCATACTGTGCTGTGTGATTCACTCAAAGAGAAAAGGATTCGTCCAGGAATCCTTCTATAGTTGGTGCTGTTATCTGGTTTGTACACTCCTAGACATAAAATTTTGTGGTCATTTTAATACTAGTTGATAACACCCATTTGTTGCCAAGTAACTTAGGCAAAACCAGAGGATCTAACTCTCTCTCGCTCTATGTATATATTTTTAAATGACTGAACACATACTATAGAAATGTCCACTCTCTATTTGTTAAATAGAAAAATACATATACAAACACAATGAGATAAATCTATATCTATTATGTATATCTTTGTATGGTAGATTTTTAGCCTTATTTTAATTTCTTTTTCTTAAAGACCTTTGTAAGAGAAGTGTCTCTGTCCTCATTCTGTATGGGTAATGTGGAGACTCTCCTTTTATCATCTCGTTCTGAAGCACGTTTCTTTCAAATATTCATTTATCCCAATATGATTCATTTTGAAACGCAAAATTAATTTATTTAAGCATCACATGGTAATTACATAGAGTTCTGAATCTTTTCAATTCCCCAAACTTTCATCTTCAAAGTACAGAGAATCATTTCTCAAACTTTGTTCAATAAAACATCAGAATTCCTCTGTTAAATTTGGGAACAATGAGATAGTTTGTTTTACTTTAAGATATCTATAATTCATTAGACCGTCTTAAGCACTATTAAAATATCCTACTGTAAATAAACCAGCTTAATTTTATGTAAAACAGTGTTTACACCTTTTAATGATTATAATTTCTTAATTTTTTAAAAAAAATATTAGCCATTCTTATAAGTAAGTGCTGCATAAAGTATGACTGGAAAATGCTGTGATTTCTTTAGTTCCACTAAGGCTGTTATTAATACCCCTGAGATACTTGCAGCACCACAACCAAATGAGTCACAGTTCTCTCCATGCCCACCTTGCAAAATATGCCTGTTGCAGCTGCCTGGAATGAATGTCATATCTTTCTTTTCAGCAATGGTGGGTAGTTATGTAAACCACCTTGACTTTAGAACAGAATTAATTTTAGAGTAAGTAATACTTTGCTTTGCTTAATCAGAATAATTATTTTGGTTACATTAGTCCACACTAATTTGTGATACTTTATGGATACTGCAAGCAGAGTATTGCCGTTTAATTAAGACATACTAAGCTTTTCTATTTGAAATTACTGAATTGGCTGTGTGGTTGATTAAAATTTTATGCCAATATTTACATCTATACGTCTATCCATTTATGTCTGCATACATGCAAATGTGTAATAATAGTCATTATAAAATATCTATTAAGTGCCAGGCAAGACAGAAAAACCAGGTCATTGTGTTCAAGGGTTTTAGAATCTAGTATGTATTCAATATGTTCCTACTCCAGATTGTGTTTCCACAAAAACTTCCATACTTTTTTTAAAACTAGGATAGAAGGGGATGCTCATCTAGATATTAAAGGAAAGTCCTAGGACTAACATTTTAGTATAGAGATTAGCATAGAGATTAGAAATACACTCATTAAAGCAATTGGTCAAAAAGGATGCAAACTTCTTTTTTGCTGCCAGCAGCTAAGGTGATGCTCATGTGGCTGTGCCATGCTCTCTTTATACCTAACTAAGATGTTGAAAGGCCACTACATGGAAAACTACAGAACAACAAAACACTGCTGAAAGAAATCATAGATGACACAAAAAAATGGAAACATACCCCATGTTCATGGATGGGTAGAATCAATAGTGTGAAAATGACCATAATGCCAAAAGCAATCTACAAATTTAATGCAATTCCCATCAAAATACCACCATCATTCTTCACAGAACTAGGAAAAAGCTATCCTAAAATTCATATGACACCCAGAAAAGGGCCCATGTTGCAAAAGCAAGGCTAAGCAAAAGAACAAATCTAGAAGCATCACATTACCCAACCTCAAACTATAAGGCCATGTCACCAAATCTATAAGTTACCTGTATTAAAATAGGCACATAGACCAAGGGAACAGAGTAGAGAACGCAGAAAAAAGCCAAATACTTATGCCCAACTGGTCTTCTACAAAGTAACCAAAACATAAAGTGGAGAAAGGATGCCCTATTCAACAAATGGGGCTGGGATAATTGGCAAGCCACATGTAGAAGAATGAGACTGGATCCTCATTTCTCAGCCTATACAAAATCAATTCAAGATGAATCAAATACATAAATCTAAGACCTGAAATCATAAAAATTCAAAAGATAATATAGGAAAATCCCTTCTAGACATTGGCTTAGGCAAAGACTTCATGACCAAGAACCCCAGAGCAAATGCACCAACAAGGTAAATAGATGGGACCTAATTAAGCTAAAAAGCATCTGTACAGCTAAAGAAATAATCAGCAGAGTTAACAGACAACCCACAAAGTTAGAGAAAATCTTTAAAGTCTACACATTGAGAAAGGACTAATATCCAGAATCTACAGGAAACTCAAACAAATTAACAAAAAAAACCTAAAAATCTCATCAAGAAGTGGGCTAACGATATGAATAGACAATTCTCAAAAGAAGATATACAAATGGTTAGCAAGCATATGGAAAAATGCTCAACATCACTAATGATCAGGGAAATGCAAATCAAAACCACAGTGGGATACCATCTCACTTCTGCATGAATGGCCATAATAGAAAAATAAAAAAAATCATAGATGGTGTCTTGGATGTGGTGAAAAGGGAACACTTTGACACTTGATGGGAATGTAAACTATTATAACCACTATGGCAAACTGTGGAGATTCCTTAATGAACTAAAAGTAGATCTACCATTTGATCCAGTAATCCTACTCCTGGGTATCTACCCAGAGTAAAGAAGTCATTATATGAAAAAGATACTTGCACACACGTGTTTATAGCAGCACAATTTGCAGTTGCAAAAATATAGAACCAGCCCAAATGCCCATAATCAACGAATGGATAAAGAAAATTTGGTATGTATGTGCCATGAACTATTATTCAGCCATAAAAAGGAATGAAATAATGGCATTTGCAGCAACTTGCATGGTTTTGGAGAAAATTATTTTAAGTAACTCAGGAGTGGAAAACCAAACATTGTATGTTCTTACTCATAATTGGAAGCTAAGCTATGAGGACACAAAGGTATAAGAATGATAGAAAGGACTTTGGGGACTTAGAGGAAAGGGCAGGATAAAAGATTACATTGTGGGCACAGCATACTTTTCTTGGGTGATGAATGCACCAAAATCTCAGAAATAACCACTAAATAACTTATTCATTCAATAAAACACCACCTTTCCCCCCAAATCTATTGAAATAAATTTTTTAAAAAAGAACTTAGGATCGTTGTGCTGTATGCAGAGCAGTAGAGGAGTTCAGTGGTGGTGCCCGAAGCAGAATCCTAGACTGACTCTTCTTTTGGTAAGAACTGGGGATGTACTTTCTGCTGCCTAGTTACCACCCTCCTATCCCCACCTTTGTTCCCACCCATTTCCTAAACCAGTTTACTGACTATCCAATTCTGTCACGTATCTTGTAATGTTAACATGATTCTTAAACTAAAGTTGTTTGTGTATCTTCCAATAAAGAAGTCTGATTGATATACCTATTATGAAAAGTCTACAGCAGAGGGAAAAAAGAGGAAACTTAATGTGCCCAGAAAAGAACATCTCACTAGCTATGAGAATGAAAACCTCAAGAGCATACCCCCAGCTATCAAGGGGAAAAGGATGTGCATTACAGTATTTGAAATAAGTAAAATATTTAGTTTCTGTAATTTCTCCTCTAAGAGCAATGAAAAACCATATATACATACAAAATTCCTGATTCTCTTGGAATTCTCTAACAAGAAGAGGATGAAATTTCATATTTATAATGCCTAGGTAAGCTTAATTTTATTTTCATAGCTATATATAATCAAATTCAATTAAATAAAACCATAATAGAAGTATTCTATTACTATACCTTATACTTTTTTTTTTTTTTAGACAGAGTCTCTCTCTTTCGCCCAGGTTGGAGTGCAGTGGTGCAATCTCTGCTCACTCCAACCTCTGCCTCCCAGGTTCAAGCAATTCTCTTGCCTCAGCCTCCTGAGTACCTGGGATTACAGGTGCGCACCACCACACCGGGCTAATTTTTTATTTTTAGTAGAGATGGGGTTTCACCAAGTTGGCCAGGATGGTCTTGAATTTCTGACCTTGTGATCCACCCGTTTCAGCCTCTCAAAGTGCTGGGATTACAGGCATGATCTACTGCGCCTGGCCGCCTTATCCTTCTTAAAAGTGGAAATTTAAATTTTATAGTTTATTTTTTCTATGCTTAACAATATTTTCTACAATCTCTGTGCGCAGAGACAGCTCTGTTAGATTACACCAGCTTCTCTTTCCTTGAATGTTTTGATTGAGTAAATAGGCCAAAGGTGTATTGTAGAATGTGAACTGTAATTTTGGAACACATTCTGCCTCTTCTCTCTTCCCTTACAAATTTCACTATCCCCTCCCCAATATGTTTGTGTTATTATTTAAAGTGTCTTTATTCTCATAGTGATGTTAGCTGTAAGACTTCAAGCCCCTTCTAAATCTTCCAACTTCTTGGTCCTTATTTTTAGTTAGTTGCAAAATGACATAGATGCAACCCTTCACTGTACCTTAACTGGTTCTCTCTTGTTCTAACTGGCCGTTGTAACTTTCTTATTAGGCACCTACCATAAGTACATGGATTTTCCTCTTCATTTTACCCAATGGTTTACATTTGTGGTTTGTCACTTCAATTCCTTGAAAACAAGCTCCATATTTTGGCATCTAGGTCTTTTACAGTATGCTCTTACACCGTATTTTGTGGTTGATAATCCTTAGTAATTTCTCTATGATTTGCATGTCCAATACCGAAAGTAGCCTGTGAATTTAAGTACATTTTAAAGTTACCACATCTGTGACTTTTTTTCTCGTGCTGCTCTTTCTGTCAGAGTTCAGAATGACCAATAATTACAAATTGCTTGCTATGTTCCAGGCTGTCCTTGAGCTCTTGACATGTTTTATCTCAATTTTCATAAAAATCCTATGAAACAGAAATGGAAATTACACTTATTTTACAACTAAAGGAACTGAGACACAAAACACATAAGTAATATGCCCACAGCTGCATAGCTAATGAGTGAAAAGAGCCAGAATCTGACCGTAGAGAGTCTAAACCGGCAACATTACCAAATTGATGAACATATGTTAAGTAGATAAACGCATTTAAGTGATCGTGTTCTTTGATTTGTCATGTTTACCATTCAAAATGAATAGTAAGATGTCATAGTATTATTATTGAAAATAATAATAAAGAAAAAATGGCCTTTTATTTATACAAATTTTATTCATTCTCTGAAGTCTATGTCAAATGATTCTTCTTCAGAATTTCCTGTCCTTTTTCTCTCTAGATGAAATCCATTCTCTTTTTGAGCTCTTGTAATTCCTTTCTCATGTTTCCCTGATACACTGTGGTTTAGTCTTGCATGGATTAGAACTCTTCTAGAAGCTCATATTCTTGTGTTATGTTTCTACCAGGCTGTAAGCTTTCAAGCATGACTTCTCCTGCTGTGGTTCCCTTGAAAAGAGTATATGCTAAAAAAATATTCATTGTTAGCTTCAAGCTTTTATGGACACAGAATTACAAGCAAACATGGCTAAACCTAAATTGTCTTTGATATCTTTGATGTCTAAAATTGAAGCATTGTTATTTTTAAAGAAATTCTCACACTACAAGTGTATATTTTAATATTTATTTACATGTCAAAAATAATATTCTGCATGTTCTTATGTTTATGGTTAAAATATGGAGTTGCTATTTCAGTTTTCAAAAAGATTATTGCTTTTATGTATGCAGCTATAATTTTTATCTCATGTTGCAGTTATAATCTGTAGGAATATGTTAAGGCCAGTTTTTGTATGATCAAATAATCAGGAGGAGTGCAAAATTTTCCATGTGCAGGGGGCTGAGAAAACCCATGAAAATTTGGGGGACCTGACTTGATGGTTTCGGATAGTGCCTGTTTTTCAAGGCACTATCTGAAAGTGCCTTGAAATTTCAGTAAAAAATAGCAACACAGTCAAATAAGCCTGAATCAATGAGAGACTAGAAAGAGGAAAGCAGCCATAACTCTATTTAGACAATAAATATGCCAAAATGAGAATCAGGTAGCTGGGTGAATCCCTTTTATTTATTTTTTTCTGTGTATGATCAATTGGTACAGAGCATGTGTACTATGGAGTATAGCTTTGAAGCTAATTTCCACTCTTTCTAATAAGGTGTGGTTTCTCAAATTGATCTGACAAATGTGAACAAATTAAAAAGTGTGTTTATTTTACAGTGTTATAGTAGGAAAGTGTTATCTAAAAGATAAGGGATGAATACATATTTCTGCTATTTAGTTTCATTGTGGTCCAAGCATCTGCTAGAGGGTAAGAATATTCTGGGCCGTTTCATCCTTTGATGTTATGCTATGTTGAAAAAATGAGAAAAATAAATGCTAACATGGGTTACCACAATAGAGTAATACTTTAAGTGCTATGCCGTTTCTTTTGTGAAGCCCTTATGCTATCCTGTTTCTTTCCCAAGCCATCTTCTTAGTGCTCTCAGGTTTAGAAACTTCCCAATAGCAGGAATATTTTGTGTTTTAAAATAAGATATTTAACAAGATATTTTATTTTCTTCTTACATGTCATATGTCTTTGCAAAGTTATTTAAACATCAAGGTTTTATGGAAAGAAAAGGAGAGAATTAAGTGAAGTGAAAGGAAGAAAAGAAGATCAAAAAGAGGTCTCTGATAGAAGAAAAATTACCTTGACATTTCCAAAGTGTTGAGAACAGGGCTCAACAAATAGCACACATTCTGGAAATGTTTCTATCCAGCCACATCTTAGAGAACAAGGGAACCCCCTCATAACTGGGCAATTTGTGGTGACCTTGAAGAGCTATGCTCCCTTGGAAAGTTCCTTCTGTTGTCAGACCTTGAGAGCAGAGGAGCAGTGGTAAATCACAGCAGCAGTATTGTGGGATACTATGCTGTTTCGCCCCAGGGAAAGGTTTGGTGGAAGACAATTTTTGTAGGGAACCAGCTGCCACATACCATCCGTGGGTACCCTGAGTTCAGTGGTGACAAAGGAATGAGAAAAAGACAGATCAAGGATGTAAATGTGAAACCCGGGGCCGTCACTTGTAGTGGAGGCAGTGAAGTCCCTGAGCTCTGATCATCTACAGTATTTATTGGTTACAATGACTTTGATTTATAGGGTAGGTGGTGGAGTGATGGTGGGGTGATGTGATGGTGGGATGAATCACTGAGCCGGAACTGGTATGTCATTCTAAAGATTGATAACAATGGCAGTTTGGGAGTTTCACAAAACAAGAACGTGGGTTATCTTTAGCTTACTATCTATGTGCAGCTTGTGGGCCTTACAAGGAGCCTACAAGTCTGGTTATGTCTTAGTGTGTGAAGGGGTTTTATGTCCTTGAGCACAATGTTTATGGTTACAGAGCCTAGGTCACCCTGCACTGGAACATGAGGCATGGAGAAGTTTGCCTTCCCAGAGGCCTCCTGCGGTTTGCTACAGTTTATTGTTCCCAGTTTATACGTTACCTATAACCAATTTATGTAAGCACTCTGTAAGTCTTTTCTCCTTTGCTGCTTCCCTCAACAAATTTTTCCGTGGACTGCAGCAGGGAGGACTGTTCTGAGGATGATTCAAGCACATTGCATTTATTGTGCACTTTATTTTTTATTAATATTACACTGTAAAATATAGTAAAATGAAATAATTATACAACTCATCATAATGTAGAATCAGTGAGAGCCCTGAGTTTGTTTTCCTGCAACTAGATGGTTCCATCTGGGGGTGATGGGAGCCAGTCACAAATCATCAGGCAATAGATTCTCATAAGGAATGTACTACTCAGATCCCTCACATGTACAGTTTACACAGGGTTCATGCTCCCATGAGAATCTAATGTCACCACTGATCTGACAAGAGGCAGAGTTCAGGTGGTAAGGTGAGTAACGGGGAGTGGCTATAAATACAGATGAAGCTTTCCTCACTAGCCTATAGCTCACCTCCTGATGTATGGCCCAGTTCCTAAGAGGTTACAGACCAGTACTTGTCCATGGCTGCAGGATTGGGTATCCCTGCTGTAGACTAATGTGAGCGTCTTGTACTAGGCAGACCAGAGGTGGAGTGGGAGGTTGAGGTACCAGTGGTTAATCTAATGGCAGAATTTGGACTGAAATGTTATTGCAGTTTCTCTTATTCACCTGGTATCTCCAAAGTATTGGTCTTGGGAAACAAGAATTAAACTTATTCTTATGTTATAAATGGTTTGACATCTCCCTAAAACGTGCCATCACTTTGGTGCATTAAGAAATTCAAAACTTGAGTTAGAATATTAGAAAGTGAGGTTGCCAGTGCAATATTAAAAAATAGAAACTATTTAAGAGAAAATTCCTACAAATAGGTGACCAAATGTCCTGCTTTCCTGGGAATTGTCCTAGTTTTTGCACTGCAAATCCCACATCTCAAGGAATAGCGCAGTTTCTGGCAAACTAGGACAGTTGGTTGCACCAAACAGATGCTTGCAGATTAAAATTACTATAGCTTCAGAGGTAGTTTTTTCCCTCAAGAAATCTTTTATCTTAAGCCTCCTCTAACATAGGTAGTGTTTTCTCAATTTCAACACTACTGCAGGTCCATCTGTTTAGACAGGTTTTCCTCCATTGATAGGGGAGATAAACTACTGTTATTCCTCTTTTGCATTTATGAGGCTCTTTTCTCTGTATGCATAAAATGCTTTCTAAATATCTCATTAATCCTCACAACATTCACGTTGGTAGGGGAGCAAGCATTATAACTTCAGGTAGTGAAGATTCTTGTCACTCTAATAATAGCACTTTATTACTTAGCTTAATGGGATTTTACTGCGGGTGCCTGAAAGTTTGAAATGGAGTAGTTTTTGCAAATGGAAATAGTAAATAAACAAAAACATCATCTTGGACATAAATGCCTTAGGATAAATGGTAAAGTTTGACAATGAAGTTTGAGATATGAGAACACATACTGCCTTCTTTT
The DNA here is from genome assembly GCA_028533165.1 of Leontopithecus rosalia. NCBI lineage: Eukaryota > Metazoa > Chordata > Mammalia > Primates > Cebidae > Leontopithecus > Leontopithecus rosalia. The sequence continues at coordinate 87,785,021 of CM052649.1, forward strand.
CCATTTATGGTTTACATGCAGCTTTTTGGTTTGTTAGTTTAGCTTGATAGCTTAACATTGCTTGTTTTCTATGGAAATGTTTAAGACTTCTCAAGTCTTTAGTATGCTTTAATGTGGAAACATGCAATTTTAGAGCTGGAAAGTGTGCTAGAGATCATCCAACAGTCTATAGTAATAATTCAAGTTGTCAATTCCTTTTTCAAGTGAAGTGGGGTAGTATGTTCCAGTGGCAAGATTTCTGGAGTGAGTTTCCATATAGTTTATGTCCCTGACAGGTTGCGGGACTGTCAGAAATTTTGTTCTTCACTCTCCGACTTGGATCTTACATCTTGAAAATGATGGGTTGAACAAAGTAATTTCTGGGGTTCTCTCTAGTTCTGAAATGATAAAGACCAGATGCGTTGCTAGATTGTATCTCACCTGGAGTCACCGTGTCAAGACCCACATCTGGGTCTCTGAATCCCTATTCTAATACACCTTCCACAAACAATCTATTCTTGTGATTTTTAAAATTCTTTACCTAATAATCCTTCTATTTCACCTCCCCTGTAATAAAATCATATTGAATACTTTCCCTGTGTTATTTGCAGGTGTCTTCTGAGATTGGAAACACAATGAAACTTACTTAGTAGGCCACCTGTGTTCATAGACCACCTGCCTAAACAAATTTGCCAGCACCAATTATATTTCCTAGAGGTGCACTGCATCTGGTGGCCACCTGCTTTATGGGTCTGTGAGCAGCTCGTCAAATGCATTAGGTGAGAATGTCAGAATTTTTAGGAGGAGAGAAATAAAAACTACAATCTCCAAGTTTGTAGAAAATTGAACGTTTAAAATGAAAAATATTTGTTTATGGACAAAAAATTCACTTAGCATTAACTTTAAGCTTCAGAAATTAACAGATCAAATTGTTAGTCCTCCTAGCAAATAGTAATTTTGACCTACTTATCATACTGAGTTTTCCCTTTTTATTTGTATTGGAGTAATATCTTCCTTCCAAGTAGCAAAAATTGCTGTATATTTTGATTGTTTTATTTGCATGTTATTTCACAGAGATTGAAAACACAATTATTTCCATTTTACAGCCAAAGGAGTGTTGGTTGTGTGAGGAAATAATGAAGATATATTAAACAGAAATAGTTTCTTGGGTTCTACCTTAATGTTTTATCCATTAACCTGGTTCTCACTTAAGTATTTCATCTCCTTCACTGGCAGGTTTTACAGCAAGCATTCTATCTTGGGCAGTGGTACCATTTCATTCTGCTATATAATTAAGATAGAATGGTCACACAAGTGATTTGCAGTGGTTCTAGAAATAGTAATTAAGGTTTCTACCTTCACACTGTCAGGCATTTGTTTTTTTTTTTCCCCTCAAACATTAAATGAAACAAACTCTTTAATTACCTGAGCCGCTATACCTGTCTCTTGGGAATTAAAGTGTGCATCCAAGTAGAGGTGAAAAGAGCCATTTTAAACATTACTGGACAAGCACATAGCTCACTGAGGAATGATTGTGCCACTGATCATCTGGCTAACAATCCTATGTAATAACTTCACAATTCTCATAAGAATTTATTCTTTTTTATACCCTATATTAAAATTCTTCTTTGGGTCACACATTCCAAGATATGTTGAGGATTTATTGCTAGATATTATCAGTCTACTGTATTTCCTCAAATGTATGACAGCCTGTATTTAGTGAACAATCAACAAGGCAAAAACACTTTCATTCATGAATTCAGAGATTTCAAAGTGTGGAAAAGTGCATGGTAGAATGGATGCAATGTGATGGTTTTTAAAATTTTATTATGTATTGGCCCAGGCCTGTGCCAGGACTGTGGGGGCTTATAAATAGTAAGTAAAGATATGACTTTTTAGTTTTTACAAGATCCAATATAAAGTACCGTTTAAACGGACTGTTATTTCAGAGAGAACAGTGGGAGATACAATATTAGAGATAGTAATTTTTATTTCAAATACTAAAAGACTAGAAATAGTTATTTTCTACAAACAGTTCAAACAGGTTCCAAGGGATTTACTTTCTTTGCAATAACTCATTTTAAACCTGAAAATACTCTATAATATTCAAAGGAAGACAATATCACTATTATAAACAGGCCTAAACAGTGCCTGAACTAATGCAACAAATCTTTCATTCCTTTTTATTTTCCTGGTTCACAGAAGTTGTGGGTAGAGAATATACAAAGCATTGCTGTATTATTTGGTGCTGACAGTCATATGTGAATAACAATAACATTTATTATTTCCTTGAAACATCAACCAAATGCTTTTTGACATTATACTCTAATTTTGCAAGATACAGAGTCAAGTGTCATAAATGACAGAGGAGGTGAGCTGCAAGACTCAGTTTAATGTCTTATTTTTCTCATTTTTTTCAGAGATTTAGACAGAAACATTCTAAAACAAGTCACTTCTATGCATATGAATCTTCACAAATGCAAATTCGATTGACTTTAACATTCAATTTGCTAGCAAGCTCAAAAGGTTTGAGATTGTACTTAAAAATTTTCTTTTTAGTAGTCAATGACAAATATTTTCTGAGTAGTCGATGACATTATGTCACAGTAAAACCAAAATTCAATGCATAAACATTAAAATGTAGATTTCTATTTGCAGTTGGCAATGTCATCATCTTTTTAATGTGGCAAATAAGAAAATTTTGATATCATTTTTACTGCCTGTCTCTAGCACAAAACTCAAATCCTGATATATTGTGTGCACTATATATTGGTTGAACTAAACTTATTGTCACTCAATAAATCACTAATTAGTTTATTCAATAGTATCATTTGATCAATTTCTTTTTGCCAGTTCCCCAAGGAAACATTACTGCTGCTTTCTGCTTTTTAGTCCCTGTTCTTTCACTTTCCTCTGTTTTCTTCTTACTATAAGATAGAACCAATTATCTTTAGCTTGGCTGCTAGTACTTCATTTTCACCTTGATTTTCCATTTTCAGGACTGAGTCGTTTTCATCTGTCTAGCTATTATTGTCAAAGCTGTCTTCTTCATCTGTCACACTGACACGCCTTTCCCTACCTGAAGTCCTTTATCAATTTTCCATCCCATTGAACACCATGTCTGCAATATTCTCATTATTCCCTAAAGCCTATCACCAGGAAGATCAAAATACTTTTGCTTTTTCCGGTCACCACCTCTCCCAGTTTCTTTTGTTTGCCTTGAATTTGTCTCCTTGGGTGTGGCTGTCAAGATTTTTTTTTAATTGTTGCATATTATTTGTACATATTTATGTAGTACATAGTGATGTTTTAATGCCTATATTGTAAAGTGCTCAAATCTGTATAAGTAGCATATTCATCACCTCACACCTTTGTTATTTCTTTTATTAGGAATTTCAAAATTCTCTCCTGTAGCTATTTGAAACTAGATAATAAATTATTGTTAACTATAGCCTGACTATAGTTAAGTGCTATAGAACACCAGAACTTATGCCTCCTATCTAGCTGTAGTTTTATATTCTTTAGCCAACGTTATGTCCATCCTCTCCCTATCACTCCCACTCTGCCCAGCCTTTAGTAACTACTTATCTACTCTCTACTTCTGTGAGATCAACTTCTTTTTGCTTCCACACATGAATGAGAGCATACAGTATTTATCTTTCTGCTCCTGGCTTATTTCACTTAACATAATGTCCTCCAGGTCAGGCTTATTCATGATGCTGCAAATGACAGGATTCCATTCTTTCTTATGGCTGAATAGTATTGTACAGTGTGTGTGTGCATGTGTGTGTAGATATATATGTATATGTATACATATATGTGATATATGTGTGTGTGTATATATATATGTATAACATTTTCTTTATACACTAATCCAGTGATGGGCACTCAGATTGATTCCAAATCTTGGTTATTGTGAATAGTGCTGTAATAAACATGGGAGTGAAGATGTCTCTTGGATATTCTGATTTCCTTTCATTTGGGTATATACCCACTAGTGAGATTTCTGTATTACATGTTAGTTCTGTTTTTAGAGGTTTTTTTTTTTTCCAACTTTTATTTGAGATTCAGTGGGTACCTGTGCATTTGTTACATGGGTAAATTGTATGTCATAGAGGTTTGGTATACAGATAATTTTGTCAAGTATAGTCAGAATACTGCTCAATAAGTAGTATCCTCCTTTCACCCTCCATCCTCAAGTAGACCACAGTGTCTATTATTCTCTTCTTTGTGTCCATGAGTACACAATGTTTAGCTCCTACTTATAAGTGAGAACATATGGTGTTTGGTTTTCTTTTCCTGGTTAATTTCTTTGAGATAATGATCCCCTGCTCCTTCCATGTTGCTGCAAAGGACATGATCTCCTTCTTTAGGGTTATGTAGTATTCCATGGTGTATATGTACTATATTTCCTATATCCAGTCCACCATTGATGTGTATTTATGTTGATTCCATGTCTTTACTATTGTGAATAGTACTGGGATAAACATATATGTGCATGTGTCTTTAGATTGGTAGAATTATTTGTATACCTTTGGGTATTATACCCAGTAATGGGGTTGTTGGTTTGAATGGTAGTTCTATTTTAAGTTTTTTGAGAAATCTTCAGACTGCTTTCACAGTTGCTGAATTAAATTACATTCCCACCAACAGCATGTAAGCCTTCCCTTTTCTCTCCAACCTTTCTAGTATTCGTTATTTTTTGACTTTTTAGTAATAACAATTCTGACTATGTGAGATGGTATCTTATTGGGATTTTTATTTGCATTTTGCTAATGATTACTGATATTGAACATTTTTATGTGCTTATTGACTGTGTGTATGTCTTCTTTTGAGAAGTGTCTGTTCTTGTTTTTTTCTCATTTTTTAAATGAGGTTGTTTGTTGATTTGTTTAAGTTCTTTATAGATTCTAGGTATTCGAACTTTGTTGTTTGAAAATATTTTCTCCTATTCTGTAGGTTGCCTGTTTACTCTGTTAATAGCTTCTTTTGCTGTGCAGAAGCTTTTTAGTTTAATTTAGATCCCAATTATCAAGTTTTGTTTTTGTTGCAATTGATTTTGGAGTCATTATCATGAAATCTTTGCCAGGGCTTATGTCCAGAATGATATTTCCTATGTTATTTTCTAGGGTTTTTATAGTTTTAGATATTGTATTTATGTCTTTAATCCATCTTGAGTTGATTTTTGTATATGGTAATAAAAAGGGGTCCAGTGTCAATCTTCTGTACATGGCTAGCAGTTATCACAGGACCATTTATTGAATAGAAACTCCTTTTCTTATTGTTTTTTTTGTAAGCTTTATTGAAGATTGGATGGTTTTAGGCATGTGGCTTTATTTCTGTAGACTCTAACAAATTTCACTGGTCTGTGTGTTTATTTTTGTACCAGTACCTACTCTTTTGGTTACTGTAGCCTTGGAGTACAGTTTGAACTCAGGTAGTGTAATAATTTCAACTTTGTTCTTTTTGCTTAGAATTGCCTTGGCTATTTGGGTTCTTTTCTGGTTCCATATGAATTCTAGGATACTTTTCTAATTTTGTAAAAAAATGTTATTGGTAGTTTGATAGAAATGGTGCACACTTTGTAATTGCTTTGGGCAATATGGCCATTTTTAACAATATTGATTCTTCCTATTCATAAATATGAAATGTTCTTTTATTTCTTTGTGTTATTTCTCATTCCTTTCAGCAGTGTATTCTAATTTCAGAGATCTTTAACCTCTCTGGTTAGTCATATTCCTAAGTATTTTGTTCATTTTGTGGTGATTGTGAATGCAATTGTTTTCTCGATTTGGCTGTCAGTGTGGGTGTTATTGGTGTATAGTAATGCTACTGATTTTTTTTTTTTACTGATTTTATATGCTGAAATGTTGCTGAAGTTATCAGACCTAGAAGCCTTTCTGTAGAGACAATGGGGCTTTTTAGGTATAGAATTATATTATCTGCAAGAGAGAAAGTGGTTTGACTTCCTCTCTTTCTATATGGATGGCTTTTCTTTGTTTCTCTTTCGTTATTGCTCTGGTTAGGACTTCTCTCTTTTCGTTTTTTTTTGAGTAAACTTCATACTGTTTTCCATAATGACTGTGCTAGTTTACATTACCACCAACAGTGTATAAGAGTTTCTTTTTCTCTGTGTCTTCACCAGCACTTTTTTTTGTCTTTTAGGTAATAGTTATTGTAACTGGAATGAGATCATATCTCATTGTGGTTTTGATTTGCAATTCCTTGACAATTAGTGATGGTAAACATTTTTCATATACTGTTGGCCATTTGTATGTGATCCTTCAAAAAATATCTATACAGATCATTTGTACATTTTAAAAAGGAATTACTTGTTTTTTTTTGCTGTTGAATTGTTTGAGTTCCTTGTATATTCTGGATATTAATGTCCTGTTGGATGAATAGTTTGAAAATATTTTCTTCAGTTTTCCCATTTTGCCTTTGTTGCCTGGGCTTTTGAGGTTTTATTCATAATTTTTTTCCCCAAACCAATGTTTTGAAGCATTCCTCTGTTTTCTTCTAGTAATTTTATAGTTTCAGGTCTTACAGTTATTTTGAACTGATTTTTTTCAATATGGCAAGAGATGTGGGTCTAGTTTCATTCTTCTGCATACAGTTATCAATTTAATCTTAACTTTCATGATGTTGTACCCCATAAATAGCCAACATTTTCATCCTTTAGCAAACCACAACTTATCTTGGTATACAATCCCATTCTAGTATGCAAAACATTACGTAAGTAATTAAAACAGCTTCTGAAATGTCATTCTGTCCACTAAATCTTCCTAGACTATTCAAATTAGTACAAACTTACAATCATCCTAACCAATCAAGATAATGAGATTTTCTTTTATTATACCTTTATCTCTCCTGCAGTAGTGAAGAGTAATATTTGTTTTTGAGACACTTCTTAAATTTTTTCACCCCAAATTATGTACATATAATATCTTACATTTTGTACAGTACCTGATGTATGGATTTGTTCCATTGTTGGTGTATCTTATAAATGTTTCCCAATGTCTGTGCTACCTCTTTGAGGTCAGGAACTATTTAAATAATTTTCTCTGAAAATATAAAGATATTCTCTGTATCCAATTAAGTGTTAAATTTCGGCTGCTTCTGTTAGTTATTTATTAGTAATTCTTAGAACAAAGAATATGATATCCAAGATGCCCAAAATGTACTGAAAATAAATATAAACTAGTTTGATGATAATTTATTAAAAAAAGAAATGGCCTTTCTTTGGGGAGGGAAAGTCTATATTTTATACATAAAGAATAAAATTATTTTTATTACACTTGATAGTTTTAATTTTTCCCCTGTGAAGTTTCGGTTCTCATACTTCAATATACATAAGAAAAATCTAGATAAAATTATTAGAATTATAAACTATGAGATCTTACCATTAGCAATTTAAATTTATCCTAGATTGAGTTCCAGTAGTTCATAATTTCAGATTTTAAAGTGTAGCATCTTAATATGTTTCTTGATAATTTTATATTTTTATTGTATTAGGCCATGTCAGCAGGTTGATTTATCCCATTATATGCCTGAAAAAATGATTCATTGAAATTAGAATTATTATTCCTATTTCTTAGCTTACATTACTATTGCCATTTGAATAGCAAATTCATATAATATAATTTTACATTTTTATAGAAATTTTTGTCAAAAATATAAGGCATTCAAATTTTCTGCTTCGTGTACCCTGTGGGAGACATCAGTCACCTGTAATACAGTGCACTGCTCTGACCTTTTTGCAATTTTGAAATCCAATTGACTATTAATACTACTGTATTATTTTATAGATTCCAAATAGTCTTTGAAAAAGAGTTATCAGGGCCACTTCGAACAAGAATGTGATGTGCAACAAATAAAATCTTCAGAAGTAACTAGCTTTTCTTGATACTAGACAGCAGACAGGGGTGTGAAAATCTGTAGAAAATAAGCATTGTTTCAGTAGAAAGATAACACCAAAGGAGGGGGAGTTCTTAAGAAAATTGAACACAGTTAATGGAAACTCTCTCTCCTCCTCTGCCTCTTTTTTCCCTTTCATACCTAACAAATAATCCAATTGTCTTATTCAGTTTCCTCTAAGTTACTATCCCTTTCTTGAGAATAACAGTGTACCATTTGCCCACTGTACCATTTATAATATCTTGTACATTACTCCTTCTATTTCAATTCCCATAGTTTTCTCCATTTCCTAGGACAAGAGGATTGCAGTATAAACACGTTTATCAGAAATAAGCCTGGTTTCTACTTAGAGCTTTTTTCTTTTTAAAAAAATTTCCAATACTTTTATGTATTCAATACTTTTTTATTATACTTTAAGCTTTGGGATACATGTGCAGGTTTGTTACATAGGTATACACATGCCATGGTGGTTTGCTGCACCCATCAACCTGTCATCTATATTAGATATTTCTCTAATGCCATCCCTCCCCTAAGTCCCCACCCTATGACTGGCCCTGGTGTGTGATGTTCCCCTCCCTGGGTCCATGCGTTCTCATTGTTCAACTAACGCTTCTGAGTGAGAACATGTGGTGTTTGATTTTCTGTTCCTGTATTAGTTTGCTGAGAGTGATGGTTTCTAGCTTCATCTATGTCCCTGCAAAGGACATGAACTCATCCTTTTTTATGGCTGTATAGTATTCCATGGTGCAAATGTGCCACATATTCTTTATCCAGTCTATCTTTCATGGCATTTGGGTTGGTTCCAAGTCTTTGCTATTGTAAACAGAGTTGCAATAAACATATATGTGCATGTATCTTTATGGTAGAATGATTTATAATCCTTTGGGTATATACCCAATAATGGGATTGTTGGGTCAATGGTATTTCTATTTCTAATCCTTGAGGAATCACCACACTGTCTTTCACAATGGCTGAACTAATTTAAACTTTCACCAACAGTGTAAAAGCATTCCTATTTCTCCACATTCTTTCCAGCATCTGCTGTTTCCTGACTTTTTAATGATTGCCATTCTAACTGGCATGAGATGGTATCTTATTGTGGTTTGATTTGCATTTCTCTAATGACCAGTGATAATGAGTTTTTATTCATATGTTTGTTGGCTGCATAAATGTCTTCTTTTGAAAAGTGTCTGTTTATATCCTTCACCCACTTTGTGATGGGGTTGTTTTATTTTCTTGTGAATTTGTTTAGATTCTTTGCAGATTCTGGATATTAGCCCTTCATCTGGTAGATAGATTGCAAAATTTTTCTGCCATTTTGTAGGTTGCCTGTTCACTTTGATTGTTTCTTTTGCTGTGCAAAAGCTTTTTTGTTTAGTTAGATTCTATTTGTCTATTTTGGCTTTGTTGCCATTGCTTTTGGCCTTTTAGTCATGAAGTCTTTGCCCATGACTAAAATGGTATTTCCTATGTTTTCTTCTAGGGTTTATATGGTGTTAGGTTTTACATTTAAGTCTTTAATTCATCTGGAGTTAATTTTTGTGTAAGGTATAAGTAAGGGGTCCAGTTTCAGCTTTCTGCACATGGCTCACCAGTTTTCCCAACACCATTTATTAAACAGGGAATCCTTTCCCCATTGCTTGTTTCTTTCAGATTTGTCAAAGATCAGATAGTTGTAGATGTGAGGTGTTATTTCTGAGGCCTTCCTTGTGTTCCATTAGTCCACATATCTGTTTTGGTAGCAGTACCATGCTGTTTTGGGTACTGTAGCCCTATAGTACAGTTTGAAGTCTGGTAGCATGATGCCTTCAGTTTTGTTCTTTTTGCTTAGGATTGTCTTGGCTATATGGGTTCTTCTTTTGTTCCATATGAAATTTAAAGTATTTTTTTCTAATTCTGTGAAGAAAGTCAATGGTAGCTTAATAGGGATAGCATTGAATCTATAAATTACTTCAGGCAGTATGGCCATTTCATGATATTGATTCTTTCTATCCATGAGCATGGAAAAGTTTTCCATTTGTTTGTATTCTCTCTTATTTTCTTAAGCAGTGAGTTGTAGTTCTCCTTGAAGATATAACTTTTTTTTCTTTATACTGGATCTATACATATGTTCATATAAACATATTTATATGAGTATATTTTTGGAAGAAAAATTCAATTAATTTGAATTTGGGTCTAAATGATATTTCTTTATACAAATATTTAATGAGAGCAAGAATGACTGTTTCTTTTTGTTTATAATATTATCTTTGCTTAAATACCACCTTACCTGTTTTGGTCTTATGTAGTGCACTTACGAAGGCAGATCTGTGGATTAACAAGGAACTAAGGGAGAGCTGATTTGAGTGGGTAGAACCAAGGTTTCAGAAAGGTTATCACCAGTAGTCATCTGGAGACATTGGCCATATATCTATTATAAGAATTGAAAGTACTAAAATAATTTTATACATGACTTGAGATAGAAAACACAAAAATAGAAAACAAATGAATGGACATTGCTATGGTTTGGCTTTGTGTCCCCATCCAAATCTCATCTTGAATTGTATTCTCATAATTACCATGTGTTATGGTAGAAACCCAGAGGGAGATCATTTGAATCACCAGGGCGATTCCCCCATGTAGTTCTCGTGGTAGTAAATAAGTCTCATGAGATCTGATGGTTTTATCAGGAGTTTCTGCTTCTGTATCTTCCTCATTTTTCTCTTGCTGCTGCCATGTAAGAGGAGCCCTTTGCCTCCTGCCGTGATTCTGAGGCCTCTCCCGCCATGTAGAACTATAAGTCTAATTGAACCTCTTTTGCCTCCCAGCCTTGGGGGTATGTCTTTATCAGCAACATGAAAAAGAACTAATACAGACATAAAAATTACATATAGTTTTCATAAAGTTAAAATATAGTTAATCATATGCAACAAACTAAACATTTCAATGGAATTCTGATAGATGATGTCAATTCCAACTTCTTGTACACTGGAAAAATTCATAACCAACTAATTCTTGGAAGTTACATTAATCTGATTTGGTCCCAATATAACTTTATCTGCATTTGTATAGAAAGATTCTGTAGGTCTTTTGTAGGTAGGTACGACAATGAATGAAAAGACTAGCAAGTTTGGCTGCAGGGAAACTTGGCTTCCATTGTATTCTCCTTTACACTATTTATCCCCTTCTGATCTGTCATTTCTTTGTATGTTTAATGCTACTAAGGCTAATTTATAGATGTATGAGGTTTACATAAAATGGTCTAACATGTAAAATAATTATTGAAATGTCTGATGCATAGTTGGTTCTTAGCAAATGATAGGTGTTATTATAGTGAAATTAGTGATGATGAACTATAATTTAAAAAAATGTTTGCTTCTTTAAATCAAGTCATACCCTCAGAAAAGTATTGTTTTCTTAAATTGGAGGATTTATTTTGAATCTTCCTCAACTGTTTTAAAGAGATTTTTTTCCTCTAATTTCTCTGCTAAATAACTGTTACACAGACTTATTACTCAAGGTATTATTTCTTTGCTCCTGATACCTTTGTGACCCAACTTTTGGCTCAATAGTTGGGGATGGAGAATTACCCTTCTCTGGTTTTTATGTGGAACATCTTCCTCTGACTGCGGATGAAATGAAAAATATGCTCTACAGATACAAATATGGCTCCCATGACATTTCCTAAGTTGCTTGACTTAATACACTGTGGTACAGCTACCACTATTGATGACAGATGGTAGAAGAGGCAAGAAAAAACAGATAGACTTGTCTGGAGGGATATCACTAAATTTCAACTCTTTAGTAATGTTTGTTGTTGTTTTTGTTGTTGTTATCTTTTAATCAGACATATAAAGGGTCTGAGCTGATTTTGGTGGCAGCAATTTCAGAGACAGAACTCTGGCCTGTGAATAACTTACATTTAAATGGGTCATATATATTCCTCTTTTCCAGAGTGGAAAACCCACAAAATATTATTCAAATGAAATGAGCTAATCTTCTTTTAGTTAGGATATTGGTTTTTAAATAATATTCTCCAATTCAAAGTTTCATTTCTTCTTAGAAATATCTACTACTTGTTCCCCAAAGTCTGAATACCTATTAAAGCTCCCACTGCAATTTATAAACCAAGGTCCTAAGCAATGCAAGTCATTTTATATATTTATCTCTCTTTGGCAGTTCTAATAGATGAAGACTTAGTATTAGCTATGAATTTCATTACTGTAATTTTACTCCCATTCCAAATCATTAATATTGATGCTAAATAAATGATAGTGTTAGCCAAGCTAAAGAATATTATTCTAAATGGCTTAAAAAGGAAGTACACTCAAGATTTTTCTCATTGGCTTTGCAAATTGAGGATGAACTGAAATATGACAGCAGAGCTTTACCCAGCAGTTGTAATCTTGCCATTCTGGTTCCCCACACCCCTAACACATGTCATATTTATAAAAAACTATGGTCTTATCACTGAAGGCTCATTTTATTCAAAAAGAGTTAATCCAGAATAGCATTGATTTTTATGCTTTGCTGGCCACTCAAAGTAAATTTTATATATTGGGAGAATTTTGATTGAGGATGCTATTAGACAATATAGTATATACATTTGTCCCAAACTAACAGATTTTTAAAAATGTACCCATATTCAAACCAAAGACTTCAATTAAAACATCTTATCTGACTGTTTCCCTGACACCATTTACCCTACATTCTGCAGGCCAATTCATTTTTATCTATGTTTTAACATTTTCTTATATCTATTTACTTGAAACCACAGGGAAAATATATGAAGAGATTTGCTTTGGTAGAGGAATGACTTACCATGAGAAGTAACATATGGTTATCTCTCTCACGCATGTGCATGCTTTATCTCTCTCTCTCTCTCTCTCTCTCTCTCTCTCTCTCTTTATATATATATATATATATATATATATATATATATATATATGTATATATACTGCTTCTTTTTTGTGATTTACATATTTTTGTTCTTTCCTTCTTGGCCCTCAGATTCTTTATTGGCTAGCTTCTTGTTTTAACATTCTGATTAATTACTTTTGAGCAAGGTAATTTGGAAAGAATTTGGAGTTTATGAGTTATACTTACATTCTCGTTCTAGTTCTGTGACATACTAGGTATGAGAGTTTGGACAATTTGAAGATTGTTTGCTTCTTTGGATTTTGTTTTATACAATAGAAAGAGATAATCATTATTGTACCACGGAGAATTTTTGCAAAAGTAGGCTTGCTGCAATATTAGTTGATTACCTTACTTTCATTTTCTTTTAATTGGAATGTGAGTTCTTTGTCTTATTTATTTGTGTATATTTATGGCTTGGTGTAATATTTGAGACATTATTGCTGTCTGTTAAATGTAAATGGTACCCTACTCCACTTTGAGTTATTTTTATGCACCAAATTCCAAGAGTTTCCTCAGACAAGTTCCTATTTACTGTTGTTGGGTCACTGTTAAATAATCACAGACCTAACCAGGCATCTTTTCTGGGAATGCTGGAGATATGACTCACATTTACTTTAATAGGTTCGCAGAGATGAATGTTAAAGTCACAAAGTTTCTCAAGAAAAAAATCTAGAATGAAATTATGTATGTAGTTTCATAGGCAAAAAAGAGAAAGTGTTAAGGTGAAAATCACAATCACGATTATCAAAGGACTGAGAGAATATTATGAAGAAAAAAGAGTGGTTAATAATGTCCAATATTGTAAGAATGACATGTGGACTAAAAGAATGCCCTTAAATCTATTGGACTAGAGTTGATTAATTATAAGGGAATACTAAATATCATATCTATAAAAATAATTATGGTATAAATAAAAACATACTGCTTTGTATAGATGGTAAGAAATATATAGAACTTTTTAGGAAGTGACATGGAATACCAACATAAAATAAAGTATTGCATGATATAGCCATATGAAATATTTGAACATGTGACCCTATGAAAATATTTTAAAATAATTCAGTTTTTATGAAAAATTATTTTTTAATATTGAGAAAAGAAAAATCAACTCAGCCTTTCTTAATACCCAAAAGGGGGCAAAAAAAAAAAGGGGAAATCCTTCTAAAATTCAAATTTAAAACACAAATTATTTGGGCTGGTTGAATACAAACTTTAATCTTCAAATTTTTTATTAACATTAGTTTACTTTAAGAGACTACATAAGAGTAAGAGACTATTTGTTTAAACTTTCCCACCAGCAGATTTCTCTGTAACTAAGCATTATAGTTACATGATTTATTTCTTAATTAACTTCTTTGTCTTCCACAAATTGAACTTTACACTCTAGTTGAAGAAAATTTTTTTGATGTTTCCTGACAAATCATCTTTTTCTCCCCACAATCCCTTGTTGATCATTCTTTTCATTCTCTGAACATTAGTTTTGTTCTAGACTCATCTTGTTCCAGAGTCATTCTACCATAATCCACGATAATTAGGTTACATCTAACTCTGTTTACAAACTATGCAGACACAAAGAGATGCATGGGGTAGAAGGCCAAGGTTGTCAATTATACCTTACATTTAAGTAGAGACAGATAGTATTTGCAATTTGTGACTGAAATCTGGAATTGCTCATCTTCATTAATATTTTTGCAATTGATGACTTTTCAGTCTTTCAAAAATATGGAACTAACCCTATTGTCTAATTTCTGTTGAACCTGTATGTTGCCAAAGAAAAAAATGCACTAGACAGAATTAAGCAGGCAGGAAAGAATTCATTCAAGACTATTTTGATAAGGGAGATTTAACTCAACTCCAATGAAACAAAACATTGAAGAGTTTCCACTTGATAGGGTAGCTAATGAAAAAGTACTAGAGAAAGTGAGTGGGGAGGTTATGCAATGTAATTAGGCCATTTGTATTTACTAAGTGGTGCATATAAAAGTTAGAAGTTAGGCTCCTACCCTCTCACACAGCCTGAAAGATAGGGCACTATCTCCTTAGAAGATCACATTTCAAAGAAATGGCTCCCAAGTCCTTGAGAAAGGGTTATAAAACTAACTAGAGGCTTGGAGAAGATTTCTGTACATTTCAGAGGGGCAGGGAAAGAATTTGCAGTTACAGATTATCTAAAGTAAATAAAATGGAAATCATGAGCTCATACTTGGGAATAAGCCAGTCTATAATTTAGTTAAACAGAAGCAAATATTAAGGTCATTAGCCCATCTTGGTTAACACCATGCCAGTCCTCCATTGTAAAGCTCTTTTAGTACAGTGACAATAACATATTTTTGATAGTATGTTGCACTATATCTCACAAAAGGAGAGGAGTAAATATTCAAGTACAAATTTTATTAGTTCTTTTTCTGTTACATGCACAGATTGATTATAAGTAGCTCTTTCTCACTTCCCCAAAGAATCATAAATTCTGGGACAGGTTTTTGAAAGTTGTTATTATTCATTATACAATATGATTTGGGATATTATTTTTTGAAAGATTTAAAGCTAATAGGCATCAGGCTTATTTTCCCTTATGACCGGACTGAAGCTCAGTGTGTACTTGTCTAAGGTTTAGCCTCTACAGGACCTAGTGTTTAATTATGCTCTGCGCTTATCTTGGGTTTTTTTCTTTGGTTTACTCTCACCTGGGACAATCTGTTTAACTGCTTAGAATCTCACTTTTCATAGCTGTTGGCAGATTAACAGCTTTTTCTCTTTTCCTAAAAGTGGCATGTCTAGAATTAGTCTTTGTTATAGAATGCCTCAGGCTTTTAGGAGAAAGATGCCACATTAACGTTATATTACCAAAGGAAATCTGTAGAAATCTTTGTTTTTAGGCTGTATTGACCCATCTATATAGGAATCATTTTACACAATTCTGAAATTAAATATAATTTGTTACTACTCTGTTTATATTTCTGCTTTTAACATTATTTGTAAAGGTTGACATTCTCATGACTCCTGCTCAGGAATACCATTTGATATCCTCCCTGAATTAGATGGAGTGTGGGAATGGGAGGGATGAGAGAAAAAACAGCAGAAAATAATTAAACTTTGTGTTATTGTTGCTGGGTAAAATCTACATATTTTAGAAAAATATATTTCAAAGGCTTTTCATCTTTAAATAATATTCAGTAGTTGAAAGCTAGCCATGAAACTCTACAATTTCAGTAGCAACTGAAAAATACATCTCAGACCTTGGCTTTTTGTTGTTGTTGTTCATGCAAAAAAACAGCTGCAGGCACAAAAAGCAATCCCAAGGATGCAATTACACTCAATTGCTTTCTAATGTATTCCTCACTCTTTACAACTATTACATTTCCACAGTAATACATTACTTAAAGTAACAATTATCCTGTGATTTGGATTGTTTTACACAAAATTTTACAATGGCTAGAATACTATTTACATATAAACTATAAGATATGACTGTTCAGATGAAAAGTTTAGACAAAAAATAAATTTAAGTTTGGCTTTGCTTTAGCTACAATTTTAGAGAGTAAACTTAACTTTCAGTTTTTAGACTCGAAAAAAAATGCCAATTCTTTCTGAGGACATCATATTAAGTGAAACAGAAAATACAGGAAAGCATTCTGCTGCTTGGACATGTTATGGACAGCAGCATGGTGTGTGTGCTGGAGAATGTTCTGGAGCCTTCACCTTTGCAGCTCTCTAGCAAGTAATTACAATATTTTTCTTTGTTGATAAATGAGTGAAGGGCCAGGGAAAGGAAGTCAGAACAAAACTTGCTTTTAGAATTCTTCTAATTTAAGAACAATAATATCTAGCATGTAGGTCTTGCCATGTTGTTGGTTTTACCTACATTCAGTTCTCAACACACCTTGTTATTTAGGGATATCCATATCCTATTTACAGTTGTGGAAATCTAGGCTCTAAGAGGTGAGCATTCATACCAAGATGATGCAGTCAATAATTTATAGCTGGACATCAAATGCAGACCTTTCTGGTTCCAAAACCTGTGTTCAAATTTGTTGCCCCCTACTGTGCTGCTTTAAAATCCAGAGTACAGTTGTAGATGCATTCCGTAAGATTTGTGTGTGTGTCTGTTTTTCTTGCTATTGGTGTCATAGGCCAGTACATTCTTGTTTGTTTAAAAAATTCACTCAATATAAAATTGAAAATATACATGTGAATGTAATTGTAATAGTAGCAAAATTAATATGGAGGACACCTCAATAATATGTATTTTGAAAAACATATATCAAAAATCCCATGGCTTTGAAGTTCCTAGATTGATTTTATAAGTTTAAGAAGAAAAACAATAAGAAAATGAACTATTAATAGATTTTATATATTGAAATATCACAGTAAACACCCAGAAATCTCTTCTAGTGCCATACTTTGCTCAAAGACAATTTTCTTCAAATGAAACCTAACCTGCAGTAGGGTTTGTTTAGAGGTGGCAAATTTAACTTCCAGTGAGAATTATCATGAGGAGGTGAATCTCATTAGTGGAATTTTGCCATTATGATGCAAGGAAAGATATATTAAAATCAAGGGAGCTCAGATGCAAAGAAAGACATATTAAAATCAAGGTTGAGTTCAGCTCCAAAAATATAGCATCTCAGATCCCATTTCAGACCTGCTAAAATGTAATCCACATTTTAGGAAGATCTCAGCCATTCTTATTTCTTTTAAACTTTGAGAACCATTGTCCCAAAATGGGAGGTGCAGTGGAACTTTTAATTTATTTTTGTAAAATAGCATTTTGGTCCTCAATATATATTGTTTATTAAAATCAACTGTGGAACTAAAAAACAAATGAAGTAGCTATTGGGTTCATTAATGACCTGTTGAATCATAAAATCCATGGTGTGGGATGTTGAAATATGGCATAGGTAATTAGAGAAAAATTAATACAACACCCCCAAAACATATACATAAACACATACACACTTAATGTGCTCACTCCCCCCCAATATAAATACATTAAAATGTATGTGGGTGATTCTAACATGACCACAGTTTAAGAAAACTGAGCTAAGTCTCATTGATGCAGAGCAAGCCATCTTCAAATCATCCTTCTTGAAAAAGGAGCATTTTGTCCTAACATTCACCCTATTCCTGTTGATTCTAAATTCATTGGGTCTTTAAAATTTGGTAAAATGCTGTAGTATCCTTATTTTCTCAAGGCCCATTCCATCCAAAGGAGTTTTACTTCTGTAAATCCCAATTCCTCTTTGTCTGTGTCTCTCAAATGAAGAACCTCAGATCCTATTTTGTACTATTTACTTGTGTTCATTGTTGTTAATAATATACATTTTTATTATCATTATATTTCACACATTACCTAAAAGGGTTCTTTGAATATCACACTATTGGTATTCATTTTATTGAGAGAACAAATGAATGAATAAATGGATGACCAAACAAAGGATAATAATGATATAAAACCAGTGTCATGTATTAGAATACCAACTGAAGCAGGAGTTAAGAGACTTAGTTCAAGCCTCTGCTCTGCTGTTAAATCAAGTATGATGTTGAATTAATTTATCCTTTATACCAACTATTTTCATATGATTATTGGGTGAGATATTTTAAGACTCTATACATGTAAAATTTGAAAAAAAAAATTTAGCTGTTTTTTGGACTAAATTACCCTATAGCTTTCAACAGTATCTTTCTGTGTCTCAAGATCCATTTCTACCTAATTAATCACTTCCATGAAGATTTTTTTTAACTAAGCAAGATACAGGGCCTGCTATAGAAATTGAGTGTGCATGAATTTTAATATACTGGGTTCCTGAAACCAATCTCCAAGGACACCATATACTTAAGTTTATCACTTACTGGTTGTACTTTCCACATAACTGGAGAGAATTTCACTTGACTTTCTGATATTTCATGACTGGAATCCCACTTCCTCAATTTCCCAGTATCATATTCCTCACTTCCTCTGAGCCCTGTAAGCTTTCTCATCTGTATTTCTATAATGGCCTGTTGAAGGTGATTTAGGCTCAATTGTGCTCATTAAAATTCTTCCAGCTTCTTCTAACTTCCTGATTCAAAAAGCACTCTCACATTTTAGTCAATGTATCACCCACTTATAATACTGAAATTTGTATTAATTTTCTATTGCACAAACTTAGCCATTTAAAAAACACTCTTATTATAATTTCTGTGGGCCAGGATCCCAGGCATGTTCTAATTGGATCCTCTCCTCAGGATCTCACAAGCCTGCAATCAATTTGTCAGCTGGACTGCATTCTTACTGGAAACGCCACTAGGGAGTAATCTACTTCCAAACTCATTCTCTTGCAACTGTATGGCTAAAAGCCATGTTTTTTTTTTTTTTTTTTTTTTTTTCTGTTTTCTTTTCTGGCTATGAAGAGGGCTAGGTGGCAGTAGAATGTGGTAAGCCTCTAGAGGCTTACAACCCCCAGATGACAGCCAGGAATAAAATGGAGGCCTCAGTCCTATGGTCACAAGGAGGTGAGTTCTGCCAACAATCTGAGGAAGCCTAAAGAGAAATAATTCCTCATTTGAGCTTCCAATGAGAGCTTAGATCTGGCTAATACGGGTACCAGCTTGTTTGACTGAAAGAATGATGTAATTTGCTTTCATTCTTACATCACCCCTATTTCCTACCTGAGCACAAATCATTCCTTAATTCTTCATTTTTTGTCTTCTCATACATACAACGATGTAACATGTTAGTTAGTTAAGCACACAGACCTTGTAACCAGAATCCCTAGGTTACAAGGACTGTGCTTTGCTCTGTACTAGTTATCAACATCTCTAAGCCTCAGTCTTGCTTTGCTCTGTATTAGTTATCAACATCTTTAAGCCTCAGTATTTGCTCTGTATTAGTTATCCACATCTACAGAGCAAATACGGAGATTTGCTCTGTATTAGTTATCCCAGCTTTGCTCTGTATTAGTTATCAACATCTCTAAGCCTCAGTTCCTTTACTATTATATATAACGTTGCTGTATCATAGGGTTGTTGTGAAGATTAAATGAGATACATGTGGAAAGCCTTTAACTAGGCAGCTGGTATATACAAAATATTTAACTGTCTATATATTTTTAGAAGGGAGACAATTTAATAAGACTTCTTACCTAGGTAAAAGTAACTATGTGTAAAGTAGTTTCCAAGAACCAACATTATAAATGATGATATTTGACATATTAATAAATTTCCCAAATATCTTCCCAACTTGAGGATACAATTATTTGTCTTTTTTTTTCTTTTTATTGCATTTTAGGTTTTGGGGTACATGTGCACAACATGCAAAATAGTTGCATAGGTACACACATGGCAGTGTGTTTTGCTGCCTTCTGCCCCTTCACCCATATTTGGCATTTCTCCACCTGCCATCCCTCCCCCACTCCCCCCCGCCGTCCCTCCCCTATTTCCCCCAATAGACCTCAGTGTGTAGTACTCCCTTCCCTGTGTCTTTGTTCATCACCTGCCTATGAGTGAGTATATACGGTGTTTCCTTTGCTGTTCTTGTGTCAATTTGCTGAGAATGATGTTCTCCAGATTCATCCATGTCCCTACAAAGGACACAAACTCATCGTTTTTGATTGCTGCATAATATTCCATGGTGTATATGTGCCACATTTTCCCAGTCCAGTCTATCATCGATTGGCATTTGGGTTGGTTCCAGGTCTTTGCTATTGTAAACAGTGCTGCAATGAACATTCGTGTGCATGTGTCCTTATAGTAGAATGATTTATAGTCCTTTGGATATATACCCAGTAATGGGAT
>CM052649.1:87806088-87857772 GCA_028533165.1 Leontopithecus rosalia
TCTCATAAAATGAATTGGGAAGCACTCCCTCTTTTTGGATTATTTGGAATAATTTCAGAAGGAATGGTACCAGTTCCTCTTTGTGTGTCTGGTAGAATTCGGCTGTGAACCCATCTGGACCTGGGCTCTTTTTGTGTGGTAGGCTCTTAATTGCTGCCTCAACTTCAGACCTTGTTATTGGTCTATTCATAGTTTCAGCTTCCTCCTTGTTTAGGCTTGGGAGGACACAGGTGTCGAGGAATTTATCCATTTCTTCCAGGTTTACAAAGTTTGTGTGCATAGAGTAGTTTGTAATATTCTCTGATGATGGTTTGAATTTCTGTGGAATCTGTGGTGATTTCCCCTTTATTGTTTTTTATTGCATCTATTTGGTTGTTCTCTCTTTTCTTTTTTATCAGTCTGGCTAGTGGTCTATTTTGTTGATGTGTTCAAAAAACCAGCTCTTGGATTTATTGATTTTTTGAAGGGTTTTTCATGTCTCTATCTCCTTCAGTTCTGCTCTGATCTTAGTTAGTTCTTGTCTTCTGCTAGGTTTTGAGTTTTTTTTATCTTGCTCCTCTAGCTCTTTCAATTTTGATGATAGGGTGTCAATTTTGGATCTCTCCACTCTTCTCATATGGGTACTTATTGCTATATATTTATATTTTCCTCTAGATACTGCTTTAAATGTCCCAGAGATTCTGGTATGTTGTGTCTTTGTTCTCGTTGGTTTCGAAGAACTTCTTAATTTCTGCATTCATTTTATTGTTTATCCAATCAACAGTCAAGAGCCAGTTGTTCAGTTTCCATGAGGCTGTGCAGTTCTGAGTTAGTTTCTGGATTCTGAGTACTAACTTGATTGCACTATGGTCTGAGAGACTGTTTGTTATGATTTCAGTTGTTTTGGATTTGCTGAGGTGTGCTTTACTTCCAATTATATGATCAATTTTAGAGTAGGTGTGATGTGGTGCTGAGAAGAATGTATATTCTGTGGATTTGGGGTGGAGAGTTCTGTAAATGTCTATCAGGTTTGCTTGTTCCAGGTCTGAGTTCAAGTCCTGGGTTTCCTTGTTAATATTTTGTCTGGTTGATCTGTCTAATATTGTCAGTGGAGTGTTAAAGTCTCCCACTATTATTGTGTGGGAGTCTAAGTCTCTTTGTAAGTCATTAAGAACTTGCCTTATGTATCTGGGTGCTCCTGTATTGGGTCCATAAATATTTAGGATCGTGTGCTCTTCTTGTTGTATTGATCCTTTTACCATTATGTTTTGTCTCTTTTGATCTTTGTTGCTTAAAGTGTTTTTTATCAGAGATGAGAATTGCCAACTCCTGCTTTTTTTTTGCTCTCCATTTGCTTGGTAAATCTTCCTCCATCCGTTTTATTTTGTACCTTTGTGTATCCTTGCATGTGAGATGGGTTTCCTGGATACAGCACACCGATGGGTTTTGGTTTTTTTCCAATTTGCCAGACTGTGTCTTTTGATTGGTGCATTTAGCCCATTTACATTTAGGGTTCATATTGTTATGTGTGAATTTGATACTGCCATTTTGATGCTAGCTGGCTGTTTTTCTGGTTAGTTGATGGAGATTCTTCATTATGTTGATGCTCTTTATCATTTGGTATGTTTTTGGTATGGCTGATGCTGGTTGTTTCTTTCTATGTGTAGTGCCTCTTTCAGGAGCTCTTGTAGAGCAGGCCTGGTGCTGACAAAATCTCTGAGTACTTGCTTTTTCGCAAAGGATTTTATTTTTCCTTCACTTATGAAGCTTAGTTTGGCTGGATATGAAATTCTGGGTTGAAAGTTCTTTTCTTTAAGGATGTTGAATATTGGCCCCCACTCTCTTCTGGCTTGTAGGGTTTCTGACGAGAGACCTGCTGTGAGTCTGATGGGCTTCACTTTGTGGGTGACCCGACCTTTCTCTCTGGCTGCCCTTAGGATTTTCTCCTTCATTTCAACCCTGGTAAATCGGACGATTATGTGCCTTGGGGTTGCTCTTCTTGCGGAGTATTTCTGTAGTGTTCTCTGTATTTCCTGCATTTGGGTGTTGGCCTGCCTTCCTAGGTTGGGGAAATTTTCCTGGATAATTTCCTGAAGAGTATTTTCCAGCTTGGATTCATTCTCTTTGTCACATTCTGATACACCTATCAAAGGTAGATTAGGTCTCTTCACATAGTCCCACGTTTCTTGGAGACTTTGTTTATTCCTTTTTGCACTTTTTTCTCTAATCTTGGCTTCTCATTTTTTTTCATTGAATTGATCTTCAACTTCTGATATCCTTTCTTCTGCTTGGTCAGTTCGGCTTTTGAAACTTGTGCATGCTTCATGAAGTTCTTATGTTGTGTTTTTCAGTTCCTTCAATTCGTTCATATTCCTCTCTAAGTTGTCCATTCTTGTTATCATTTCCTCAAATCTTTTTAAAATCTTTTTTCAAGGTTCTTAGTTTCTTTGCACTGATTTAGAACATGTTCTTTTATCTCACAGAAGTTTCTCATTACCCACCTTCTGAAGTCTGATTCCGTCATTTCATCACTCTCATTCTTTGTCCAGCTTTGTTCCCTAGCTGGTGAGGAGTTTTGGTCTTTTGTAGGTGGTGAGGTGTTCTTGTTTCGGGTGTTTTCCTCCTTTTTGTGCTGGTTTCTTCCCATCTTTGTGGATTTATCCACTGTCGTCTGAGTAGTTGCTGATTTTTCGATTGGGTCTCTGAGTAGAGGCCCAGATTGTTAATGATGAAGTATTTCTGTTTCGTAGTTTTCCTTCTAACAGTTTAGCCCCTCTGCTGTAAGACTGCTGAGGTGCACTCCGGGCCCTGCTTGCCTGGGGTACACCTGTAACAGCTGCAGAACAGTGAGGGATGCTACCAGTTTCTTCTTCTATCTTTGTCCCAGAATGATGCCTGCCAAATGTCAATCTGATCAGACCTTTTTGAGGTGATTCTTTGGGTATTCGGGTGTCAGGGAGCTGCTTGAGGAGACGATCTGTACTTTATAGGAGCTCAGGTGCTGAGCTGTGAGCTCCATTGTTCATTCAGTGTTGCTAGGCAAGTATGTTTAAGTCTGTTGCGGCCGAACTCATGAAACCCCTTTTTTCTTCAGATACTCTGTCTCAGGGAGTTAGGGCTTTAATTGTGAGTATCCGTTGCATTGTCCTCGGATACAATTATTTTTCTTAATGTCAAAGAAGCAGGTGATTTTTAAATATACTGATGAATGGGCTATATTAATCTCAGAAATTAAATTTAATTAACAAACTCTATAAATTTCATAGATCTCAAGATTGTTACCTTGTTAGAATGACAGCTTCTTAAATTAGTTTTAATTTACAGTCTATTTATTATTTTCACAATTATAAATCCTAAAAATTGAAGTGTTTAGGTAATGAAAAAAAAGGCCAGTCAGCAGGGTTTGCCATATTTATGCATCAATTAAAAATATAATCCTTGGTAGCATTTTGCAGGCACTGTCTCTTTATCTACTCTTTGTTAATGTGATATTCTTTTCTTTCTTTGTTTTTACTTTTTTTGATGGAGACTCACTCTGTTGCCCAGACTGGAATACAATGATGCAATCTTGGCTCGCTGTAACCTCTGCCTACTGGGCTCATGTAATTCTCCTATCTTAGCCTCCCAAGTAACTGAGACTACAGGAGCATGCAACCATGCCCAGTTAATTTTTGTATTTTTTAAAATTTTTTAATTTTTTATTGCATTTTAGATTTTGGGGTACATGTGCAGAACATGTAAGATAGTTGCATAGGTACACACGTGGCAGTATGTTTTGCTGCCTTCTGCCCCTTCACTCACATTTGGCATTTCTCCCCTGGCTATCCCTCCCCAGCTCCCCTCCCTGCTGTCCCTCCCCTATTCCCCCCAATAGACCCCAGTATGTAGTACTCCCTTCCCTGTGACCATGTGTTCTCATTGTTCATCACCCACCCATGAGTGAGTATATACAGTGTTTCATTTTCTGTTCCTGTGTCAATTTGCTGAGAATGATGTTCTCCAGATTCATCCATGTTGCTACAAAGGACACGAACTCATCATTTTTGATTGCTGCATAATATTCCATGGTTTATATGTGCCACATTTTCCCAGTCCTGTCTATCATGGATGGGCATTTGGGTTGGTTCCAGGTCTTTGCTATTGTAAACAGTGCTGCAATGAACATTCGTGTGCATGTGTCCTTATAGTAGAACGCTTTATAGTCCTTTGGATATATATCCAGTAATGGGATTGCTGGGTCAAATGGAATTTCTATTTCTAGGTCCTTGAGGACTCACCACACTGTCTTCCACAATGGTTGAACTAATTTACACTCCCACCAACAGTGTAAAAGTGTACCTATTTGTCTGCTAAATGTACCAATCAAAAGACACAGACTGGCAAATTGGATTTTTGTATTTTCAGTAGAGATGGGGTTTCACCATATTGGTCAGGTTGGTGTTGAACTCCTGACCTGAGGTGATCCACCTGACTTGGCCTCCCAAAGTGCTGGGATTACAGGTGTGAACCACTTGCCTGGCCGTTAATATGATTTTTTATCCCAGTCACTACAGTGTCTATAATTTCATTTATGCTCTCTTTTTCATCTATCTTTCTCAATACCTTTCTGTGTTATTTTTTAAATAAGTATCTCAACACTTGTCTTCTATCCATTTGGACTTCCAAAAAAACTACACACAAGTCAGTAAAATTCCTTATATGGGAAGGCTTTTAAGAGCCACATTTCTCATTTTGATATAATACTATAAACTTAAACTAGGAATCAGAAGATAAGGGGGTCCCAACTAATATCTTTCTATATTAAGAAATATTTAAAGACTTTGTTTCCTTCATCTTGTGTGGAAATTGAGTTGGATACTAATTTTCTTTAAATCACTAAAACTACATTTCTTTACATTTTAGAGTATATTTAATAGTTGAAAATAATTGTTGGAGCCAGAAATAAAGATGGGCTGAGAAAGCTTTTTGAATGACATTAATTCACTTTATTATCTGGCAGCATTTGGAACTTCTTGAGGCATCTTAGAATAAATTTCTTCAGAATGGCAGAGATTCTCTCAACCCTCCATCTCTGTTCTGGAGTTAACAACCTCTTCTTCAATTCAGATATGAAGACAGAAAGGGATGGCTTTTCTCATTTCACAAATTTGGGAAAGAAGTTTTTCAAATCAGACACTGGATAGTTGAATTTTTGAGACATCTTTTAGAAGCAGGTAATCTTTGAATTCTTGTTTTAAATATATAAACCCCATATTCAATGCCTAGATTTTCATCAGCATTAAAGGAAAGGGATTTTTTATTTGTCCAGTCTTCATTTAAGGCATGAACAATGTATGTTTAAGGCTGCATTATTTTATGATTATGCAAATTTAATTATTCCCTATTATTCGCAGACTTAAAAGAATGAAGCGCACTTGGGTCTTGTTTTTAACCATTGACTTGTAAAATTATATAAACACATAAAATGTTATTATGCAAGGGTTCACAATATATTAATAACTTCCAACATGAAATAATTGGATGGTCCAAATTTGAATGACACCATCTTTCATTATCCCTGATGAAAAAGGATGTTGAAATCAAGAATAAAAGTGATGAGAAATAAAAGAAACATTCATTTTGAAGTTTTCCCACCTAATGAATCATAGTATTCAAGGTAGAATCCATTTCCAGCATGGCTATATCCAAAGAGGATTCATAACACTTTAGAACCAAAAAGCCAGCTTCCAATAAAAGAAAAGCTTCAGTTGGGAGAGAAATATAAAATCAGACCTTTGCTCCCTTATTGTTGTGTATTTTCTAAAGTGTTCAGAAAAAAGATTTAAAGAAAAGAAAGTTATATTGGAAAATAAGCACATTGTCATTTGATCATTAAGACTGATATAAGTTGAAACACTGGGTTGATTACTGAGATCTCAGTATATTTTTATGTTGAAATTAAAAAAAAATGAAATGCCTTCAAAATACATATTACATAAGAAAAAATAAAAAACTTGAATTTCCTTTTGACATTTTTAATGAGTAAACAGATGATTTATTTATTTATTCTCATGATATTTATTAGGTTGCTGGAAATCATCTACTTTATACAGCTATTATGGTAGAAAAGCTATTTTCACCTCTAATTTAAAAAATATTTAAATATTCTCATATGTTCTCAATTCCTTACACTTTCTGCTATTTATCTTCACTTTTCTATAGAGAAAGTCTCTACCCATGCTCCGCTTGTTCTGTCAGTAGTAGACTACTTTTGCATGTTTTTTCTTTCTAGGCTTATGGTAAAGGCCTTTACACAAGGCTTCTGTTGTTCTTGTTCACCTAATCTCAGGCAAACCTTGTGCTCCAAGGTATTAGGGTGGGGCTATCTCAGAAATGTGTTCTTTTCTGTCTTAGGTAGCAGAGAATTTACTAACTCTTCTCCTGTGGTTATAAACCTCTGCTTGAAATCAGCATTGAATCCTATCCCCAGGATGCTTTCCTGACCCTTGATCCAGGCTAAGTTTCTGCATCTGCTCTGACCCCAGCATCAATGTGTTATTTCTTGAGTCTAGGACATTAGTAGTTTCTCTATAGTTCCCCAGAGGCAGATATCTTCTTCTACTCCCTTTACATACAAAACCATTTTTGCCTGTGTCCTTGTAGCAAGAGTGTTTGTTGCTCTTTCCTCAATAGCTAAATGCTTTTGCCTCATAGGAAACAAAGGTCTTGGGAAGAGGGCAGGTATTTGTGCCAGTCCTCAAGAAACTAATTATCTAGTGAACATTTTGATTACCAAAGTGTGTTTTATCCAGTGTCTTGCCTTGCTTCTAATCTTTCTCATGATTATACCATAAAGTCTTACAGAAAAGAATAAATGAGTGCTAATTCCCTTTGTGTCTGGAGTCCCCAGCTCTTGCCAACTGACATAGTAGCCCATATTTAGCCTTTAAGAACATGTAAAAACTTTAGCTAATTTTGTCTTAAGCACTTGTATGGACAAGTGCATAATTAGCTGAAGTGTTTACACATTCTTTAGCAAATTAGCTAAAGTTTTTTATGTATGGACAAGTGCATAAGACAAATTTAGCTAAAGTTTTTACATGTTCTTAAACTTATTCTTATGCACAGAATAACCATCTCTATTCTGTGGTATGGCAAAACAAATAGTTCATGTGTCCCATCTCTTGGTGGGCAGAATAGCTACTCTTTAGAATTCACTTTCCCTGATGCCATTGAGACCTCAGCTCTCTAATGATTTCAAGAAGAGTTATGATTATAGATTACCTGTATTATTTTAATTATTATAGAAGAGGAAACATTTTCCTGCTAGTTCTGTAATTGGAAGACAATAAACCTTCCTTCAGATAATTTATACAAATGTTTAAGAACAATAAAAATATATGTTGTTATTCAATTTAATAAGAAGAGGAAGATCAGTGAAGGTAAGTCCTTAACATGTAATCTACCTACAAAAAATCACTTTATAAACTAATTTTGGAAATGTAATTTTTCCATTTCATCAAATCTGATGTATTTATGGGCATAAAGTATTCTATTATAAGCTCTTATCACTGAGCAGACATTGTATCTAGGCGTATGGTAAAGGCCTTTACCTCAATGTCAGTTTGTGTCTATTTGGTCTAACATGATATGTTCTCTTTATATTCCTGATATTGGTATTTTGTGTTTTCTTTCTTTTTTGCATAAGCGTTACTTAAGGGATTACTAGTTTTAAAAGAATAAGAACTAGAAAATCTAAATAGTGTATATATCCATCTATCTTTATACCAAACTACCAATTTATAGATAGATGAATAACTATAGATCTACAGACATATCTCTTTTTTTCTCTCTCTCTATATATCATATATATATTTACAAATATTTATAAATATAGAGAGCATACATATGCTATATAATATATATGTGCTTTCTCTATATATGTTTCCATATATATTAATATGTATTACATATATTTCCATATACAAAATATATGTAATTTATATATATTTCCATATATATAATATATAGAGAGAGCATCTGTGTGTATACATGTATATGTGTATAGATTATGATCTGTCTCTATATATAATTTAAAAAGAATTTCTATATATTTAAGTAACAATTACAGGATATGGATGATCCTCTAAACTTACAACTTCAGTCCCAGTAGGACTGTTATTTCAGTCAATAATTACCTTATCTCTGCAGATGTAGCTTTGTGTGGAAAAAATAGAATCATTTCATATTCTTTCTACTAACAAAGTTTTTAACAACAAAAAGAATTAGTAAATGTATTAATACCTCTGTATTTATAAATGAAAGATATGCATGTACATGATCATAGAAAGAGTGTAAAGGAATAAACTATAAATGAAGGTGTAAATGATCTTGGGATAGTGAGATTAACAGTGAATTTTATATTATCTTCTTGCTTAGAATTTTAATATTCCTATAATATAAACACTTTTGCTTTTGATTTAGTCTTTTCTCCTTAATTTTTGAGAATTTTGGGTACACAAATTGAGAAAGCTTCCGTGTGGAAAGAATTTGCACTTGCTTCTTCTTATGTGAAAATGTGGCTACTAAACTTGTAGCTCTTTAGCTTCTTTCTAAGTCCTGGCTTTGAAAATAAGTCTTAAATTGAGGATCCTCATCTACTGCTGGCTAAAATCTTTGCTTCGTTTGCTGACTTACTTGTTAATGAAGTAGAAACACAGGAATTTTCCCCATGGACCATAACACCTGTGAGAACAATTTAATGACTCAACTGTTAGGAAGTGTCCTAACAGTGTATTATAAACTTTCCCTGGATCATGGATGTTGGCTGACAATAGTCTCCACTCACAGTCTCCTGTGGTCTGAATCCATTAACCCTTCTCTGCGGCAGAATTCCATCAGACAAGAAATAATATATAAGTATCCTTCTAAATAGATTAGGGAGACAGAGCAATTGAAAAAATTCCAGAAGGGTTTCCAAAAAAGTGGAACTTTAATCATGAGCTTTACTTACCCTTTATGTATATTTCTCCAACTGCAGTATGTGGCCAACCTTAAAAGAAAATGGTGCATTGACTTTGGTTTCCTTTGATTAAAAGCAAAAACTGTAATCTATAAATCTCACATGTTCTGACAAAAAAGAAAAATAAATTGCTATTGAAGTATCGGGGACTTTCAGGTCCCATTTATACATTTTTCAAATTTCCTTACTAGATTTGTAGACCTGAACACATACATTCCTCTCAAATTTTCATTTGGAATATTATATATGTAATACATGCATAAATTTTGCATGTAAAACATTAAAAATATGGCCAAGCATGGTGGCTCATGTCTGTAATCTCAGCACTTTGGGAGGCTGAGGTGGGCGGATCACCTGATGTCAGGAGTTCAAGACCAGCCTGACTAACATGGCAAAACCCTATCTCTGCTAAAAATACAAAATTAGCTGGGAGTGTTGGCACATGCCTCTAATCTCAGCTACTTGGGAGGCTGAGGCAGGAGAATTGCTTGAACCTGGGAGGTGGAGGTTGCAGTGAACTGATTATCATGCCATTGTACTCCAGCTTGGGTGACAGAGCAAAACTACGTTTCAAAAAAAAAGTCTATACATGTATATGTATATGTATATGTATATGTATATGTATATGTATATGTATATGTATATCTGTATTATCTGTATCTATATTTAGATAGATATATAGATATACAGATATGCAGATAGATACAGATAGATAGATAGATGCCTCTTTAACATTATCTGATCTCATGCCTCTCATGAGGAGGGGCCACTGTTTTGAATTTAGAAGGTAAACCTCAGCCATTGCTTTTCTCTCTCCCTTTATATTTGCTATAATTTCCTTGAGTTAGACTTACCTTGGCATTCATTGTAGTTTACTTGTAGATGCTTAATTTTTAATAGAAATTATATTATACTGGAAAATCACGTTTTTACTAAAGTTTCCTCTGTCTCTCTCTTCTGGTTCACCAATTTATTCTTCAATAGCAACTGGTCTGCTCTATAATTGAGCTCTTCTTTAGATTATTTATTTTAAAAATATTTCAGAATTTTCTGTTCTTCATAGATAAATATATTTTTGCTTTTGTGTAAACATTTTGAATACATACAGGCTTGCCTTGACTAGCAACACATTCTTACTCATTATAATTCTGTGATGGATATGGACCACTCAGGTGGCCATCTCCTTTTGACATGTATTTTTTCCATATTGTATATTGGTGTAAAAATGAGATGTGTTTAAAAATCTACTATCAACGAAGGGGAAATAGCTTCTGCATTCTTTGCAAACATATAAAAAGCCTCAGTAAAATCAAATGTTTTCATTCCAAATTTGTTCATTAAGTACCTGTTAAGGTTAGTAACTGTGTTAGGCACGAGTGCACTAAAAAGGTATAGTAAATGTGGTTAACTCACCAATTAATTAATGTATTCATTCAACAAATACTTACTGACAGCTACTCCATGCCAAACCTGATCTATCTGTCAAGATTAGATCTTGATGTTTATCACAAGATCAGCAAGGTCACTATGGATAATTGTCCCATGAATCATTTTGTCAATTATCATGTATTGTGAAGCAGTGTAAGAAATGAGTGTAAAGTGATTGAGCAATACTGAATCATTGTGTTAGGTAGTGAAATCTGATAACTTTCTGGAAAGGTAACAATTGAGGTAAACCTTAATAACATAAAGCAGCCAACCAATCAAAGACATAGGGAAATAGCAGTTCAGTCAGAGGAATATTTAGGGAAAGTCTTTATGGGAAAAATGAGTTTAGGGTGCTTAGCGAATAGGACTAGGACATTGTGATTAAAAAACAATGAGCCATTTAGAGATGCAGGTAATGAATGGCTCCTGAGAGGTACATGTTGACTAGATCACATACACGTGGTTGACTCCTGAGAGGTACGTGTGGACTAGATCATGTACACGTGGTAGACTTCAGCAAGGAGTTTGTCTTCTTTTTCCTTTATTTTTATAATTTTCAGTAGGAAGCTATTAGAGCATGATGCTGACAAAACATATGCTCTGAAGTCTTATTTTAATGCTTACTGTCTGCTTGTGTGGAGAATGGACTAGAGAACTGCAAAGAAGAGAAATAGAAAGTCTCCTGAAGTAGTGCTGGTGATACATGATAGTGGCTTAGAGTAAGGAGAAGGAAAAATGGATAAATATATTTAAAAGCTAGGATCGAAAGGACTATAGATATTTTAGATGTAAAATAAGGAAGGAGGTAGATGAATCAAAGATGAATTCACCACAGCAGGGATAACTAACACATTCCAAGGTTCTCATAGGAAAAGCTATTTAACTGTAGTAAAGGATGAGTTAGAGTTAGCCCAATATTACCAGAAGGTAGGAGAACATAGAGAGACATGTAAAATGCTTTACCTTTATTCTGAGAATAAGATGAATAAATGAAAATTTTAACTGAGAGGGAACATAATCATATTTTTCAGATCAGAATGATGGATTATCAGAACCACCTGGCTCCCATCTCTGTAATTTCAGACATTTAGTAGGAAAGCTGCAACTTAAGGATATTTGGCTTATTCCAAATTTGGGTAAAACAATATAGGTTTTCAGTTTCTTGAAATTCAGATAGTATGTAAGACACTGAGGAAGGGTTTTATTCTCGGAATGGAGAATCACTAAAATCTCAGAAATCTGGCATGAAGAAAAATTGAATGTCTGTATTCTCCATCCTGAACCATCTTGAAGATTTTGCAAGGAATTTTGCAGAGGCTGTTAGAAAAGATGTAAAAGGAATAGATACTTGTGAGAATGCAAAGTGAGAAATAAATCTTCCAATCTGTAAGTAGATTATGTAAATACCCTGTGAATCACTGTAACTCATTTTTATAAAGTAACAAAATTCTCTTCTAATTGGATGTTTGATACGTGAGGGTATCTGAAACAATATTAGAAGTTCTACATTATTTTAAAACATTATTTTGTATATTTCTTGCTTTTCGATGTTTCTATTGTTAAGATTTCCAAAAATTTCCAAAAGCTGGAATTGGAGATAAAAAAAAATCTATTAAGAAACTGCTTTTCTCAGAATGAAGCCATGATCTTTGTGTGTAGTGAACAGATCTAATATTTTACACTATTTGGCAGCACAGATGGTTCAAAAAATACTGCAACCACTGACACTATTCAGCTTTTTCTTCCTAGTCATGTTATGGAAAGTACAGAATTAGCAAATGCCTTCCAATCTAATGATGGTGATGAGGATGTTTTTTTTGTTGTATATCAGGAAAGCAGAATTATGCAAAATTGGATATTGACTTTAGGGAATTATCAAACATTGTTCTTTTTAGATTGTAAAATAATTTCAGGATTTGCATCTTTGATTACATTTTCTTTTCTTCCTTCTGTTGCCAACCAGTTTCCTAGAAACACAAGAAAAATAAATATACTTGGCAAAGGAGGTGATAAGATCAAGTTTTGGTTGGTAACACTTGATAAGATCAAGTTTTGGTTGGTTACTCTGTTGTGTCAGACATCATGGTAAATAATTTACTCCAGTAGTACAAAGAGAAAAACTATACTTTTGGTGTATACTCCCATGCATGCATTCCTTAACTGCTGATCTACACTCACATTTTACATTTTTAGTAAGATCTCTATATAATATCAAACTTCAAACCTACATAATGAAATCATGACACTGAATAATGAAAGCCAAACATATTCTATCATGAGGATCAAGAGTTTAAGGAAATTTTTACCCATAAGTCTTGTATTGCTATTCTCCTTATTAACCTAGTGTTTCTGTTATCTTTGAACTGATGCCTCTTATATTGGAATTTTATTTTCCCACTTGGATTAGGAATGCTTATAAATTTTATCTTAGTAACTCACATCTTTACTTGTAGCAATCTTACCTTATTCATATTTTTTAATGCTCATTGGAGCTTCCCTGTCTGTTCAGACTCTCTTTCCTGGAATTTCTTACCCATCTCTTTCTATCACTATGCAAAGGTAAAATTAGAGAAACAACATAAAATGTAATGAAAAACAACAAAAGCAAGATTTGGAAATCGTAAGAGAAGATCATGGACAAAAAGATTTACTTTCTAGGTAAATATTATCCTATGTAAGTCTCAGTCAAAGACAACAAATGAGTGTATCTCAAGTAAGTTTTTATCAAAGCAATTAGAAATACTGTAAAATCATTGGCTTTGCTTTACAATTGTCAGTGGTATTTTGGTTTGAGTTCTCCCAAAGTAAAAGTCTGATACAATAATTTTGTTCTGAGTAATTTATTTGGGATGTGTTCTCGGAAAGTGCTGTAGGAGAGTGGCAGCAAAATGAATGAAGAGTGTGTTACTGAGTGGGCAGCTGAAAGTTAATATTTCATACAGAAAATGTATGAAAAGTACGTCTAAACTGTCCCAATTAGGGATGACCAATTTACATGCAAAGCTTACATCCCTCAGTGTATGAAGGTTGTTTTTCGTACATCTGGCCTATTTCACTAACAAGACAGCTTTTGAATCTAGAGAACAGGCGATTGTCTCTTTTTGACATTTGAGGGTATGCGAGGAGATATGAGCAGGGTACCAGCACCATCCATTTCACAGGGTACAAGGTACAGGTCTGTGTTTTAACCATGGCAATTAAGTGAATATTGAAATAGAACAATTCACTATTATTTTGGCTTCCTAGTGCAGAGAAAAGTTATGCTTACACTACATTATAGCCTATTAAGTGTGCAGTAGCATTATGTCTAAAAAAATCATCCATCACTTTATTAAAGAGCTTAGAGCTAAATATGCTAATTTGTAGTTACCTGAACCTGCTGTGAGTCATAATCTTTTTGCTGGTGGAGACTCCTGCCTCAAGGTTGATGGCTGCTGACTAATTATGGTGGTAGTTGCTGAATGTTAGGGTGTCTGTGGCAATTTATTAAAATCAGACAATAATGAAATATGTCATATTTATTGACTTTCTTTATAAAAGGTTTCTTTGTAACAAACAATACTGTGGAATATCATTTTAGTCACAATAGTACCTTCAAAACAGAAGTCAGTTCTCCCAACCCCTGAAGCTACTTTATCAACTAAGTTTATGTACTATTTTAAATACTTTGTTGTCATTTCAACAATGTTCACTGTATCTTCACTAGTCATGGATTCCACCTCAACAAACCACTTTCTTTGTGCATCCATAAAAAGCAGCTCTTTAGTTATTAAAGTTTTATCAAGAGATTGCATCAATTCAGTCACCTCTTAGGGTTTCACTTCTAATTCCAGTTCTTTTACTATTTCCAACCCATATGCAGTTTCTTTCTCCGCTGAAGTCTTGAGCCCCTAAAGGGAATTTATGAGAGCTGGAATCGACTTCTTCTAAACTCCTTTATATGTTCTTGACCTCCTACCATGAATCATGAATGTTCTTAACCTCCAGAATGATGAATCCTTTTTAGAAGGTTTTTGACTTACTTTGTCTGTGTCCATCAAAGGAAGAGTGATCTATGGTGGCCACAGACACACAACAATATTTTTTAAATAATAAGACTTAAAATTTGATATTACTGTTGACACATGGGCTGCAGAACGGATGTGGGGTTAGCAGGCAGAAAACAACATTAATGACGTCTCCATCAGACCTCTTGTCTTGGGTTTCTAGGTGCATTGCCAATGAGCAGTAATATTTTGAAAGAAATCTCTTTTCCTAAGCAATAGTTTTCAACAATGAGCTCAAAATGTTCAGTAAACCAGGCTTTGTTGTTTCACTTATTAAGCACCGGCAGAGTAGATTTAGTATAATTCTTAAGGCTCCTAGGATTTTTGGAATGATGGATAGCATTGGCTTCAACCTCCACTGATTAGCTGCATTAGTGCTAGGAAGCTAGCCAGCCTGACCTTTAAAGCTGTGGAGCCAAACACTTAATTCTTCTCCCTACTTATGAAATCCCTAGAAGACATTGTTTTATCATAGAAGACTTCCTTCATTTAAAATCTGTTGTTTAGGGAAGCCAACTTTATCAATGTTCTTAGCTACAGCTTCTTGATAAGTTGCTGTA
This sequence comes from Leontopithecus rosalia, assembly GCA_028533165.1. Lineage (NCBI taxonomy): Eukaryota > Metazoa > Chordata > Mammalia > Primates > Cebidae > Leontopithecus > Leontopithecus rosalia. The sequence continues at coordinate 87,821,103 of CM052649.1, forward strand.
GCTTCTACATCAGCATTAGCTGCTTTACCTTGCACTTTTATGTTATGGAGACAGCTTCTTTCCTTAAGCTTTATGAACTAATCTCTGCTGGCTTCAAACTTTCCTTCTGCATCTTCTTCATTCTCTCAACCTTAATAAAATTGAAGAGAGTTAGGGTCTTGCTTTGGATGAGACTTCGGTTTCAGAGAAAGCTGTAGTTGATTTGATCTATCCCAACCAAAGTTTTCCATATCAGCAATAAGGTTGTTTTACTTATCATTTGTTTGTTCACTGGATTAACACTTTGAATTTCTTTCAAAACCTTTTCCTGAGCATTCACAACTTGGTTGTTTGGCACAAGAGTTCTAACTTTCAAGCTATTTTTGCTTTTGACATGCCTTCCTCACTAAGCTTAATCATTTCTATCTTTCTATTTGAAGTTAGAGATGTGCAACTCTTTCTTTCACTTGAACACTTAGAGTCCATTGAAATGTTATTAAGTGACATAATTTTATTATTGTTGTGTCTCTGGAATTAGAGAAGCCAGAGAAGGAGAGATATGGGAATAGCTGGTTGGTGGAGCTGTGAGAAAGCATACAACATTTATCAATTAAGTATACTATTTTATAGGGACACAGCTCATGACATCTCAAACCATTGCAATAGTAACATCAAAGATCACTGATTGCAGATCACTGTAAGAGACATAATAATATGAAAAAGTCTAACATATTGTGAGAATTGCCAAAATGTGACTCAGAGACACAAAGTGAGCACATGCTGATTGAAAAAAATGGTGCGGATAAATTTGCTCTAGGCAGTTTTGCCACAAACCTTCTATTTGTAAAAAATGCAGTATCTACAAAGTACAATAAAACGAAGTGCAATAAAATGAGGGTATGCTTGTGTATGCAAGAAATACCATGCATCTAAGTGCTCCCTTTCCTCGCATGGAAAACAAAAACACATAATGTTTTAAAATCAGTAGACAAAGTTAAACTGATTTTTTCCCAAAAAATGCCATTGTGAAATCAATTTAGCTGCCTTATTGAGGTATTGTCTGTCCATAATATTATTTCACAGGCTTGTTTCAGTGTCCTTTCTTCCAGGAGAAAAAATTCTCTAGAATGATGGCTCTTTTAATGTGATACCCCTTATGGAAAGTGCTTTGAGCCATCCCTATAGAAATATTCAAGCAATGATAAGTCCTAACTGACTAGACTTAAAAGGCTTTATTGAAATATTATCAAGAAAGGAAAGAGGTTCTATACAGTCCACTGTTAGTATTTCTAACTCTATATGAATGTCAATGCAGCTTTGGAATACCTAGAAGCCAATTGATTCTATTTTCCCAGTTTTGTATAATTCTGTGGCTGCAGTGAAAAAATGAAAAGATTTGGACCTAGCTGGGGAAATATCATATTTGCAGATGGAATACACCTGGTAAATTGGTTGATTCTTGCTACATCCAAACATTTCTGAACTCTCCTTACTTTTTCAATCTTTTGGAAAGAGGAAGAAAACAGCTTCTCTAACTGTTTCCTCTGGGTTATGGACAGTGGCCAGGTTTGGTTAAAAAAAAATTCCTCAGCAAGCATTTGTGAATCATTGGTAAAACTTTAAATAGCACAGGATTTTTTGACTTGGCTCAGTACTTCATTATTTACAAAAATCGAAATGGAGTTGTGCTTAAGTAGAACAAAACTACAGTTGCCTCTTCTGCCTTCGCTCTCAGAGTCATTTCTGGGAAAAAATCCAAATTTCTACCATCTGTGGTTTCTTAGCAATATGCAAAAGAAAAGAGTTTGATTATTAATTGAGCTGAGTTAGCTATCCCCCAGAGATTTACACTTTGATTAGTCCCCACTTGACCAGTTGGCTTGCTTGTTTTATCTCTGATGAAGCAAGAGCCTGAATTGTTCAACCATTTCAAAATATCCACGTTTCTCCTCCAGCAATAATAGTAGGTATAAACTTATAATGTAGCATAGAATTTTACTGCTATTGGATTGCAGAGTTATAAGCATTTCACCCCACTCCCACATACAGTCAACTTGGAATTGAACATCTAATAGACAAGGAAATAAGAACATAATTTTTTACTCAGACAGCTGCATTAATAATGTGTTGCATTCATCTGTTCCCTAGCCATTAAGAAAGAAAAATGTGTAGATAAAAATAAGATGATCCATTCTCAGGAAACCTCTGACCTAGACTATCGTCCCTACAGGCTTCAGTGAACGTAAAGACATTTTTGAATCCTTCTTTTTGTATAGATTATTTGAAATTTTGATATCTCTTAAATAATTATTTAGTATTTTTGTTTCTAACTCCTATTTTACACTTGTTTATAATTTATTTATTTATTGTAATTTTGTGTCATAAATTTGCATTTCTTTTATTTTCCAAATTATTCATAAGACTTTGACCAAATACATTTTTAATTTATGTAAAGGTTAGAATAAGAAAGATAAGTCTAGGCATGGAGGACAACTTCATTATTACTGAGGTTGTGACAACAGAAGATATTACCAAATCCTTCTAAATATTTATGTATTATCTATTGTGTATAACATGCAATGTCTATTAATTTTATTTCTTATCATCTTAACCTGCAAATGTTTTTTATGTTTTCTGATGTGATATATTGTCATAAGTAAATTACTTTTTGGAAGAAATGCTCTTATCTTTTCTATACCACAAAGCTACTTTCTCCTTTTTTGATGTCTTTCATTTGTTAAAAGACTTTCATGATCCTGTTTTGGCATCATTTACAGACTTGTCCTTCACTTCTTAGCCTGCTGCTGAGATTTCTTGCAAGCTCTGAATGCAATGTGCTCTTTTTGCTGCTGGGTTCTGTATTCTGTCTGAAATGCTCTTTCTCTGTCATTGTCTAGTTAAATATTATGAATTATATAAGTCTTCCTGGAGGCCTGCGTGACTCTCTAAAGTAAGGTCTGCACTTACTATATCTTCCCATTGAAGCGACCACTCTCCTTTGCTGGTTTTTAATGCTTATTTTGCTGGTAGTGCCTTTTTTGTTGTTTGTCTTTCCCCACTAGATGGTGAGTTTCATGTGACAGAAATAATGTTTTTCTTATTTACTGATAAATTATTAGTGTACAGCAAATAATCTCTGGTACATACTAGGTGCTGAATAAAAATTTATTGAATATTTCTTTTATTTTTACTGTCAACAGGAATTATTTTATCCTTGGAGAAAAAGATTTATGGACAGTACAAAAAATGAGGAAAAGATGACTCTCCTACATTTGTAACAAATGTAGTATAAGCATGTACACATTATTAATAGTTTGTAGATATACACACATAAACAACAACAAAAAACTAACAAATACAATCTTTGAATGTCTAGCTGTTTAAGTGATATTTAGTCAGTTTTTGGGCCATTCAGTAAATGTGGAAATGGGCTGAATGATTGTGGCTTTTGTTAGTAGAAGAGAGGCTAAAATAATCTGCCTTCAAATAACTATAATTAAACTACATGCTAAGTGTAGTTCAAATTCAAGGCATTTTAGTATGAAATACAATTTGAATGCTTGGTATATGTATACATTTCCATGTTTAGAGATGCCTGTGCTCTGCATTCTTAAAAATATTACCATCGTTTTCTAATGACCTCTAAAATGTCAAGGACCCATCTCTTATCAGACATTTCATTCAGATATTACAGAATTCTCTGAATGTTTAAAAGCTTAATGAAGTAAATGGACTTTCATTTTTTACAAACTTTGTCACTACTATTCAGTGTATTATTTGTTACTTAAAAATCCATATTTGTTATACTGCCAAAGGAGAGTATGTGAAAGAAGGTAAGGGTTGGATAAAAGTAAAGGAAGGTAGGTGACTTTTATACATTTTTAGAATATTAAATCATGTCAAATACATTTAATTATTATTTAAAAAGATATAACTATGGCCAAAGCACATAATAGTCATGTTTACCAGGGTAGAAATGAAGGAAAAAATACTAAGGGCAGCCAGAGAGAAAGGTCGGTTCTCATAAGCATTTCTATACACCAATAACAGAGAGCCAAATCAAAGTGAACTCCCATTCACAATTGCTACAAAGAGAATAAAATACCTAGGAATACAAATAACAAAGGATGTAAAGGACCTCTTCAAGGAGAACTACAAACCAATGCTAAATGAAATAATAGAGAACACCAACAGATGGAAAAACAGCCCATGCTCCTGGTTGGGAAGAATCAACATCATGAAAATGGCCATACTGCCCAGAGTAATTTATAGATTCAACACTATCCCATCAAGCTATCAATGACCTTCTTCACAGAACTGGAAAAAAACACTTGAAACTTCATATGGAACCAAAAGAGAGCCCGTATAGCCAAAACAATCCTAAGCAAAAAGAACAAAGCTGGAGGCATCATGATGCCTGATTTTAAACTATACTACAAGGCCACAGTAATCAAAACAGCATGGCACTGGTACCAAAATAGAGGCATAGACCAATTGAACAGAACAGAGGCCTCGAAAGCAACACCACACATCTACAATCATCTGATTTTTGACAAACCTAAGAAATACAAGCAATGGGGAAAGGATTCCCTGTTTAATAAGTGGTGTTGGGAAAACTGGCTAGCAATAAGCAGAAAGCAGAAACTGGATCCCCTTCCTGACATCTCATGCTAAATTTAACTCCAGATGGATTAAAGATCTAAACATAAGACCTAACACCATAAAAACCCTAAAAAACCTAGGTAAAACCATTCAAGACATACGCATAGGCAAGGACTTCATGGCCAAAACAGCAAAAGCAATGGCAACAAAAGCCAAAATAAACAAATGGGATCTAATTAAACTCCAGAGCTTCTGTACAGCAAATGAAACAATCATTAGAGCAAACTGGCAGCCAACAGAATGGGAAAAAATTTTGAAATCTACCCATCTGACAAAGGGCTAATATCCAGAATCTATGAAGAACTAAAACAGATTTACAAGAAACAAGCAAACAAACCCATTCAAAAGTGGGTGAAGGATATGAACAGACACTTTTCAAAAGAAGACATCTATGAGGCCAGCAAACATATGAAAAACTGTTCATCATCACTGGTCATTAGAGAAATGCAAATCAAAACCACATTGAGATACCATCTCATGTCAGTTAGAATGGTGATCATTAAAAAATCTAGAGACAACAGATGCTAAGAGGATGTGAAGAAATAGGAACACTTCTATGCTGTTGGTGCAAGTGTAAATTAGTTCAACCATTGTGGAAGACAGTGTGGCAATTCCTCAAGGACCTAGAAATAGAAATACCATTTGTAATCCCATTACTGGGTATATACCCAAAGCAATCCCATTACTGGGTATATACCCAAAGAATTATAAATTGTTTTATTATAAAGACACATGCACACGTATGTTCATTGTGGCACTGTTTACAATAGTAAAGACCTGGAACAAACCCAAATGTCCATCATTGATAGACTGGATAAAGAAAATGTGGCCATATACATGATGGAATACTATGCAGCCATAAAAAATGATGAGTTTATGTCCTTCATAGGGACATGGATTAATCTGGAAACCATCATTCTCAGCAAACTAACACAAGAACAGGAAACCAAACACCACATGTTATCGCTCATAGGTGGGTGTTGAAGAATTAGAACACATGGACACAGGGAAGGGAGCATCACACACTGTAGTTAGTAGGGGTGGGCTAGGGGAGGGACACTAGCAGGTGGGGAGGGTGGGGAGGGATAATGAGGGGAGAAATACCAGATATAGGTGATGGGGGAATGAAGGCAGCAAATCACCTTGTTACATATGTACCTATTCAACAGTCCTGCATGATCTGCACATGTACCCCGGAACCTAAAGTGCAATTATATATATATATATATATATATATATATATATATATATATATATATATATGTGTGTGTGTGTGTGTGTGTGTGTGTGTGTGTGTGTGTGTGTGTGTAAAACTATGGGTAATGGGTAATTTAATGTAACTTTTTCAAAAATATGTTGGCAAATTATTTAAACAAGTCTAATTGCTCTAGTATATAAATTGCTCCCAGAGAGCAATTTAGATGCTTCTACAACTATGCTAACTCTTTGAAATTATACAGAAGGCATTAGAGGAGTTATTCATCAATGTTCTTCTAATACTAAAAATGACTTTTAAGGATTCCCTCAAAATATGTTTTGAAAGTAGAGCAAAGTAACCACGTTTATCTGTAAGTTTTTCTCTGACACTAACAGGTGAAGCATCTTAAAGATTTTTAAAAGTGGTAGCATACTAAAATTATTCCTATTTGCCAATTTCTCTGGACAAATTGTTCTTATTGTATAACCATATTACAAAAATTTATTTATTTATTTATTTATTTATTTATTTATTTTGAGATGGAGTTTCGCTCGTTACCCAGGCTGGAGTGCAATGGCACGATCTCGGCTCACTGCAACCTCCACCTCCTGGGTTCAGGCAATTCTCCTGCCTCAGCCTCCTGAGTAGCTGGGATTACAGGCACGCACCACCATGCCCAGCTAATTTTTTGTGTCTTTAGTAGAGACGGGGTTTCACCATTTCGACCAGGATGGTCTCGATCTCTTGTCCTCGTGATCCACCCGCCTCGGCCTCCCAGAGTGCTGGGATTACAGGCGTGAGTCACCGCGCCCGGCCTACAGAAATTTATTTTATCCTTTCGTAACTTCAGTATTTAATATGAATGGTAGTGCTCATCAGTACCCCAGCTCAGAGGTCCATTTCCCACCATTTGGAGAGTGAGCCTGCTACTTATTAAAACAATCATATGCACAAGTTCTTTAACCAATCATTGCTTTGGGGTCGTATAAGTGCTCAGATTAATAAGCAAAATCTAAATTTAATCATTTAGTTTGATTACTTTAAGTAAAAAGTAAGCATGGGCTAAATTTGGGGAGTTAGGTAGTACTGTAGAGTTTGTCAAAGAGAAAGGAATGGAACCCAGTCTCTTGGATTTAGTCTATTTTACTTCCATTGCAGTATGCTGGATTTAGAATATGCATTCATTCCCTTTACAAATATTTCTTGCATATACATAGTGTAAAGGCCATTGAGAACAAAGTGGTAAATGGTAGGAAAATGGTGTGCACCCTCATAGGTAATAAATCCCAGTTGGAAAATATGATGTTTGATCTATTTTACATTTTCTACCTTCTGTCTCTATATGTTACATAGTATTTATTTTATATAATCTGATTATGCAAAAATGGTACATTCTTTGTGTATAATTCAATCTTTACAGAGCAGTTTATGCTAGTATCTCTTGTGTAATTAATATGATGAACATCCTCTGAGATATCTCTGTATTTGTGGGCACACCTTTCCATAAATACAATCATAGTATTTGTCAACATTTTTCTCCTCATGAAATAACTTTTTAAAGATATTGATATTTTACATCAGATTCTCCCTGCACCATGGTTTCTGGACAATTCTTTTTTTTTTTTTGAGACGGAGTTTCGCTCTTGTTACCCAGGCTGCAGTTCAATGGTGCGATCTCGGCTCACTGCAATCTCTGCCTCCTGGGTTCAGGCAATTCTCCTGCCTCAGCCTCCCAAGTAGCTGGGATTACAGGCACGCACCACCATGCCCAGCTAACTTATTTTGTATTTTTAGTAGAGACGGTGTTTCACCATGTTGACCAGGGTGGTCTTGATCTTTTGACCTCGTGATCCATCCGCCTCGGCCTCCCAAAGTGCTGGGATTACAGGCTTGAGCCACCGTGCCAGGCCTCTGGACAATTCTATATCCTGATCCTTCCAAACTTTCATTAGAATTTGATAAATGGCAGGGTAAAATGGAAATATTAAACTTGTTTTTATTATTATTATTATTTTAAATTGTACTTTAGGTTCTGGGGTACATGTGCAGATCATGCAGGATTGTTGCATAGGTACATACATGGCAAAGTGGTTTGCTGCCTTAATCTCCCCATCACCTATATCTGGTATTTTTCCCCATGTTATCCCTCCCCACCCTCCGCACCCCGCACTGTGCCTCCCCTAGCTCCCCCAACTGACCACAGTGTGTGATTCTCCCCTGCCTGTGTCAACATGTTCTAATTGTTTAACACCTACCTATGACTGAGAACATGAGGTGTTTGGTTTTCTGTTCTTGCATCAGTTTGCTGAGAATGATGGTTTCCAGATTCCCTATGTCCCAGTGAAGGACATGAACAAATTATTTTTAGTGGCTGTGTAGTATTCTGTGGTGTATATGTGCCACATTTTCTTTATCCAGTCTATTGTTGATGAGCTTTTGGGTTTGTTCCAGGTCTTTGCTATTGTAAACAGTGCCATAGTGAACATACGTGTGCATGTGTCTTTATAGTAAAACAATTTATAATTCTTTGGGTATATACCCAGTAATGGGATGGCTGGGTCAAATGGTATTTCCATTTCTAGGTCCTTGCGGAATTGCCACACTGTCTTCCACAATGGTTAAACTAATTTACACTCCCATCAACAGTGTAAAAGTATTCCTATTTCTCCACATCCTCTCCAGCATCTGTTGTCTCTTGATTTTTTTAATGATTGCCATTCTAACTGGTGTGAGATGTTATCTCAAGGTGGTTATGACTCGCATTTCTCTAATGACCAGTGATGATGAACATTTTTTCTTTCTTTTTTAAAATAATAACTCTAAATGTTTATACAATAACAGCTACAAAATGCACATAGTGAAAAACTGATGGAACTGTAAATTCTATCTGGAACTATAGTCAGAGATTTTAATACCCTTCTGTCATAGAACAAGTAGACAGACTGTATCAGCAAGGATATACTAGCTTTGAACAATACTATTCACCAATGCGTCCTAATTGGCATTTATAGAACACTTCTCTCAGCGATAGCAGATTACGCATTCTTTTCTGGTGCACATGGAACATTTAGCAGATAGACCATATTCTCAGCCACAGAACACATCTCAAAAAGTTTAAAAGGGCCCAAGTCATACAGATGATGTTCTCTATACAATGGAATTAAATCAGAAATGCTGATTTTAGAAGAAACCCATCTCACGTGCAGGGACACACATAGGTTAAAAATAAAGGGATGGAGGAAGATTTATCAAACAAATGGAGAGCCAAAAAAAAAAAAGAAAAGAAAAAAGCAGAAGTTGCAATCCTAGTCTCTGATAAAATGGAGTTTAAACCAACAAAGATCAAAAGAGACAAAGAAAGGCATTACATAATGGTAAAAGGATCAATGCATCAAGAAGAACTAACTATCCTAAAAATATATGCACCCAATACAGGAGCACCCAGGTACCCAAAGCAAGTTCTTAATGACTTACAAAGAGACTTAGACTCCCACACAATAATAGTGGGAGATTTTTACACTCCACTGTCAATATTAGACAGATCAATGAGACAGAAAATTCACAAGGCTATCCAGAACTTGAACTCAGATCTGGACAAAGACGGACTTAATAGACATCTACAGAAATCTCCACCCTAAATCCACAGAATATACATTCTTCTCAGCACCACATGGCACCTACTCTAAAACTGACCACATGATTAGAAGTAAATCACTCCTCAGCAAATGCAAAAGAACAGAAATCATAACAAACAGTCTCTCAGACCACAGTGCAATCAAATTAGAACTCAGAATTAAGAAAGTAACTCAGAACCGCACAACTTTATGGAAACTGAATGACTGGCTCTTGAATGTCTACTGGATAAACAATGAAATGAAGGCAGAAATAAAGATGTTCTTTGAAACCAACAAGAACAAAGACACAATGTACCAGAATCTCTGGGACACATTTAAAGCAGTGTCTACAGGGAAATTTATAGCAATAAATGCCCACCAGAGAAGTAAGGAAAGATCCAAAATTGACATTCTATCCTCAACATTGAAAGAGCTAGAGGAGGAAGATCAAAGAAACTCAAAAGCTAGCAGAAGACAAGAAATAACTAAGATCAGAGCAGAACTGAAGGAGATAGAGACATAAAAAATCCTTCAAAAATTGATAAATGCAGGAGCTGGTTTTTTGAAAAGATCAATCAAATAGACAGACTGCTAGTCAGATTAATAGAAAAGAAAAGGGAGAAGAATCAAATAGATGCAATAAAAAACGATAAAGGGGATATCACCACTGACTCCACAGAAATACAAACTACAGTCAGGTTACTACAAACAATTCTATGCACATAAACCAGTAAACATGGAAGAAATGGATAAATTCCTGGACATTTGCACCCTCCCAAGCCTAAACCAGGAAGAATAGCATTTTTTCATGTTTGTTGGCCTCATCGATGTCTTCTTTTGAAAAGTGTCTGGGGATAGTGTTGAATCTATAGTTTCTCTGGGCAGTATGGCCATTTTCATGATGTTGATTCTTCCCAACCATGAGCATGGGATGTTTTTCCATCTGTTTGTGTCCTCTGTTATTTCATGGAGCAGTGGTTTGTAGTTCTCCTTGAAGAGGTCCTTTACATCCTTTGTTATTTGTATTCCTAGGTATTTTATTCTCTTTGTAGCAATTGTGAATGGGAGTTCACTTTTGATTTGGCTCTCTGTTATTGGTGTATAGAAATGCTTGTAATTTCTGCACTTCGATTTTGTATCCTGAGACTTTGCTGAAGTTCCTTCAAACTTATTGTGTCTTCCTTATGGAAGGGTGGAGATAAACTATGTAATGATCTCAGATAAGTGTACCAGGCAGGTAACAGCAAGGAAATTAATGAAGCCATCTGGATATAAATGTATTAGTCAGCTTGTCTGTCATAACAAAAAAGTGGGTGGCTTAAACAACAGGAATTTTAAACAACAGGCATAGTTGTGTGGCTTAAACAAGAGGAATATTCGTGTAGCTTAAACAATAGACATTTATTTCCTGATAGTTCTGAAGAGAGTTGCTTCTCTTCCCTTTTCTGAAGACTAATATGTTGGCAGAGTTGGTTTCTGTTGAGGCCCCTCTTCTTGGCTTGCAGACATCCAGTCGCCTTCTTATTATGTCCCAACCAGGCCCTTCTTCTATGTTTTCAGAGAAAGAGAGATCTCTGGAATCTCTCCCTCTTCTTACAAGGACATTAGTCCAATAAGATTAGGGCCCCAATCCCATGACCTCATTTTATCTTTATCTTCTAAAAGATTCTATTAATATAATTATATTCTGTGTTGGGTATTCAACATATGAATTTAAAGAAACAATTCAGTTCAAAACAGTAAGTAAGAGCAGCCCTCCAAGCATATCTCTTCCAACATCAGTGAAAGAGTTATAGGAGGAATTGGGGAAACTGTTTTGAAGCCATGCCCTAAGTAAGGGGCATAACCACTGCTCACCTCCATTTGGTTATTGACAAAGAGAAATGCCAACTCTTCATTCTTATATACAATTGCTTACATTTTACAAGTTTAGCAAATAATTCTAAATTGTTGCAAATAATTATGCAGGCCAAACAAAGCCCTCTGTGGATCATACTTGGCCCCTAGGCTAAGTACTTCAAATTATGATTGCTGGTAATATCAAAAGATCATATTTTGCCGATTCACTCTAGTGACTGTTTCTTTTGCCATGCAGAAGCTGTGAAGTTTGATTAGGTCCCATTTGTCTATTTTGGCTTTTGTTGCCAATGCTTTTGGTGTTTTGGTCATGAAGTCCTTGCCTACTCCTATGTCCTGAATGGTTTTGCCTAGATTTTCTTCTAGGGTTTTTATGGTGCCAGGTGTTATGTTTAAGTCTTTAATCCATCTGGAGTTAATTTTAGTGTAAGGTGTCAGGAAGGGGTCCAGTTTCTGCTTTCTGCACATGGCTAGCCAGTTTTCCCAACCCCATTTATTAAACAGGGAATCGTTTCCCCATTGCTTGTTTTTTTCAGGTTTATCAAAGATTGTATGGTTGTAGCTATGTTGTGTTGCATCCGATGCCTCTGTTCTGTTCCATTGGTCTATTTCTCTGATTTGGTACCAGTACCATGCTGTTTTGATTGTGGAAAACAGTGTGGCAATTCCTCAAGGCCTTAGAAACAGAAATTCCATTTGACCCAGCAATCCCATTACTGGGTATATATTCAAAGGACTATAAATCGTTCTACTATAAGGACACATGCACACGAATGTTCATTGCAGCACTGTTTACAATAGCAAAGACCTGGAACCAACCCAAATGCCCATCCATGATAGACTGGACTGGGAAAATGTTGCACATATACATCATGGAATATTATGCAGCAATCAAAAACGATGAGTTTGTGTCCTTTGTAGGGATATGGATGAATCTGGAGAACATCATTCTCAGCAAACTGACACAAGAACAGAAAATGAAATACCACATATTCTCGCTCATAGGCAGGTGATGAAAAATGAGAACACATGGACACAGGGAAGGGAGTACTACACACTGGGGTCTACTGGGGGGAATAGGGGAGGGACAGTGGTGGGGGGAGCGGGGGAGGGATAGCCTGGGGAGAAATGCCAAATGTGGGAGAAGGGGAAGAAGGCAGGAAAACACACTGCCATGTGTGTGCCTATGCAACTATCTTGCATGTTCTGCACATGTATCCCAAAACCTAAAATGCAATAAAAAAGATCATATTTTAAGTACCACATAGAGCTGGATTCAAATATTGGTCCAGCCACTTATTCATAATATAGTACAGCAAATGTTCACTCCCAAACCTCACCCCTTATACCTTAGATTCTCTATCTTCAAAATGGGAATAATAAAAAAAATCTAATGACCAATGTATTTAATTACATTAAATTATTAAGGTACTTGGCACATGGTGTTACATACCCCTAAACACTGAGTTGCCTTGAATTCACTGAAAGGAATTTTCTCATAGACTGAACAATTTAGGGGTTAATAGGAAGAGAGATGCTTCTTTTCCCTTTTCTGAACAATATATCTATGTAAATATATGGAAAGAAGTCATCCTCTCTGTCTATTCTGTCTGTTGTTATCTTGTGTAGTTCTACACCTCTGTCCTTGGAAGTTTAGCAGGAAATAGCGTTCTTTTTCCTAATTCTGCATTAGCTTTGCTGCCTTGTACTCAAAAGACATAACTAACCAGTATTGGCAGTTGCCAATCGGTTTTTGTCTTCAAGAAAGTAATTCCTTTCTCCAGCAGGCCAAGTTGAAAAGCGTAATCCTTTAAAGGACTTTCCCTTGAAATCAAGCTGCTTCCAATCTTCAGAGCCAAAGGAGGAGATTCAAGCTCTGCAGGAATCCAAGGACCTTGACATTTGCTTTTCCATCATCTTTCAGGGACATTTTAGTTTTAGTGAAGATTGTGAATTTATTCTGTACAAGAACAACCAAAAAGCTGCTCCTTGAGCATAGATCTTCAATTTGGTGAAAGTTCAATAACATTTGGCTGAAATCATCTATAGTATTTTAATTCTCATGTGAAATTTAACATACATGTACTTGTAATAATTCAATAAGCTCTACTACTCATACTTACTGTAAATTTGAATTTCTATTCCAAAATTATTGGATACTAAGGTGCTAGCATATTTGATGTCATGGTTCTAGTGACCTCTGTTTACAGTGAAATTAAGCCAGTTGGTATTGAGAAAATAATTCATAAATGATGTTTCAAAAGCAGAAATATGTGCAAATGCATATTTTCCCTTATCAGTAATATATTTCATTTGGTTAATGTAGTGTCAGTATAATTATTGCTACTATATTCAAAGTAGAGGTAATTTACATGAAAAAATATGTGTTTATATTTTTGAAATTCAAAGAGTAAAAACTTATTAGATTAATGGGGAACTGGGTACACTTTTGAAAGGGTAAATATTCTGATTTTAAAATATGGATTTAGAGACAGCAGTATAGTATTGGAAAATATTTAATGTAATTCAAAATGGGCTTGAATATTTATAAAATAAGGCACACCAGGTACCTATTTAAAAATAAACATATTCACTTACAAATGGTATTATGCAGTTAATAACATATTAAGTTGTATTTCCATATTATAGATAAATAAAATGTTTCTTTAATAGGTAAATAGTTATTGATAACCTTACTTAACCTGTCCTCTTCTAGAAGTTAAATCATGAAATGGAAATATACATTTCAATTAATTATAGTATACATTTATAAGATTTTTCTGTGACTAGGGAAAGGGGGCAGAAGACTTAATTTTGTGTTTGTTTTCTTCAGAGTATCTTAAAGCTCAATCATTAGCTTGTAGTAGACTCCATGGTGTGGCATTCAGACGTTGCTATTATTCCAGAGCTAAGTCACCCATTCCTTCATCTTCCAGCAATATTAATGGCTAAAGGCTCACAACTGAGTCTCTCCTCAGGAATTGTTCTCAGCTGGAGATTGCTGTCTCACACAAGATTATGCTTCCTTTAGAGCAGGGATGTCCAATCTTTAGGCTTCCCTGGGCCACACTGGAAGGAGAATTTTCTTGGGCCACACGTAAAATACACTAAGGATAGCTGATGAGACAAAAAAAAGAAAAAAATTTGCAAAAAATCTCATAATGTTTTAAGAAACTTTACAAATGTGTGTTGGGCTGCATTCAAAGATATCCTGGGCTACAGGCAGCCTGTAGGCTGTGGGTTGGATAGACAAGCTTGCGTTAGAGGATCAACCTGTATCTAGTAATTGGTCCATCTTACTTTAATCAGAGGCATCTCTGAAAACCACCTCAGCTGCTGAGCTTGCTGTGGAATGAGCTGAGGCCTCTATTGCAATCAATACATTTCAGTTCAGGTTCTTCCTGTACACAATTCTACTTTTCTTATGCTCTCATAAGTGTTATTTTAAAAGCCCTTTTCAATAAACTCTCTGAACACAAATCTTCATTTCAGACCCTCCAGAATTCCTAGACTTCCATCCTACTACAATAACTTGGAGGCTTTCAAAGGCATTATTATATCAAGTTAAAAACACCAATCTCAAAGGTTATATATGGTAATATTCCATTTCTATAACATCCTGAAAATTACAGTTACAGAGATGGAGGGTGGTTGGGTGGTTGATGAGTGTTAGGAATGGTGGGGGAGCAGGTTGGTGTGACAGTCCAGAAGCAACCCAAGGGAGATCTTATTGCTGAGAGAATAGTTTTGTATCATGTTTCTCATACTGATTAATCTATACATATGAAAAATAGCATAGAACTATTTACACATATTGTACTAATGTCACTTTCCTGATTTGAAATTATTACCATCATTATGTAAGGTGTTGTTATTGGAGGAAATTGAGTGAAACGTATGAACATAGAACCTCTCTAAACTATATTTTGACTTATATTTATTTCAGAATTAAAGTTTTAAAAGCCTCCAAACAATTGAAATTAGTGAGTGGATTAAAAAGTAGGAGAGTAAGAGAACAACTACAGGACTAAGTCTAGAAAAAATGAAGTCTAAGGGAATAATAGGACACATGAAGCTTGCTTTATTTATTGTCTGCTATTTTTACTGGTTGAAGGATATTAGTAGTCATTTTTCTCTTGACTTTTATAACTAAGGAAAGGGAGTTTAAATTGCAATTAAGAAGGTTTGGGCAAACAATTGGGAGACTTTCAGGGCTAAAAGTAATAATGGCCTAAAAGTTTAGGTCAATATTAAGAGATTGTAATTTTGTACCTAGAGGTTTTATAAAATTGAAATTTCCAGGGGACTTGAGAGACAGAAGACAGCATAATTGGATAATAGATAATATTCTAATAGGTCATGTATAAATATATTTTATGGTCCTCTAAAATTATCTCATCCAAGAGCATGTTATTTCCTGAAATTTAGCTGGTAAATCAACTGATACTTTTTCTACTATTTTTTTTCCTTTCTATGTTTTTCTCTTTATATCCTATGGCTATACCTCCAGACTCCAGACTACCTTTTTTTTTCTTTATTTGTACTACAACATTTTTAAATAAAAACCCAAAATGAGTTATTAATCTTAATATGTTACATCTAAGCTAGTGCTTAGACTTACGACTTTTATAAATACAGAATCTTTTGTATTTAAATAAATATTAAAATAACAGTGGTGAAGAAAAAGATTTCATTCATTGGTCCCTCGGTTATTGTGATCATCTATTGTGATTAAATATGCTACTGGAAATTTGTGCTAAATAATTGTTTAAGAACTAGTAGTCTACCACAGGTATAACAAATGAGGAATATTTTTAATATTTGGGGAATTCACAATTATGACCATATAATCTAATAGGCAAAACATGGCAAAGAACATAACTCACAGCAGAGGAGCTACATGTAAATTCTAAACATGCAAAAATGCAAACTTTCATTGACACCAAAATAAATATAAACTAAAACACCGATGTGATAACATCTCTCTCGTCATATTACTAAAGAAAGAGTCAAAGACCTTTTGTCTGTTTTAGCTGAGCCACTAACTCAACATTATGCTGAGTTCTGGGAAGGGAGACTTAAAGGTCCAGAGCTCTTTTGTGAGTACAGGATTGATGACTCATTCATCTGCCCAGGCTCCAGCAACCTCTTGGGGAGAATCAGATTTAAGAATCATGATAAGTTAGTGTCTTTGTCTATTTTCTATTGCTATAAAATAATACCTAAGGCTGGGCAATTTGTAAAGAAAAGAGGTTTATTTGTCTCACAGTTTTCCAGGCTATATAAGAAGTATGGTACTGGCATCTGCTTGGCTTCTGGTGAAAGTTTTCATACTACATCAAAACATGGTGGAGAAGGTCAAAGGGAAGTGGGCACATGCAAAGAGGGACAAAATCTGAGGGGTGTCCTGGGCTTTATAACAACCCACTTTTTAGGGGGAACCAACGCATGGCCCTGAGAAGCAATCTAGTCTTGGAAGGGCAACAACTCACTGCTATGAGAATAGCACCAAGCCATTAATGAAGGATCCATCCCCGTTAGCCACACACTTCCCACTAGGCTCCACCTCCAAACACCACTACACTGGGGATTAAAGTTCAATGTAAGAAATTTAATTTTGGTGGGGACAAGCAAGTCAAATCCAAATCATAGCAGTAAAGAAAGCTCTAATCAAGGTCAGTGCCAGGGAAAGGTAGAAAGGTAGAAAAAAAGAGAAGAAAGAGAGAGAAAGAAAGAAGAAATAAGAAGGAAAGGAGTGAAGAAAGAAGAACAGGAGGAAAGGAAGGAAAGAAGAAAGGAAGACTATGGAAGCAGTGGGTTTGCCCCTATCCTTGAGACAGAAGTGAGGGAAAGAGAGAAAAGTATGTGGAAGCCTATGTGGCCGCTGATTGTGAAAATGATCCTGATTTAGCCCTTTACTTCCTGCACCTTTTTTTTTCTACCACTGCCATTCAAACATAACCTTGTCTTACAAGAATAATTTTATTTAAGCATGAAGTAAGGGTGGCTTATCTATTGCATGCAGTTTGTATTTCTTCCTCATCGCTTGCCTTGTGGGTCTTTTTGTCTTATCTTGAGAGTGTCACTTTTAAGGAAGTCGACAATGTTGTAGAAATGACTAGAAGATAGAAATTAAAGAATTTCGAGGCAAAGGCTCTTTAACAATTTGCCAAGGACTTCCCTATCTAAGCAAACACTGGGAACTGGAATATATTAGCTTAAAACATTGCTACAAAATAGATAAGATTTTAACTAACCATCTACAGTAGCTACTGAACCATGTGATTTATGCCAAACACTGTGTTTCAGATGTTGTATATATTGGCCAGTTTCCTATTATACTTGTGCAGACTTAGCAATAAACTGTTAGTAAGATAGACTCAAACACAGTTGGATACTTTTTCTCCTGGGACTCAATTAACCACAAGAGATTCCGTAAATCAGCAGGGATAAGCCCTGAGGCCTTGACTGAAAAGAGCATTAGTGATGTGGCCAGTAATTTGCCATTTGTGTTCTAATCTATTTGTAGAAAGAGATAGCCCAGTTACATTTCCTACACAGAGTTTTACAATGATCAGTGAATTATACTGGGTTTCAGTCTCAAATTAACCTAAACTTTCAGTGTCAGTACTTCACATTTCTTTCCCTCATTAAGAAGGTCACACACAAAAAAGCATCCACAATACCTGAAAGCAGGAGATTAAATACAATTAATGTTATTTTCTTTTTAGAAAATTTTTATTATTTTTTTATTTTTATACTTTAAGTTCTGGGGTACATGTGCAAAACATGCAGGTTTGTGACATAGGTATACATAGGCCATGGTTTGCTGTATCCCTCCCCCCGTCATCTACATTAGATATTTCTCCTAATGCTATCCCTCCCCAATTCCCCCCTCCCTGCTATCCCTCCCCCAGCCCCCACCTGCTGACAGACCCTGTTGTGTGATATTCACCTCTCTGTGTCCATGTGTTCTCATTGTTCAATACCCACTTATAAGTGAGAACATGCTGCGTTGGGTTTTCTGTTCTTGTGTTGGTTTGTTGAGAATGATGGTTTCCAACTTTAACCATGTCCCTGCAAAGGACATGAACTCATCCTTTTTTATGGCTGCATAGTATTCCATGGTGTACATGTGCCACATTTTCTTTATCTAGTCTATCATTGATAGGCATTTGGGTTGGCTACAAGTCTTTGCTATTGTGAACAGTACTGCAATAAACATAAGTGTGCATATGTCTTTATAGCAGAATGATTTATAATCCTGTGGGTATATACTCAGTAATCGGACTGCTGGGTAAAATGGTATTTCTAGTTCTGGATCTTTGAGGAATCGCCACACTATTTTCCATGATGGATGAATGAATTTACAACCCAACAACAGCGTAAAAGCATTCCTGTTTCTCTGCGTCCTCTCCAGCATCTGTTATCTTCTCATTTTGTAATCCACCACATAAACAGAACCAAAGACAAAAACCACATGATTATCTCAATAGATGCAGAGAAGGCCTTCAACAAAATTCAATGTCTGTTTATACTAAAAACTCTCAATAAACTGGGTATCAATGAAACTTATGTAAAAACAATAGAAGCAATTTATGACAAACCCACAGCCAATATCATACTGAATGGTCAAAACTGGAAGCATTCCATTTGTAAACTGGCAGGAGACAAAGATGCCCTCTCTCACTACTCCTAGTTAACATAGTATTGTAATTTATTTTTTTAAATTAAATTTTATGATTATTATTATTGTTTTTATTTCTTGAGACGGACTTTCACTCTTGTTACCAAGGCTGGAGTGCAATGGCATGATCTCGGCTCACCGCCACCTCTGCCTCCTGGGTTCAGGCAATTCTCCTGCCTCAGCCTCCTGAGTAGCTGGGATTACAGGCATGCACCACCATGCCCAGCTAAGTTTTTTTTGTATTTTTAGTAGAGACGGGATTTCACCATGGTGTCCAGGATGGTCCCGATCGCTTGACCTCATGATCCACCTGCCTCAGCCTCCCAAAGTGCTGGGATTACGGGCTTGAGCCACCATGCCAGGCCCAATTTTATTATTATTTTTTAACATATATTTTATTGCACTTTAGGTTCTGGGGTACATGTGAAGAACATGCAGGATTGTTGAGTATTGGAATTTCTAGCCAGGACAATCAAGAAAGGAAAAGAAATAAAGGGTATTTAATGAGGAAAAGAGGAAGTGAAATTGTTTCTATTTGTGGATGATGTGATTGTATATTTAGAAGACCCCATAGTCTCAACCCAAAATCTTTTTTAACTGACAACTTCAGCAAAATCTCAAGATACAAATCAATGTGCAAAAATCACAGGAATTCCTATACACCAATAACAGACAAACAGAGAGCCAAATCATGTGTGAACTCCCGTTCATAATTGCTACAAAGAGAATAAAATACCTGGGAATACAACTAACAAGGGACATGAAGAACCTCTTCAAGGAGAACTATAAACCACAGCTCAAGGAAGTAAGAGAGGACACAAACAGATGGAAAAAAATTCCATGGTCATGGTTAGGAAGAATCAGTATTATGAAAATGGCCATACAGCCCAAAGTAATTGATAGATTCAATGCTAACCCCATCAAGCTATCATTGACTTTCTTCACAGAATTGGAAAAGACCACCTTAAACTTCACATGGAACCAAAAGAAAGCCTGCAGAGCCAAGAGAATCCTAAGTAAAAAAAAAAAAAGCTGGAGACACCATGCTACCTGACTTCAAACTACATTACAAGGCTACAGTAATCAAAACAGCATGGTATGGGTACCAAAACAGAGATATAGTCCAATGTAACAGAACAGAGAAATAATGCCACACATCTACAATCATCTGATCTTTGAAAAACTGACAAAAACAAGCAATGGGGAAAGATTCCCGTTTAATAAATGGTGTTGGGAAAATTGGCTAGCCATATGCAGAAAGCTGAAACTGGATCCTTTACTTATACCTTAAACAAAAATTAAATCTAGATTAATTAAATATTTAAATATAAGACCTAACAACATAAAAACCCTAGAAGAAGACCTAGGCAATACCATTCAGGACATATATATGAGCAAGGACTTCATGACTAAAACACAAGAGGCTAATATCCAGAATCTACAAATAACTTAAGCAAATGTACAAGAAAAAAAAAACTATCAAAAAATGGGCAAAGGATATGAACAAGACACTTCTCAAAAGAAGACATTTATGCAGTCAACAAACATGTAAAAAAGCTAATCATCACTAGTCATTAGAGAAATGCAAATCAAAACCACATTGAGATACTATCTCACACCAGTTAGAATGGCGATCATTATTTTCTATTATATAGGCCATGTAAAGGAAGTGTTACAATTTGGTATACTGGAGAAAAACCCAATTGAGGGGTGGTCTATAATTAGTCTTTGAGCAATAACTGTGAGAAACAAATTATTTCTGTTAGTGAAGAAATAAAAATGCTTTCAGAAAAATTATAGAACTAATAAATGAATTCAGCAATGTTACAGGATATACAATAAACATGCAAAAATAAATTGCTTTGTTCTATTCAAACAATGAATAGTCTGAAAGGAAAATGTGGAAAGAATCTTATTGAATCTTATTAACAATAGCATCAAAAACAATGAAGTACTTTAGAATAAACTTAAGGAGGTAAAAGACTTGAGCATTGAAAACTATAAAATATCTACCTTCCCCCACTCCTCCCAGTGCAACAAAAAGAAGAGTATGAAATATTGCTGAATGAAATTATGAAATTAAAGACACATATAAGTGAAAAGGCATCCCCATTTATGGATTGGTAGGCAATATTATTTAAATGTCCATATTAATCAAAACAAATCCAGTGTAATCCCTGTAAAAATTCCAGTAGCATTGCTTGCAGAAATACAAAAACCCTAATGTAAACTATGGACTCTGGTGATAATGATGTGTCAATAAAGGTTCATCAGCTGTAGCAAATATATGACACTGGCAGGGAATGTTGGTAAGTGGGAGACTGTGAATATGTGGGTGCAGGACATATATGGGAATTTCTGTACCTTCATCTCAACTTTTCTGTGAATCTAAACATGCTTTAAAAATTATGTTTAGTTTAAAAATTTTGCAAAAAAATTGAGTAGATATTTAAAGAAGATATACAAATGGCCAGCAAGCATATAAAAAGCTGTTCAACATTAGAGAAACACAAATCAAAACCACAAGGAGGTATCACCTGATACACACTACCATGGTCACTATAAAAAACAAACAAACAATATAAAATGGTAAGTGTTGAAAGGAAGTGGAGAAAATTGAAATCTTTGTACCCTGTTGGTGGGAAGAGAAAATGATGCAGCTTCTGTGGAAAACAGTATGGTGGTGCCTTAAAAAGTTAAAAATAGAATTACTATATAATCCAGAAATTGCATTGCTGGATATTTTTTCAAAATAATTGAAAGCAGATCTTGAGGAGACGTTTGCACAACTATACTCATTGCAGCATTGTTCGCGCTAATCAGGAAGTAGAAGCAAACCAGGAACAGATGAATAAAGAATATGTGTATATACATTCCATGGAATATTTATTCAGCTTTTAAAAAGAAAATACTGACGCATAATACAACATGAATGAACCTTGAGGACATTATGCTAAATGAAATAAGCCAGTCATAGGATGTTAAATACTGTATGCTTCTACTTTATGAGATATTTAAAGTAACCCAACTAATAGCGAAAGTGGAAGGGGGTTGCCAGAGCCAGGAAGAGAAAAAATGCATTACTGTTCAATGAATAGAGTTTCGGTTTGATAAGATGAAAAATTTCTAGTTATTTGTTGCACAAGATTGTGAATATAGTTAATACCACTGAACTGTATGCTTATAAATGTCTAAGAGTTTTATGTTATGTTTCTTTAATCATAATTAAAAGATAAAGATCTGAGTAAGAGCAAGAGACAAGTGGACACGCATTTAATTAGTTGATATTTCACTTTCATAATTTCAAGGTTAATGTTTGAATATTACTTTTACTGAGAATGTTTCAAAGTTATTCTGGAAGAAAGAAACGGAAGTAAAGAAGAATAGAGAGAAAGATGGAGGGAACGGAATGTTTAAATTAGGGTCTTCTTTTAAAGTATATACCAATTCAGTCATGAGTCAAGAAAATATGTGGATTAAAAGTTTGGAAATTATTCACTTTGATGTATTAGATTTTATAATAAGCAAATTATTAAAACAAGGAACAATAACTTTAATTAATCAGATTTGATAAGAAAAAAATGGCAAAATATCTGGTACTAAGCATGTACATATAGCTCTTGAAGAATAAGTATAAATTTAAAGCTTATGTTCAGGCCGGGTGCAGTGGCTCACGTCTGTAATCCCAGCACTTTGGGAGGCCAAGGCGGATGGATCACGAGGTCAAGAGATCGAGACCATCCTGGTCAACATGGTGAAACCCCGTCTCTACTAAAGATACAAAAAATTAGCTGGGCTGGTGGCACGTGCCTGTAATCCCAACTACTCAGGAGGCTGAGGCAGGAGAATTGCCAGGAGGCGAAGGTTGCGGTGAGCCGAGATCACGCCATTGCACTGCAGCCTGGGTAACAAGAGTGAAACGTTGTCTCAAAATAAATAAATAAACAAACAAACAAATAAATAAATAAAGCTTATGTTCAGATGTTCTTTCCCATTTTAAGTCCAGAAAGGAATCTTCATGGCTAGTTCAAAGCCATCTCTAGCAGAAGGTTTTAATCAACCAACTATAAAAATAAATAGCTAGCATAAAAATAATTACAATTGCTTTGAGTTGTGCTGTTTACAGTACAGACCTTAAAATGTTCAGTTAACTAAAGTGATCGTATGCCCATTTATGTAAAGTACTTTGTATACTTTATGTGCCTCTGAGTTTTTCCTTGACATCCGCTAAGAAATGGCTACTATGGAGTACGCATAGCTGGAAAGGGAGAATTGTAATGTGAGGGCTAACTCACTGGCAGCCTCATGCATTTTTCCAGTGGTGAACACTTTTCCCGTCTAGTTAAGAGATCAGAAACCAAAATGATGATCTAATAATATATTAAATTTATGTTTATAGCTTATTTCGCTGTTTTAAATATTGTTACGGTTTTGTCAGTAAAGAGCATGATATAAATTTGGTTCAAACGTCTAGAAAATGTTAGGTTGCCTTCACTGAATTTCAGTATCAGAAAATAATGTAATGAATTACTCATGTAACAATCATCTCACTAATTATTTATCATAACAGTAATTATTTCATCTTAGGGTCTTACCAAGTTTGCTAGTTGAAACACCTGTTCCTTGTGTTTTTTTTTTCAAGCAAGTCGTCTATTCATGTAAATTAAAAAAGATATTAGAAAAGTTTTGCTAGTAATATTTGTAAGAGCTTTGCCATATATGTACCTATGTTCTCCTTTTCTCTGCCTTATTTGCTTATTTTCCCTGTATTCTTTTATTGATTTGCTAGAAGTTTGTCTTTCTTTTTATGTGTTCCAAAATAATAATAAAAACAATTTCTTAATTTTCTAATAAATTTTAAACCTTTTCATTCATTTTCATTATTGTCTTTCTTATATTTTTCTTCTTATATTATTATCAGTTGCATTTTGCCTGCTTTAAATTCATCTGCTGATGTCCTATCCCCAATGTGTCAAAATGTGACTATACATGGAGACAGAGTCCTTAAAGAGGTCACAAAGATAAGAGTAGAAGGGTGGTTACCAAACAAAAACTTGGGACAGTAGTGGTAGCAGTAGTGAGGGAAAGGAGGGATAATTAATGGGTACAAAAAGTAATAAGAATGAACAACACCTAGTATTCACTAGCAAAGCACAGTTACTATAGTACAAAATAATTTAACTGTACATTTAAAAATAACTAAAAGAGTATAATTGGATTGTTTATATAAATGCTCGAGGTGATGGATACCCCATTTACTCTGATGTGACTACTACTCATTGCGTGCCTGTATCAAGATATCTTATCTAATCTATACATATATACACCTACTATGTGCATACACAATTTAAAAATTAAAAAAAAATAGAATTAACAAAAGTTAAATGAGCTCATAAGGTTGGACCCTAATCCAATAAGACTGTGTCCCTCTAAGAAGAGATTAAAACACAGACATACATAGAGGAAAGACCATGTGAAGAAACAGGGAGAAGATTGCTATTCATAATCCAAAGAATGTGGCCTCAGAAGAAATCAACCTTAGTCTCAGACTTCTAGCCTCCGTAATTGTGAGAAAATAAATTTCTGTTGTTTAAGCAACTTATTTTTGATACTTTGTTAAGAAAGCCCTAGCAAACAAATACATTCATGCATTGCTTAACTTGGTGGGGCGGAGTGGGGGGAGTATGGTGGGTGGGTGAGTGGGTGGTGGGGCATACATTCTGAGCAATAGGTTGTCAGGTAATTTTGTTATTGTGTGTTTACTTGCGCGCATGTAGATAGTATAGCCTACTATAAACCTAGGCTATATGGTATAGCCTATTGCTCCTAGGCTATAAGCCTGCCTGGCATGCCACTATACTGAATATTGCAGGCAATTGCAACACAACAGTAAGTATTTATGTACCCAAGCGTAAGTAAACACAGAAAAGGAAATATGTTACATTATAACATTACCACTGCTATAACATCTATTGGCAAGAGAAATTTTTCAGCTCAATTATAATCTTAAGAGATTACTATTCTATATGTGCTCCATCCTTGACCAAATGCCATTGTGCAGTATATGGCTACATATTTTAACTTATTGATTAATGGTTATTATACAACACCATGGATTATAAGTGAATATATGACGAGTTTTCATAAACTGAATACAATCTTGTAACCAAACATGCTGACCAAATAATTGATCAGTACCAGCATCC
This sequence comes from Leontopithecus rosalia, assembly GCA_028533165.1. NCBI lineage: Eukaryota > Metazoa > Chordata > Mammalia > Primates > Cebidae > Leontopithecus > Leontopithecus rosalia. The sequence continues at coordinate 87,846,306 of CM052649.1, forward strand.
CAGATGCCTGTTTTGTGTCCTTTTTTAGGCTCTAATGCTCTCTCCTCACCAGTCCTGACCAAGAATAAAGTTCAACCTAATTTTAACCACATAACTTAGTTTTGTCTGGTTTTGTGCTATTACAAATGAAAAGAATATGTTATACCTTCTTTTGTGTGTTTTTATTTGAGATTATGTTTGTTAGACTCGTTTCATGTTGTTCTATGCAGTCGTAGATTTCTCATTCGCATTTCTGTGTCATTGGGCAAATATGCCACAAACTGTCTTTTCTACTGGTATTTAAGTTTTGGCTACTATGGATATATTTGTAACTGTGCTAACCTACCCTGTGTTAGCCAGACAGACTCCATTTTGCTGACAGTCAGACAGACTCCATCTTAACCTCTGCCTCACCCCTCCCACCATTTCTCCTTTGAGTGTGTATCTGGGTCATGTTCGTGTGCTGGGCCATGTTGTACTTAGAGCTATAGAAACATACAACCGTTGTAACCATATCCTGCTTGACAAGCCCACTCGCTATTGTGAATACCCCCTTGATCGATTGCATGGAAAGTACCGAATGCCCCCCTTGATAATGAGCAATCATGGGAACTGCTTGTGTATACCCTCCTTAGTTAATCAACAATCATGGGAGCCTCCTGCCTCCTAGTTATCAGCTTCCTCCCCTAACTTGCTTATCCTGCTTCTGTAAGATTCTGCTTTGCCCCCTTACCCTGAGTAACATATAAAAAGAAATCAAACCCCTTCCTCGGGGCCGAGAGATTTTGAGTGTGAACTGACTTGGTTGCTGGCAATAAAGGACTCACAATCAGATTTCAGAGTGTGGCGCTTTCCTAACAACTCCCTCGGTTATAATATAACAGGTACTCTAGTAAATGTCTTTTGCTCACGTTTCTCTTAAATATAACTTAAATATCTGAACCACAATATATACATATATTCAGTTTTAGTAGATTTTGCTAGACCATTTTTCAAATGGCTTCCCAATTTACAACCTACCAGCAGTTCATGAGTTGGTCAACATTCTCACCAACTCAGTATTTTTCATTGTTTTATTGACTCTTCCTGGTGGATGTAGATAGTGGTCTTTTATGGAGCTTTGTGTTTGCATTTCTCTAACTAGTGAAATTGAGCACATTATTGTGTCCTATTGGGCACTTGAATATTCTCTTTTTTGAAATGCCTGAAGTCTTTTGCACACTTTTCGACTGAGTTTTCAGGCTTTTCCTTGAGCCATTTCTATTCGTTTTCTGGTTCTTAAAGGTCAGTTATTGTTATTTATTTATTTTTAGTCTGTCTTTATGTTTGATAGTTCTCTTTCAAAATGTTATCTATTATATATTTTGTCTGGTACTTTTGTTATCACCTGTTTCAACTATATCTGGAAGTATTTAAAAAAATTTTTTTGCCTCAAAAACAGGCAAGCATATATCTGCATTTAGAAAATATAGGATCTAAATTCATAAGGATAGAATATTTACATCCAAAAAGTATTATAATAAATATTTATCTTAAGCCAGTTTCTTTTTATCAGAAATTTAAATGGAGAGTATGATAATATTTGTAGTAAATACCTGTAAAGATTAGATTATGAATCTATTTCCTGTGTACTAAAAATGATTTTATAAATTTTATACACTTTTAATGTTTAAAAAATATGGTAAAATAATCAATCATTACAAAATGGATCACTATGTATTTGTCTGTTTATTATTCAAAACTAACATCTAACATACTATCAATGAAAAATCTGTCTCAATTTAATGCAAATTAAATAGCATCAGTTTATATTGTTAACTAACTCATTCCATGTAATGAATGCTACTAGGGCAAAGTGAATAAATAAGTGAGCTCAGTCATCTAGAAAATGCAGGAGATAAGGGAAATAGAGTTGAATACCAATTTTATGAGATAATGAGTGTATTTAGGAAATGTAGTAAATAGTATAGCAAAAACATATTGTTAGATCTCCTGAGGAGTAGATTTGGAAATGGATTTAGCCTATGCTTTGTAGATTGCCTATTCTAGTAATTCCTAACCCTCCTATACATTTTAATAAATTATGTATTATTCAATAATACATCCTTAAAAACAAAACTTGCTTTCATTATTCAATGTCAAAATTAAAAAATAAAAACATAAATGATACTTGGTATCTGGTTTTCTTCTAACGTAACAGTTCTTTACTCTGGGCTTTAGAATAAAAAATTATTTTCATCCAGGACAAGATTCCCTTACACAGACTGTTCCCCATATGCACACATTTCTCTTGAGTATTACTTAGTGTTGAACATTTGGGTTTGTCACTTGATTGTATGAATCCCAGTCTTTCCCAGCATGGAAATATGCAGAGCTGTGCAATAATAACCAAAATAGTTATCTCCTAATAAGTTGTTATAGGGGATCATCAACTCTTTTTCTGGAGAATTTAATATTTTAAAACAAATTTCTGGCTAGGTAATGCTGATTATTAGAAAATAGAAAATTAACTTTGTTATTCAAGCCAAACAAATTAATTTTGTGAATTCTGAATATTAATATTCCTTATTTTCCAAATGAAATAAAAATGAAGAATGTATGCCAGAGACTTAACCCAGAGACTTAATTATAGGATACTTCAAACCTCTACTTTCATACAATTAATTTTGCTTCTATTTGCTAAATCACAATGTTTTTTTTCATTTTCTTACATTTTTCAACTAATGCTATAGTTGAACAGTTGGCTCGATTTATTATTTAACTCTTTCCAGATCTTTCCCTCACTCACACTCTGTGCTAAGTCCTGCTCATAAGACATCCAGGGTTCTGCCAAATCTCTGATTACTATCTCAGTCTAGGCCAAGCATGCCAGTCTTCCTTTTTCCTATATGGGGAAATTTATCAGGAAATTAGAAAAACATAACATGGATGAGATTAGACCCCGAGGTGGGAAGAAATTATTATAACTATGAGGTTAAAAAATATAAAAAATTCTCTATATAATTAAGGAGGTTAGATAATAAATTTTGGGAAACCAGGAGGTAGAAGTACTTGTTTTTGATCAATGAGTGAAAGGTCTTAACTGTGTTGTAGTGCAGCAGAGAGAGAATTTATTAAAAGAAGGGAGATAGAGCCTGTGGAATCTTTAATGAAAAAGGGAAGGACTTAAAATTGGAAATGTGAAAAACTTTGAGGAAAGGGATCTTAGCTCTCAGGGGCATATTTATATTAATGGTTAGAGATTTGTATAATACTTCCCTTTAAGCAGAAAACGTTATTAATCTTTTACATAGTTTGAACAATTCTGATTCTAACTCACAGTCTATCTCCTTTAGCTGCTCCTAGACAAGATAGGCAGGTTAGTGCTTGCTGGAAGGAGGTTTCTAAAATGTCAGGGACATGTGTGGGGAGAGGGGTTGTGGGGATTAATTTCAGGCTAACTGCTGTGTGTGGCTCCATTAGGACTTCTGAAAAGCACTGAATGACTACCTTGGAGAAGCATCATAATAATTGAGCCAGGCTGAGAGGGATGATTTCAGAATGAAGAAAAACTAAAGACAAAGTTTGAAGCAGGGAGTGGGAGACAGAAGGACAACTTAATTTTTATAGCCAGGAGAACGTGGCTTCACAGTTTGTTATTTGTTTACTTTTGGTATCTTCCGTCTGCCATAGAGGTCAGAAAGGAACTTACCAAGGGAACCTGAGACTTCTAACTGGACATTCCAGGTAGGTGGCTCAGGAAGGCAATGTCCTGAGAAGAAGGAAGGAGAACTCAAAGTACTAGAAAATGTATTCAGTGATAAACTCACATTCTTAATTTATACACTACTCTTTGGTAATTCTGATAACCCTGATTCAACACATGAGAACTTAGTAGAAATAGATATAGTTATAAAATTGAAATGCTGGACTATAAAAGCTGAGGGTAAGGTTATAGAACATGACAATTAGTTTAATCATGGACTATTCTGTAAGTCTTCACGTGGGCGTGTAGGAAGATAGGAAGAGTCTTTTATTTTCCATTTATAATACATTTTAGGACTTTGCTCTTTGACTGCACAAGCATAAGAATTGAGAAATTGTAAGAGACAGCAATTATTTGCAACAGAACTGCTTTAATCTAACTGTATCCTATATCTAGAAAAGAAAATCAATGTAGATATTGGTGTTCAAATTGTGTGTAAAGGTGTTTATGTGCATGCATATGCTTAATTTAATGTTATGTTGTAGGTTAATAATAGCCAGCTTCCTCAGGATAGAGGTTTTCAACATTTTTCCAATGTGAATTAATATAATCACTTTGTAGCTATTCATGAACAGCTGCCTCATTACAGAAGTGCTGACATACCCTTTACTGTATTGCTGTTGATTAGTGGGTAGAAACCAGCTACCACATTCAAGAGTATAGAAGGTTTATGCTTCTTAGAAGTATTTTTATACCCCATGGAATCTTGATAAACTTGACTTTTTTTTAAAATGATGGGTAACACTATTAATATATCATTTTTAACAGACTTTGTAAGTTTTCTTCTCAAGGCTTCAAATTTTAAAAGAATATGCTTTGAATTTGTTCACAAGAATGAATCTCACTTTGAAAACTTGCTGTTAATTTCAAAACCATTTATGGAAATGCATTAATCAGTTTCTATATCTATCCTATATATAAACCAGTTGTTATTCATGATTCTGTTCCAGGTACTCTGTTACGGGTTGAAGACATAATGATGAAATATGTAGTATTTTTCCTTAGTACTTGTAGCAAACACACGTGTAAACAGATTGTGAAAATAAGTGTTAGGATATCCAATGATAGATGTGTACAAGATGTAGAGTTGGTGATAAGAAGAGAGTAATCATTATGCTGTATATTTAGAGAGAAATGAAAGACTTTCTAGAAGAAGTGTCATATGAACAAAGTTTCAAATAATGAATAAGCGTACGCCAAATAGGGAAGGAAAAACATTTCCAACAGTTTGTACTGCCCCTGCATTCCATCCCTACAGAGGCACCACAGGCATGGATAACTAAAAATAATTCCATATTGTTAGATTCGCAATTTAGAAGGAAAGAATGGTGGGAGGTGAGACTGAAGATACAAGAACTTACCAGCTTATAAAGGGTGTTTTCTGCCTTGAGGAAGTTTGACTTCATCCTATAACTAATGGGAAGCCACTAATTGGTGTGAAGCAGAGTAATGATGTCTTTATGTGGTGGCAAAATAATTCTAATGACAAATCTGGAAGTGGGTGAGGGAGAGAAAGGTTAGAATCGGAAGCAATAGTCCATGCATGTGATGACAAGGATATATATTTAGACAGAAGCAGTGGCTAAGAAGATAATTTAAAATGGAAAGTTATTTCAGAGCAAAATTATGCTAGAAACTATAGGCACAAATGAAACTGCCAAGGTCAAATGTACAGTATATTATGAAAGAAAAAAGTGCTACAAGGGGAACTGCACAAAACATCCACATCTAGAATGTGGAAAAATAGAAATAACCAGTATAAGAGATTGAGGTAAGACTGAAGCAGGAAAAGAACCTTGAGAAGTATAAGGTGATTGTATTAGTCCATTCTTGCACTGCCATAAAGAACTACTTGAGACTGTGTAACTCATAAGAAAAGAGGTTTAATCGGCTCACAGTCTTGTGGGTTGTACAGGAAGCATGGCTTGGGAGGTCTTAGGAAATTTACAATCATGATGGAAGGCAAAGGGGAAGCAAGCATGTCTACATGGCAGGAGCAGGAGGGAGAGAGAAGAGTAGAAGGTGCTACACACTTTTAAACAAGCAGGTCTCAGGAGAACTGTATCACAAGACAACACCAAGGGAATGGTGCTAAGCCATTAGAAACTGCCCTCACTATCCAATCACCTCCTACCAGGCCCCTCTTCCAACACTGGGAATTACAATTTGACATGAGATTTGGGTGGGGACACAGAGCCAAACCATATCATTCTACTCTTAGTCACTCCAATCTCTTGTCTTTCTCACATTGCAAAATGCAGTTATCCCTTCTAAATAGTTCTTGAAAGTCTTAACTCATTTCAGCATTAACTCGAAAGTCCACAACCAAAAGTCTCATCTGATTCAAGGCAAATCTCTCTCACCTATTAGCCTGTAAGTTAGTTACCACCAAGATACAATGAGGGGAGAGGCCTTGGGGAAGTGCTCCCATTTTAAAAGGGAGAACTTGGCCAAAACAAAGAAGCTAGACACCCCATGCATATCCAAAATCCAGCAGAGCAGTCATTAAATCTTTTCTTCTTCTTCTTCTTTTTTTTTTTTGAGAAGGAGTTTCGCTCTTGTTACCCAGGCTGGAGTGCAATGGCACGATCTCGGCTCTATGTCTCACATCCAGTCCACACTGATGCAAAAGGTGAGCTCAGTTCCCCTGAACTTGAATAGCTCCAATCCTGTGGCTCTGCAGGATACAGCTCCCCAGGCTGCCTTCACAGACCAGCATTGAATGTCTGTGACTTTCCCAGGTGCATAGTTCAAGCTGTCAGTGGATCTACCTTTCTTGTCTGGAGGACAGTGGTCTTCTTCTCATAGCTCCATGAGTTTATGCCCCAGTGAACACTCTATTTGGGAACTCCACCTCCATATTTTCCCTCCACTCTGCCCTAGTAGAGCTTCTCCATGAGGGCTCTGCCCCTGCAGCAGACTTCTGCCTGGACTCCAGGTGTTTTCATACATCCTCTGAAATCTAGGTGCAGCCTCCCAAACTTCAACTCTTGACCTCTGTGCATCCACTGACTTAGCAGTATGTGGAAGCTGCCAAGCCTTGGCTTGAGTTTTGCACCCTCTGAAACAGCTTAAGCTGTACACTGGCCCATTTTAGCCATGGCTAGAGCGGAAGTGGCTGCAATGCAGAGCATCATGTCTTGAGGCTGCATAGAACAGTAGGGCCCTGGGCATGGCCATGAAACCATTTTTCCCTCTTAGTCCACCAGGTCTGTAATAGGAGGGGCTGCTGCAAAGGTCTCTGAAATCCTTTGGAGTCATTTTTCTCATTATTTTGGCTACTAACCTTGGGCTCCTTTTTACTTATGCAAATTTCTGCAGCCAGTTTGAATTTCTCTATAGAAAATAGGTTTTTCTTTTATACTACATGGTCAGGTTTTCAAAGTTTCCAAACTTTTTTGCTCTGCTTCCCTTCTAAATGTAAGGTTCGGTTTCAGATCACCTCTTTGTTCATGCATATGAATGTATGTTGTTAGAAGCTGTCAGACAACATCTTGGATGCTTTGCTGCTTAGCATTCAATTTGAAATTAAAATATTTGTGGAAATTTATTCCACGAGCTGTACTAAAAATCATCACTCTCAAGTTCAAAAGTTTCACAGATCCCTAGAGAAGTGGCACAATGCTGCCAGTCTCTTTGTTAATGCATAACAAGAGTGACCTTACTCCAGTTTCTAAGAAGTTCTTCACCTTTATCTGACACCATCTCAGCCTGGATTGACTTTTTATATCACCATCAGCATTTTTATCACAACAATTTAACAAATATATAGGAAGTTTTAAACTTTCTCTCATCTTCCTGTCTTCTGCTGAGCCCTCCAAACTATCCCAATCTCTGACTGTTACCCAATTCCAAACTCACTTTCACATTTCCATGTATCTTTATAGCAATGCCCCCACTTCTCTGGTACCAACTTTTTGTATTAATTTGTTCTTACACTGCCATATAGAACTACCTGAGACTTGGTAATTTTTAAGAAAAGAGCTTCAATCAGCTCATGGGTCTGTGGGCTGTACAGGAAGCATGGCTGGGGAGGTCTTAGCAAACTTACAATCATGGTGGAAGGCATAGGGGAAGCAAGCACGTCTGCATGGCAGGAGCAGGAGGAAGAGAGGAGTGGGAGGTGCTATACACTTTTAAACAAGCAGATATCTGGAGAACTCTATCACAACACAGCACCGGGGGATGTTGTTAAATCATTGTCTTGTTTTTTGTTTTTGTATTTTAAGGAGAATTTAATGAAAAGACAACAAGCAGAGGTAAAGGCAGTTTTCTTTATTATTATTATTATACTTTAAGTTATGGAATATATGTGCAGAAGGTGCAGGTTTGTTACATAGGTATACACGTGCCATAGTGGTTTGCTGCACCTGTTATCTACATTAAACATGATCTGATCACCTCCCTCCCGACCTCTCCTCCAATACTGGGGATTACAATTCGACATGAGTGTGAAAAAACTTCAGGTCTATTCTGCTGAGAGGGTTGTCAAAGAGGCTTAATTTCCCTTAATCTATTAACAATTTTCTCACTATAGGATTCCTTAACTTCATTTATTGCTCTTTTGTCAATGTACTTATAGAAAGGAAGTCCTGGTGAAATGTCACACACCCCTAATGTGCTGAGAAATATCACTTTCAGGACACTGAGATATAAGACCACTTAAAACTAAGTATACGTTTTTCAAGTTAACAAGGATCCTTTTAAATCAATGATAATAGAACTAGTCTTCTTAAGAGTAGTCCCTTCTAGTACTGACATGTTTTATTTACAGACAATTTTAGAAGAAGTATTTCATAAATGTTGAAGACTGCTGTTATCTCAAATGTGTATCAGACATGATTGAAAAGCATTTTTTTACATAACCATATATAGTCTCTGTCATTTTTTTTTTTTCAGGGATATAATCTGAACACACATCATTTTGGCACTCACACTTGAAGGTGGCCCCGTAAACTCTGCCTCATGATGTTCAGGCTTTTGTGGAATCTTTTACTTGATTCTGACCAATGAAACACCAAATGAAAGGGAGTAGGTTTCATTTCTCAAGGAAGTAAGAGAGGACACAAACATATAGAAAAACATTCCATGCTTATGGTTAGGAAGAATCAATATCTTGAAAATGGACATATTGCCTGGAGTAATTTATAGATTCAATGCTAACCCCATCAGGCTACCAATGACTTTTTTCACAGAATTGGACAAACACACCTTAAACTTCATAAGGAACCAAAAAAGAGCCTGCATTGCCAAGACAATCCTAAGGAAAAAAATACAAAGCAAAAAAACAAAGCTGGAGGCATCATGCTACCGGAGTTCACACTATATTATAAGGCTACTGTAGTCAAAACAGCATGGTACTGGGTACAAAAACAGAGATGTAGACCAATTGAATAGAATAGAGGCCTCAGAAAAAAAATGCCACCCTACTACAACCATCTGATCTTTGACAAACCTGACAAAAACAATCAATGGTAAAGGACTTCCTATTTAATAAATGATATTAGGAAAACTGGCACTGCTCACAACAGCAAATACTTGGAACCAACCCAAATGCCCATCAATGATAGACTGGATAAAGAAAATGTGGCACATATACAACATGGAATACTATGCAGCCATAAAAAAGGGTGAGCTCATGTCCTTTGTATGGACATGGATGAAACCGGAAACCATCATTCTCAGCAAGTTGACACAAGAACAGAAAACCAGACACTGAGTGTTCTCACTCATAAGTGAGTGTTGAACAATGGGAACATTGTATAGAGTCATTTATAATATTCTGTCATTAAAAGAATGTATTGTGATCTGTAGTTATGCTCACTTCTTCTTTTTGGGCATTTGTAATTTGCATTTCCTCCATTTTGTTTCTTGCTCTGTGTTGCTAAATATTTGTTTCTTCTAATAGTCTTTATGAAAAATATAATTTTGGCCTTGTTGAATTTTTTTTATTATATATGTTTTAAATGTCATTAACTTTTGCCCTATATTATTTCTTTCTTGATGGTATTTTCTATAGCTTTTTGCAATGGAAACTTCAAAAACTTCAAAACCTCTTTTCTAGCATATGTGCTTGAAGTTACATTTTCTTCTAATTACTCTGTAGTGTCTATGTTAGAGTGAGTCTTCAGAGTTGTTGTTGCTCCTTGAATGTAGCCCTAACTTCTTACTTTTGGGCATGGTTTTTGGGGGTATCGCCTAACCCTGGAATGCTTATCTATGTCTTACCCTTCTGACTACCAATGAAATCAAATGTTTATTCAGAACTGAGAAGGCTTCTGAAATCTCTATTCAGTAGGTGTCTAAGTAGCTATCCTCTCCTAGTCCTTCTGGAAGACCTGCATACGGGCAGCTTAAGCACTGAACTAAAAGAAATCTTACACAATTTCTTCTTATCTGCATCCTTGTAGCATTGGTACCCTGTAGCATTAGTACTCCCAAACCCTAGCAACTTTGGCAACCCTGAACTTTTATCTCTGTTTTCTTTCACCCAGTATGATTTCCAACCTCTATGTGGCCTCTATTTTTTAACAATGTATTTGAAATATAATTTACTGTGGTATCCAAGTTTAGTATGAGAATTATATCAGCTACCCATTTATGTCAAGTATCACATACTTGTGTTGGTTGCTATCCAATGCCCAAAGAGAGTTGCTTTATATTTGTTGTCAGATTTCTACAGTTATTTATGGTGAGACAGCAAGTCTGATTCAAGTTACTCAGCCAGGCTGTAAATGGAAACCTTCATATCATTTTGAATTCTAATAAGGTATTCATTCTTCATGTTTTATTGATTTTAAATTTTTCTTGATTCTTCATTTTTTTAAGATCTATCTTTAACTGCATAGCAAGCCACCCCAAATTTAGTGGAATAAAACAATAATATGTCGTTATTTTTCATGTTTCTATGAGTTAAGTGAACTCACGTGGATGGTTCTTGCCAGGAATCTCTCAGGCAGTTGGAGTGACATGTTGGTTTGGACTGCTGGGATCTGAAGTCTCAAATGGATAGGACATCAAAATGGCTCATTTACATGGTTGGCAGGTGATGTTAGCTGTTAGCTGGGAGTCCAGCTGGGGCTGTAGACCTAAATGCCTTCTCCGTGTGGCTTGATATTTTCACCACATACCTCTAGCATTGCGACTGTGAACAAATGAAGTACAGGCAGAAGCTACAAGGCTTTTTAAAACGTCTTTGTCTTGGAAGTCCAGAATATCACTTGTGCCATATTCTATTCAGGAATCAAGTCAAAAAGGCAAGCACAGAATGAAGGAGAGGTGAATTCAGCCTATGACACAATGGGAGGACAGTCAAAGATTTCATAGCCATCTTTGATTTTCTTCCTTATGGCCGTTTACCAATTAAATAATTCTCACATGCAAGATACTCCTCCCTTTCAAGACCCTGGAAATATACATCCCTTTAAGATATTACACTCAGAAATGAGGCCCAGGATCTTGTTATTTAAATAAAGGATAGATAGATACAGAGGAGATTCCTTAGGTACAGTTGCTTGAGCAAGTGTAGCTGAAGATTTATAACCTAAAAATAAATGTTCTATGCAATTCAACATATATGGCTAAAAATGATAGAATACTCACAATACTTACTCTTGACCATAAAGGGAGGAAAAGAAGGGAAGGTATGGAACTGTCTGTGTTCCAGAACAATTTTAAATCAAGATAGACAATCAGCTCCTTGATTAAATCCCAGTTCTGCTGCCTGGAAATTGTTCCTTGTGA
>CM052649.1:87858272-87899213 GCA_028533165.1 Leontopithecus rosalia
GAAGAAACAGACAGAATTATTACCCAAACCACTGCATTTAGCAAATTAAAAGAGCAAATTAAAAATAAAATAGTACAATGGCCAATTATTATTTGACAGTATTATCAATATGAATCTTCAAATAGTATAACTCCCACTTATTAAATACTTATCTAACACTGTGGCAAGTGTTGTTTTGACTCCTCTAAACAATCTGAAATGCCAATTCACAACATCCTTTTAAGAAATACTCTCAAAGTTCCATATAAAAAAAATTATGGGTCTAAGGACTGAGGGAGTTGGAATGAAAGGCAAGGGCTGGTAATGAGAATGGAAAAAGTTAAATACGAGGCATTTCTGAGTATAAATAGTGATTTCTTTTGTATATTCATGGAAGATAATAAATCTATCACTTTATTGATAATGGTAAAGTTTCAAGAGGTGCGGTAGCTTTCAGTAAAATAAGTGAAGATGTGAGATTTCTTAAAAGTAACATTTCATGTTAGTTTTTAAAAATTAAATCACAATGTTTTTAGGACACCTTCATTTTATTTATTTTCAATGCTTGTTAATTGTTAGTGTTCATTAAAATGCTAAGAATTTTTAGATTCAGTAATGATACGACAAATCTCACATATAATACGTAAATAGTCATGTGGTACAATCTGAGCACACTTCACTCATGGAGCACACACATTCGGTGTGCTACAATATGTTTTGGTTTCTTCTTCAAAAATAACTCTGATTTAACTTAGTCTCGTACTCAACTGAGAGTCAAGTTCGGTCAGATAGTATCTTGGACACAGTGAACTGATAAATTAGAATTGTAATTAATGGAGGCAGATAAAACCACAGAGAGAAAATAATGTATAAATTTGCCATCACCAGGGAAATCAGTGGCACTTTTCCTTGGAAAAGTCAAGCACCATCAGTTTGAGGAAAAAGATTACAAAAATGTCTATAATTAGAAAGTTCACATGCACAAAGCAAGTAAAAGCGTTTTCCCTCAGCCTGATGATGTTCGTAAGGGTAAAGAATCAGGTTGTTGATTCACCTCCTCTTAAATGCTGATCCAGAGTCAAAGCTGTCATCTATTTGATGAGTAGCATCTACAGCTTTTCAGTTTGTGTGACAGATCTCTGTGCTGCCAGGAGGCATGCATAAATCCTAATAGAGAGGGTGGATGGTAGAGTGGTTCTTAAAGCAGTCAGTGGTTAAAAAATTACCATCCTTGGATGAAAAATGAGGTCATGAAGATTTAAATGTGGCAAGAAAGAAGAAGGTGCTGTCTGTGCAGGCAAGATACTTAGTGTGAACCCATCTGTGGTAATAGATTAATTGCCTTCATTAGCAAAGATATATATCTCACAGCAACCATCAATAAATGTTTCAGATCCACCTGTGATTGCTATGTTGATTTAGAACATAAAACTTACTCCCAATGAAAAGTAAAAGTAAATATTTTTCTAAAAAACATAATTCCATAATAAAGAATATGTGTCATGTAAAGAAATAGAGATGATAAAAGATTTACTTTAATAAACTACACTACCTCTAATGAGTAGTTTTTATAAACCTTACAATAGTCTGAGAGATAGTTCTGTTGGAGGAAATGAAAGCTATCCTAACTGGGCTTGCTCTTGCTTCAGTCTTTAAGACAATAAGACTTTAAAGAAAAATGATTTCATTCAGTTAAGCACTATCTTAACTCATAGTCCCCATCCTTAGTTCAAAGAGATGACTCTTGCACTTCATTCTTCCATTACATGTCATTATTATGTGTGATATTCAATGGAGAACAATACTCCAGCTCAAAACGATTTTCATTTTTCCTTAAAGGATACCAGGGTAGGTAGATTAAGAAACCAGTTAGAGAATAATATCTACATAGTTCATGAAATATTTTAGGTAACTTACAGGTTTAAACATAATGGAAAATGACTAAATTATGTATATACAATAACATTCAATTTAAAGCAGTCAGAGGAAGAAGGTGATCAGTATCCTAGGTTAACAGTAATTGGATATTGTGCATAACTTTAGGTTGCATAATATATAAAGTAAAAGATGAAAAGTGTTTTCCTTTATAACAAATAAAAACACCCAATTATTGTATAAAGAACTGATGTTCAGGGCAAAATATAGCATAAGAACTTTAAAATGAGTCCTAGTTATATAAGGGGCATTAGCTAAAAACATTTAACAGCTTCCATGGGGGTCACACAAGAAACACTGTAGCATATAATGTCAAGTATTTCAAATGCACTCAAATCAATCCAGCCAGATTGGTTTCACTATTTGTTCTTCTGTGTTTATACTAATAGCAAATATCTTGCATCTCATAAACTTTTATTATAACCTAATGGACAGGGACTATGTAGTGGTCAAGAAAAGAGAAGCTGTCTTTGCAGTGTACTGTGTCTTACCATAAGAAAATAAGAAAAGAGAGGGAAGGAGTATTACCTTAAGCCATGGCATACAAAAGGCTCTGTAATTTATTCATTTATTCATTAATCAAAAAATCTCTGTTGAGCCCTTACTATGTCTTTGGCAATGCACATGTTCTGGGAACAAATCAAGGAATGAAAGGGACAAACATTTCTTCTCTAATAGAATTTACATTCTAGTTGGAGAAGAAAACCAAAATTAAAATGTAAGTTATGTAAAATGTTAGAAAGTGATATATATGTAATGGGAAATGGAACAGTGTTAAGAAGACTGAGAGGGTGTTGATAGGGACAGGCAGTGTGTCTCCCTAAAAAAGAAACAAAGACTGTCAGAGGTAAGGAAGTGTGCCATGTGGGTATGAGGAAAGATCATTCCAAACAGAAGGAACAGCCAATGCAAAGGCTGGCAAGTGGATTTATATGAATCATATTCAATAAATGTGAAGGAGGCCACTCTGGGTGAAGCAGAGTTGATTATGGGGCAGGCACTAGAAAGATGTGCTCTTTCATAGACTTTGGTCTTATTTATGTTTGTTCTGTCTCACTTAAGGACAGCTTCACACGTACATTCATACCCATACATAACACACACATTGTTGGCTTTTAATTAACTTAGAGTTAAAATCCTAATTGTGTCTAAAAAGTAAGTAAAGAAAATGAGAATGATTTTGAATACATTTCTCTTAGTGAATTCAGGGCCTATTTTTTATGACACTGGGCTCCCTTTAAGCAATTTTTTTGTTTTTTGTTTTGTGTTTTGAGAAAAAAGAGAGAGAGAGAGAAAGAAAGAAAAATAAGGAATGAAGGAGAGAAAAAAAGAGGAAGAGAAAGAGGGAGAGAGAACGAGAGTGTTGCTTTATTCTAAAATGGGTATTGAAAACCTCTTTTATGCCAATAATTGTGCTTAATAATGTCCAACCAATATTTCATTTAAACCTGTGGGTAGGTGTGATGTGGTACTGATAAGAGTGTATATTCTGTGTATTTAAAGTGGAGAGCTCTATAAATGTTTATTAAATTTACTTGTTCTGGATCTGAGTTCAAGTCCTGGATATCCTTATTAATTTTCTGTCTCATTGATCTGTCTAATATTGATGTTGAATTCTCGCACTATTATTGTGTGGGAGTCTAAGTCTCTTTGTAGGTCTTATATATCTGGGTGTTCCTGTATTGGATGCATATATATTTAGGATCATTAACTCTGTTTGTTGCATTGATCCTTTTGCCATTATATCTTTGTTGCTTTAAAATCTATTTTATCAGAGGTGAGAATTGCAACTCCTGTTATTTATTTATTTATTTATTTTTACTCTCCATTTGGTTAGTAAATCTTTCTCCACCCCTTTGTTTTGAGTCTTTGTGTATCCTTGCATGTAAGATGGGTCTGGATGCAGCATACTGATGGGTTTTGGCTGTATCTTTTGATTGGGGGATTTAATCGATTTAAATTTAGGATTACTGCCATTTGACATTAGCTGCCTGTTTTGCCCATTAGCTGATGTAAATTCTTCATTATGTTGATGCTCTTTACTTTTTGGTATATTTTTGGAAAGGCTAATACTGATTGTTCCTTTCTATGTGTAATTCTTCTTTCAGAAGCTCTTGTAAAGCAGGCCTGGTGGTAATGAAATATCTGAGTACTTGCTTGTTCATAAAAGATTTTATTTTTCCTTCATTTGTGAAGCTTAGTTTAGCTGCATATGAAATTCTGGGTTGAAAGTTCTCTCCTTTAAGGATGTTGAATATTTGCCCCACTCTCTTCTGGCTTGTAGGGTTTCTGCTGAGAGATCTGCTGTAAGTCTGATAGGCTTCCCTTTATGGGTAACCTGACCTTTCTCTCTGGCTGCCCTTAGTATTTTCTCCTTCGTTTCAACCCTGTTGAATCTAACGAGTTTCTGCCTTGGGGTTGCTCTTCTTGAGGAATATCTTTGAGGTGTTTTCTGTATTACCTGGAGTTGAATATTGTCCTGCCTTGAAAGTTTGGGAAAGTTTTCCTGAATAATATCCTGAGGAGTATTTTCCAGCTTGGATTCATTCTCTTCATGACATTCAGCTACACCTATCAAATGTAAATTAGGTCTTTTCACATAGTTCCATATTTCTTGGAGACTTTGCTCATTCATTTTTATCCTTTCTCTATTCTAAGCAATTTTTTGTAAGTTTTTTTTTATTACACTTTAAGTTCTGGGGTACATGTGCAGATCTTGCAGTATTGTTACACAGGTATACACATGCTATGGTGGTTTGCTGCCTCCATTCCCTCATCACCTAAATTAGGTATTTCTCCTAATGTTATCCCTCCCTGATCTCCCCACCCCTTGCTATCCCTCCCCTAATCCCCCACCCCCCAACAGACCCCATTGTGTGATGCTCCCCTCCCTCCATCCAAGTGTTCTCATTGTTCAACATGCACTTCTGAGTAAGAATATGTGGTGTTAGGTTATCTGTTCTTGTGTCAGTTTGCTGAGAATGACGGTTTCCAGATTCATCCATTTCCTTGAAAAGGACATGAACTCATCATTTTTTATGGCTGCATAGTATTCCATGGTGTATATTTTAAATATTTTTTCAAAAAACAGTTTTAATAATATGACTTAATATATTTTTAAAATTTCATCTCTCAATTTCTTTTTTGTTGTTTTGGAAATCACAAATACATTTATTTGTCATAAATGCCAAAAAAGATGCTCCTGAAACACTGTAAGTTCATATTCCATTTTCTGTTTCAGAAGCCCCCAAATCATCTAAGACTGTCTGTATTTTAAGACATGAAAACCACCTTTTATATGCATCTGTTTTCTGAAAAGGATAAAAAAGTAAATAAGCATTAATAAAATAGCTTGAATTGATCAGATAGTAGCACTTTCATTTTAAAGAACTTTATAAAACTTTAAAGCATTTTCCCATAATTAAAAAACTAGATTTTATTCTAGATCAAGGAAGTGAAAAAGCTCAGGTCTTTTGCCTACTTTTTAATAGAGTTTTTTTCTTATAAATTGACACTTTTCAAAAAACATTCATGCAGCCAACAATTATATTAAAAAGCTTTACATCACTGATTATTAGGAAATGCAAATTAAACCCACAATGAGATACCATCTCATACCAGTCAAAATGGCTATTATGAAAAATTCAAAAAATAACAGATGCTTGTGATGCTGTGAACAAAACAGAATACTTACATAATATTGGTGAGAGTGTAAATTTGTATGACTTTTATAGAAGACAGTGTGGTGATTGCTCAGAAACCTGGAGACAGAAATACCATTAAACTCAGCAATCCCATTACTGGGTATATACCCAAAGGAATATATATATATATATATATATATATATATATATATATATATATATTTTACCATAAAGACACATGCATATGAACATTCACTGTAGCACTTTTCACAATAGTAAAGACATGTAAATAACCTAAATACCCATCAATGATACACTAGATAAAGAAAAGGTGATATCTATACACCATAGAATACTATACAGCCATTAAAAAGAGGTAGATCATGTCATTTGCATGAACATGGATTAGACTAGAGGCCATTATCGTTAGCAAATAATGATGGAACAGAAAAGCAAATACCACATGTTCTCACTTATCAGTGGGAGCTAAATGAAGAGAACACATGGACACACATAGGGAAACAACACACACTGGGACATATTGGAAGGTGGAGGGTCAGAGAAGGGAGAGAATCAGGAAAAATAACAAATGGGTACTAGGCTTAATACCTGGCTGAGTAAATAAACTGTACAGCAAACCCCCATGACACAAATTTACCTATGTAACAAATCTGCACATCTATCCTTATACTAAAAAGTTAAAAAAAAGAAAATGAAGCTGGTAGAGATTAGTGGCATGCACATAATCATATAAGCTAGCAAATAGGAAACCCCAATCTACAATTTAGTGATTCTGATCTCAATAGGAAAATAAAGCAAGTGGCAAGGACTTTCTCCTTGACTAAAATTTAGTCATGTTTTCTGAACTCTTTTCTTGACTAGGCCTTGTCCTTGGCCTGCAATACTTGGTTTGCTGAGTCTAGTTGAGAAAGAATGCTGCCAAGCCAGTTTGGTGAGGATCCCCCATCTTTGATGCCTAAGGTTCATTTAGTAATTTTGGATCCTTTTATGCTTTTACCCTGACATTTGGCTAAAAATCACCTTATTGCCTCTCTTGTTTTCAGAGCTAAATTCAGTTTCTCTCCTCTATTGCAGTAGTCTTGAATAAAATTATGCTTGCCTGTTTAATTCCATTTGGTAAAAATTTTCCTTTACATAACCGGGGACACACAGTGTTCTACAGAGAGAACACAAGCTACTATGAGCAATTCTGGGCATTTATTTAAAATCAACAAAGTGGCTAAACACAGTATCAACTACTAGTGACTTTACTGAACTTCTCCTTTTTATTATATATTTTTCATCTTAGTTTCAAATATACAATTTGTTACATAACCATTTAGAGAACACATCTAGGACTTTTTCTGATGAGAGTTATAACTTTTACAAAAATGTCCTCTAAACATAAGCTATTACAGAAATATATTAAACTTGAGGCCCTCACAAAATTCATCAAATTTGACTTTTTCAGAAGTTTAAATATGAATGAAAGAAACTTTTTCTTATTATGTTCAGTGTTAAAGGATTTTTTTAAAAAAACTACTTGGAATAAAAAATACATTGGAAACAAAATTAACTTTCAGTTAATTAGAGTGGTATTTATAAATTGATGATTGTATTTTTTCTCTTTATTAAATTTTAATAATGTGCAGAAATCCATGCTTTTGAAAAAAGTTTTCCATAAACTCCTAGGGAATAAAAACAACCCTGGATCAATAGAGTTTAGTTTATTCTTCAATATGAAAAATAAGTTATATTGATGACATCGTTCATGAAAATTTATAAGCCACTAATATGGTTTCAGAGTAGGTGATTTTTGTCTTGGAATCATGAATTTTACTGAGGTATAATTATAATTATTGCTACCAAATAAATGTAGCTATCTTATTAGAGTATTTTATACATGTTAAAAGATAAAAATACGGGCCAGGCATGGTGGCTCACGCCTGTAATTCCAGCACTTTCGGAGGGTGAGGCGGGAAGATTACTTGAGATCAGGGGTTCGAGACCAGCCTTACCAACATGACCTCATCTCTACTAAAAATATGAAAAAAAAAAGCTATGCATGATGGTACATGCCTGAAATCCAAATAACTTGGGAGACTGAGGCAGGAATTGCTTGAACCTGGGAGGTGGAGGTTGCAGTGAGTCAAGATCATGACATTGCACTCCAGCCTGGACAAGAGTGATACTCTGTCTAAAAAAAATTGTAATCCACCAATAAAAATTTTAGAAAATATATCAAGATAAAATATCCCTCACTATAATGTAAGTGATAGTGATTACAAAACCAAACCAAACCTTACTGGGTCACAATTCTGAATAAGATTACATATCCATGATATACTGTGGTACTCAGGGGAAAACTGGGACTTAGATTTTATTTTAAGTATAAGGAATTTTGGATAAATTAAATCAGTTACACTCTAAGATCTTAGGTAATATTTGCTACCTACAAATTAGTTCAGCTACATTAAGTAAAAGGAATATGAATATGACACAAATAACAGGCTTGACTGACTTTTCCATTTTCAAGTCTTTTTTAGGATAGTTTATTAAAGGAGCCTATCTCTCAGCAAGAGAGGTAAGAAATCTTAGATCCTTAAGATCATTAAGCTATGGTGAAGGTTTTGTCAAATTATTTCATGGAGATAGAAAGTAACAGATGTCCTATTTTAAAATAGCTAAACTTAAGTAATGCTTAAGATACACCTATACTAGAGTTTGTGAAATTAGGAATATACAAAAAACAACTGAAACTAATATCGATTGCTTTTATCTTTCCAAACTAAGATATCTAGCATCTATGGTGGTATGGTAAAATTTCATACAGTGAATAAATATTTATCTATCGAACCAGGCACTGTCACTGGGGATATCTAGCCAAACACTGTCACTGGGGATATACCTGCAAACAGCAATGACAAAAACATAAAATTCTGTCCTCATGAAGCTTATTCTAGTAGTGGAGATAGACAATAGATAATATTTTAAAAAGTGAAATATATCTTATGTTAGATAACGTAAGTATATTGCTATGTGATCAATGTCCAGAAGAAAAAGTAAGGAAGGAGACAGAAACAGAAAGAGGTATCTGCATGTGTGTGTGAGTATGGGATGATTTGAGAGTTTCATTTTAGGCAGAGTGGCCAAGGAAGACCTGCCAAGGAAGACAAATTTTGAATTAGACCACAGGGAAATAAATGAGTCGAACCACGTAAGTCTCCAGGAACACCATATTCTACATAGAGGAATGAAAATATGTAAAAATCTTGAAGGAGGAGCTTGACCAGTCTTTTATGATTAAGTAGTAGCAAGGAAACCATGCGACTGGCACCACAGAGTGATTAAAGGGAGAGAGGTGGAAATGAGATCAGGACACCTGTGCTGGTTCTTTCCTTTTCTTTCTCTCTACACGTAGCAGGTTTTGTCTTCTCTGATCACAGTATTGAAAGTAGGTCTTGCCTGTTAGTCTTTATCATGGTGCCCTAGTTGTCATTTATTATCATCAATAATTACTTGTGATTGTCTAACTAAATTACAAATATCAGGAAGGCAGGGACTGTGATGTCTTATTTGTCACACTAGCATCTAGTACCTAGCACAGTGCCTGTAACTGGTAGGCACTCAAAGTGCCTAGATCTGTTGAATGAATGAATGCCTGTTCTGTGAGGCAGTTACTGGAATATGCTCACTTGCCAAAAAGTTATCAAGCTGTGATTTAGGATTTGTGAACTTTTCTACATGTGCTTCATTGAAAATTAGTTCCCTTAAAAGTAGCATCATGAAAAAAAAATATATAAAAATTAAGAAATTAATTCATATTAATATCAATTGTTAATAATATATACAACTGTATATCTGTATATATGTGTGTATGTATGTGTGTGTGTGTGTATATATATATATATATATATATATATATTTTATACAGATAAAGTTTAACAAAATCTCAACACACTCTAAAAGGTATGATTTTTTTTTTAAAGGCTACTCTCTCAGGACCTTCTCTGTTGTCTCTGAAGAATAGACCTACTACTCCTGGTGCTGTGATCCAGGGAAGCAATGAACATGAAATCCTCCTATGTAGGCTGAAAACTTATCCCTTAGAAATTCTTTCCCCAGAAAAGCAAATATAATTTTGACTGAGCTCATTAACACTACTATCATTCAGTTACATTTTCAATGAAATCATCTTTTATTAACTATCTGTGGGACTGACACCGTTTAATTCAGTGGGAACAGACAGTAAAATTAGAAAACCTAATTCCACTTTGCTGAATCTGCCTAAGCCCAACTTTTGCATATAATAAATGTTTAAAATAATGAACTAGAATAAGGTATTTATGATTTTATTCAGTGAATATTAAAAATTAGTGAGAACACAAATTTAATGAACTTTCTAATACTGGCTGAAGTTATGTGTCTATTCTAGATGCAACTTACGTGAAGTTTGAAAAATCCTGTGACTTGTCACCCCTGGAAAATAATGTATAACTTTCCTCTCCCCTTCACCCTCTCTCCAGTAGCTCATGACCAAGTATCTTCAGAAATAGACAATCTTTTAGCAATTGCCAGAGGTAGATAAGAGTACCACTATTTTTCTTCCTGATTTTATAAACTTTTAAAAAGAAAAACTGATTAAATTCTAAGGGAGAATGTACATCTTTCATATACATCAGCTCTTCATGTTGGCTGATTGCCTAAACCCAGTTATTGCTATATATAACTTCATATACTACATGAGAAGAAACAAAACTTGAATTAACATCTGTCTACTTTCTTGTTTACTGAGTGAATAGCTTTGTTCCAATGGCTGAGCTTTTATCTTGAAGAGCTAAAGTACCTATTACCATTTGTTGATTAATTTGCAAGATTGACTAATCTCTTGTACAGATCTTCTCAATCATTAAAGGCTTAATTGACTTGTTGCTTGGTAAATGGACCAGCTTTATCAGTGTCATCCTGAACCTGGAATGATGAAGTGTTCTTAGCCAACAGCCATACCTCAATGTGACTCTAGGAAAGACCCTATTTTCTAATAACTTTAGATATAGCTCTGAGGTTTCAAAAATAAATATTTCTAAGAATGTCATGTTTTGTACATTTACATTTATTAGTGAGGACTTTTTTATTCTTCATGATGTTTGACTTATATTTTGGTATGGCATTCATTCACTGGGTTTTCTAAAATATTCTAACTCTAAAATGGTCAATTAAGGTAAATAGTATAAAGGTGAGTGTCAATTAACTGCCTATATTAATTTTCTTATCCTCATTTATTCATTGAAATAACATTTATTGAGCAAAAACTTGTGTCTAAGATTAAAGGCCAGGAATTCAAAAGGTAATTACAAAAAAAAAAGATACAGCTTTGGAAATCTGGAAGCTTTTTATTTAGCTGGAAGGAAACACTCAGATAAAGTACCGATATGGAGATATATAAAGAGAGGTCCATAAATGACCAAACTGTATTTAATTTATAAAAATGGTAGATATTTATAACTTCAGTAAAATTCAATCTAACTAATATGTTTCATATTATTTTATCATAAAATGGCATTTTATAAATTATTTGTGCTGTGCATCATACTACAAATTTAAAATGTGTTTTAACTAAGTGACATTTGAAAATATTTTTTAAAGAACAAAAATTTTTAAGTAATTAAGTATGATTGTTTTCCCTACCTTTCAGATAAGTAAACTTAGATATAGAAAGATTAAATAATTACACAAAGTCATATAGGGGTAAGTAGGGGTAAGAACTAAGATCAATACCCAGGGAGTCCAGCAAAGCAGTTTGTAAAACCAATCACTAAATCATCTTGAAAAGGTAGAAAATCCATTTGGACAGGATACCTTTGTTTTATGCACAGAAATTTTCCAAATGCTCGAATACTGCTTGACTGAATGCATGTGTTTGCTATACATATTTTCAAGGTTAGTACTTTTCATTTCTCTCTTTCTAATAGATATTATTATATCTGTGATTCTTTTGTCCAGAATTCTATTCCTCAGTATATTGTATTATATTATTTATAGTTTTAGTATAACCTCATTTACTACTTTCTACTGAATGATCTGACATAGGTATAAGAAGAGATGTGTTTTCCCTTCCTAAACTTTTAGGATTAAATTCCTGTACACAGGAAGTAACAATTATACACAGGAAGTCACAAACTACACAGGAAGAAGATCAACACTTATGAGAAATATAAGTTAACATAATTAAGATTATGAATAAATTATAAAACCCATATAAATATCTTACATTTATTAAAATAAATTAAAATTAAGAAATTAATCCAATTCCTTTCATTAATATTATCTCAAGATATTTGTCCTCCTCAATTTTAATAAGATGCTTTTTTTTCTTTGTTAAAACTACACACCAAGAGGCATTTGTCCACCATGAGTAATTTTCATAAATTTAATTCTCATTTTATGGGTTAGAAGTTTTGACTCTGGGCTTAGAGAATCTGGCTGAAGATCTTGGGATTCAGAAAACCTTCATGGCTAAACAAGAATGTTCAGAAAACTTTATTTGCTTAAATGGACATAAATAAGAAATTATGATGAAATTCTTCTGTCATAGCATGGTTACAGAGTTTAATTCTATCCATGATAACTGAATTTCAGCATATATGAACACATGAGGATGTACTAAAACACTTGACTTTAAAAATAATTGTTTATTGGATACATATATAAACACACATATACATTTACATTTGGTTTGTGTTGCTCCCATTTTCCATTTGCATAACTTTTGGTTAAGTGTTTGCTCCTTCTTTTTTTTGCCAGTTTGTTAATTTAAAAAATATATATTCTCGACATGAATACTTTATCAGATGTATATATTGCAAATACCTCTCTCATTCCATTGTTTACTTTTTCACTCTTAATGTCATCCTTTGATAAGTAAATATCTATAATTTCAATATATTACAAGTTATTATTCTATGGTTAATGTATTATTTGTGTCTTATTTAAGAAAACTCTGCCCCACTTAAAGTCACATAGATAGCTCTTATATTTTCATCCAGATGTTAGTGTTTTGCCTGTCACACATTTAGATCTTCAATCTGTCTGTGATTGATTTTTATACCTGGTATAAACTGGGGCCAAAATACAATTTTGTTTTCTGTATGGACATCCAACTGACTCAACACCATTTATTGAAAATACCATCTTTTCCCACCTGCCACTCTGACTTAATTTTATCTTACCTCTGCTCTTCCTAACACACATGCTTTCCATTTTTCCATTTTATACCCATGTGCTTTGCTCAGCACCTTCCTTTGTTACTTTCATTATAAGTATACATGATTTAAGCCAGTTTATCTACAGTTTTAAAGAATAGATATAAACATGAATCTTCTAAAAACACTAAATTTTTTTAAAGTGGGCATTTTCAGAGAAAATGAAACATAGTTACCATACTCATTAGCCATTTGTCTCAACAACAGCCAGCATAGGCAGGTCTGTAGCAAGTAGAGTGGAGCAGCTGAACAGAAAGTAGCACCCTGTCCATCCTCCTTCTTCATGTCTTCTTGTTCTGTGAAGCCTGAGAGTGTAAACATAAAACAACCAACTTTTTTTTGCTAGCTCCCCTTGGAGCTAAAGTTCTGCGTATTAATTAGCTGTGCTTATGGAAGATTTGAATGACTAAAGAAGCAGAAGACATTTTTCTGTAGCTTTAACTTTTTATACTCTCAAGTTCCAATGTGGAACAGCAGTGCTCTGTGCCCTGTTTTAATTAGGGAATATTGAAAAGTGGTTGAGGCTAATTACTGATTCTTAGACTACAGCTCTAGATGTCCTTATAGAGTGAAGTCTTGATTTCCAATATTCTATTGTGATAGAAGCAATAGATTCTGCAAACAATCTTATCTGTAGTTAATTCTGGAAACTGCCTGGAGACCTAATATAGAGTACACCTTTTCAGCATTTATAGCAATTGTGTAAGCCTATGATTTTCTATAATAAATATCTTGGTCCCTAAATAAGTGGGGAGGTTAGAGGGTAGAATTCTATAAAATTCTATACAATTTTACAGAAGGGTGGAATTCTTAAGGGAAGAGGATGTCTTGGTCTTTCTGAGTTGCTCTAACAAATTACAATAGAGTAGATAGTTTATAAATAATAGAAATTTATTTTGCATAGATCTGGAGGCTAGTAAGTCCTAGGCAAATCACTGACAGATATCTCATGAGGGCTTGGTTGTGATTTATAAACTGTCATCTTCTGGCTGTGTCCTCATGTGGTGAAAGCAGCAAGAAAGCTCTCTGTGTTCTCTTCCATAAAGGAACTAATCTCACTCATGGCTGCACCATTCATATGATCTAATCAACTCCCAAAGGCCCCACCTTCAAATACCATAACACTGAGTAATGTTTCAACATATAAATCTGGGGGACACAAACATTTAGTCTATACAATTCTACCCATAGCCTCCCTAAATCCATGACCTTTTCACATGCAAACTATAATCATGCAATCTCAACAGCCTCAAAAGTCTTAACTCATTGCAACATCAAATCCAAAGTCTAAAGTTCAGCAACTCATTCAAATATCATCTGAATAAGATATTTCTGAGAGTAGAGACATAGGAGGCATAGGAGAGACATTCTCATTCCAACAAGAAGAAATAGTAAAACAGATACAGGTAATAGATCCCAGATTGAGTCCAAACTACAGGACAAACTCCATGAGTTCTTACAGCTCAAGGTGACATCATAACCCCCACCACCCCTGGCTCATTGGGAAGGCCCATGGTGGTGCCTTGCTTTCTTTCTCTTCCTTCCTTCTTTCCCCTCCCCTCCCCTCCCCTCCCCTCCCCTCCCCTCTCCTCTCCTCTCCTCTCCGACAAAGTCTTGCTTTGTCAACTATACTGGAGTGCAATGGGGATCTTGACTCACTTCAACTTCTGTCTCCCAGGGTCAAATGATTCATGTGCCTCAGCCTCTCAAGCAGCTGGTAATACAGGTGTATACCATTGTGCCTGGCTAATTTTTGTATTTTTAGTAGAGACATGGTTTTTTCATGTTGACCCATCTGGTTTTGAACTCCTGGCCTCAAGTGATTCTCCTGCCTCAGCCTTCCAAAGTACTAGGATTACAGGCATGAGCCACCAAGGCTGGCCTCCAGAATGGCTTTTTGCCTGGCCCTATAGCTTTGTCAGGCAAAGATTGGGCCCCTAAAGCTCTGGATGACCTTACTGCCACTTTTTTTGGGAAGAGGCCATCTGGCCTTTTGAAATTGATGTAATGGTTCTTACTTTTGGAAACAAAGGAACAGGATTGATAATCTGAATCACCTTTGTGGTCGTTTTACCCTTGTCTTGAAAAATAATAACTGGCTTCTGTTGAGATGGATGGTTAGGCTTGCGGTTTATGCCATACTAATCATATTATCAAATCAGCCTTGGCCACACCCTTAGTATTCTCTTTGTAATGTGGTTTCTCAGTTTTGGAATATGGATAGACATAATTATCAAAATCTTCAGGTTTGATTTCCTTTTAGCATAACAATTTTATCTTTAATTCATTTCTTTCTTCTCACATTTTACTACAAATATCAGAAATACCCAAGCTTCACTTTTAACACTATCTATAGAAATGACTTAAGCTAAATATCCAACTTTATTACTCACAAATCCTACCTTTCATAAAGCACTAGAACACAAACATGTTATAATTCAACCAAGTTCTTTACCACTATCTAACAAAGATAGCATTTTCTCCTATTTCCAATAAAATGTTTATCATTTTTGCCTGAGGTATCATCATAATAGCCTTTACCATCCTTATTACTCTCAACAGTCTGTTCACCATTCATTAAGCATTCTCTAAGAAGATTGAAGCTTTCTCTAGAGCTTCTGTATTTCTTTTTGAGCCTTCACCAAAATTACCTTACTGATCCCATTCACAACAATGTAGGCTTTTTCTAGCATGCATCTCAAAACTCTACTAGCCTCTACTCAATATTTAGTTCCACAGCCACATCCATATTTTTAGGTATTTGTGAGAACAGCACCCTTACTTCTTGGTACCAATTTTCAGCCTTAGTTCATTCAGGTTACTAAAACAAATTGCCATAGACTGGATGGCTTATAAATAACAGACAGTTCTAGTGGCCAGCAAGTTCTATATCAAAGTGCAAGCAGATTCAGTGTCTGGTAAAGGGTTACTTCCAGGTTCATAGACTGTCATCTTCTGCTTTGATTACTTAGCTCCCCAAGGTCCCACTTCCAAATGCCATCACATTGGGCATTAGGTTTCAACACAGAAATGGGATATAAACATTTAGTTGACAGCAGAGGAAAAGTTGCAGGTTGTGACACCTGATTCCAGAAAAAGGACTCAGGCCCACAGAAGTGAAGTTAAATAATTGAAACATATATAGAGGAATATCAGGGCAATGTAGTTAAGAAATGGTAGAAATTTTGCATGGAAGCAAAATATACTATTTAATAATCATACATTAGAATTTGTTATAGACCTTCAATGAACAGAAAGTATGTACCACTTTATTGTCAACTTAATTCCCATATTCACTAATAGATCTTCCCTGTTTGCCAGTAACTAATTCAGGCTTAGCTTATAATTAACAATTTTAGGTCCAGGTGCAGTGGCTCACACCTGTAATCCTAGCACTTTGAGAGACTGAGGCGGGTGGATCACCTGAGGTCAGGAGTTCCAGACCAGCCTGGCCAACATGGAGAAATATCTCTACTAAAAATACAAAATCTCTACTAAAAATACAAAAATTAACTAGGTGTGGGACAGGCGCAAGTAATCCCATCTACTCAGGAGGCTGAGGCAGAAGAATCATGGCAGTGGTTGCACTGAGCAGAGATCCTGCCATTGCATTCAAGCCTGGGTGACAAGAGCAAAACTCAAACTCAAACAAAAAAAAATTAAATTAACAAATTTAGAAACTTGAGCTTCTAAAAGTCATCATTGACTTTAAGCCTCTTAGAAACCAAAACAAAATAATTTTTTTTAATATGTGGATATTATTGTCTAAGAAAAGGCACAACTCTAGACTGTTAGAATAAAGAAAGATTTTCTAAATACAAACTGTACAAAATATTTACAGAAGAAATTGCAAAAGTCTGTTAAAATGAGATAAAATTAAACATAAAATTTAAAGTATAATTAAATAAAATTAAATCAAATCCATTTCTCTATTTGAGGATGAATAGTATATATATTATATATATAATATATATACTATTCATATATATATACAATATACATATACCATATATATTATATATAGTATATATATTATATAGAGTATATATATATATATACACTAACATATTAAAATATACTACATACTATCTGGGTTTCTAATGACATCTATATTAATCATTTTTTAAAAAATAAAGCATGAACACTAAACTCAATAAGGATGTTTTTTAAAAAAGTTATTGAATTGCATTATTTCTAGAGACTTAATGAGAAATGATTTATTGTAGTTTTCATAAGGCATCTTATCATTTTGCTGACATACAATGATTTATGTGAAAATAAATTCACATTTTAAACATATAAAAGAAGAGTTAAAACTAAAAATAAGTATAAAATAAAATCTTTGTTAGCTTTTAATTTTGATTTTCTTAGATTTTTTTTTTTTTCAAGAAATTCTTACTGAGACTCTACCTTGTTTGGGGAGTATAGGAAACACCAGCCAAATCAATAGATTTTTGGCATCACACTCGTACAACCCAGTTTTGATTCAGATGCTCTGAAATTTTTTAACACAGATGAGGCAGAACAAATTAAATACTGTGAACATACATAATCCTGAAAATAAGACTCTCTTCTGTTGGATGCAATAATAAAATACCAAAGCTTATTAAGTTTCTCTCATTCCCTTTTGCATATCCTTCACTTCCAGAAACTGCATATTTTCTATAGGAAGGAGTTCCTCACAGTGGTCATCTCCTCACCACATTGCACAGGAATAAGTGGATGCCCTGGATTCAGCACTCTTGAACTCATAACTGCCTATCAGTATATTGCTATGTTCCCAGGGTTTTCAGAACCAGGGAAGTATGGAAACTTTGGGTGAATTTGTAGTCAATAGAAATACTGTGTTCTTAGTTGTGATGGCCCTGCCCACTAGACTAAGGCTGTGTTCCTTCACATCCAAGTTGCATAAAAGTGAGTAATCAATAATTTCTTCATTAATACTGAGTTCAGAGATAGGGCGAGGTGTTAGGAACATCTTGTTCCATAGCTCTTCGGAATATATCCCTCTACTGCCATTCTAGTCTTGCTGTGCATCTTGATGATTGCACCTACGTTGATGTTTAAGTGCAACCAGTGGTTGGTCTCTATTATTATGAGATCCTTATCAGCTTCATAGCTCCCAGGGAACCCATTCCTGAAACAGCATGTCCATCATTGAATCTGACCAATAAAAGGTAGTTACCCTTGTGATTTGCTACGATGTTGGTACAGCTGTGTTTTGTTAATTATTTTTGTGGAATGGTCAGACGTGTGCTTAAAAGAGGAGACAGAGGAGAGGTTCAGGAAAAAACAAAGTGTATTATATTCCCAGGACCTAGGGACAGAAAGCACAGAATGCCCTGTGGTGTCATATGGGAAAAGACACCAGCGTGATCAGAGGACAGAAGATAAGAGCAAGGAGGATTAGGCCACTGACTTTATTGGAGTTTCTGAGGAAAACACAAGTCAGGGCAGGGTGAACAGTTTAGGATTGGCTAGCTTAAATAACTTTAGCCAGCTTTAGGCTGTGGAAGTGTTTCCAGTTGCCTGGTCCTGGGATGATTAAGGCTGAGAAATGTTATCCTCTAGGGTGTACAGGCCAGATAGAGAAGACATGGCTCTGGGTTACTGAGTTTGCATATTAATGACATGCTCCTGGTTGGGCCTTTGGTTATTTTTAAGAATTGGCTACAAGTCTCTCAACAGCTAGAAAGGTTTTTAAAGGTGTTAAAACATCAATGCATTGAAAAATTAAAAAATACGTAGATAGATAGATAGATATGCATGTTTACAATACACCTTCACACCAGGAATTTTTTATCAAGTTGGTGAAGCGTGTTCTCTGGGCCCTCTTTTGAATCACCAGTGTGTTAGTGAGTTTTCCAGCCTTATGTATACACTCTAACGTGGCCACTTCTCTGGGCCTGATAATGTTTCCTTTACCATTGGCCATGCTAGCTCTAACATTTCCATTTCACTTATTCAGAGCCATGTTTTTTTTTCTGTTTGTTTGTTTTCAAGTTCCTAGCAGTGTTTTTTCTGTATTATGGGGTTCTTAACAGACTTTTAAAGCTTTATGGTAGGATACTACTACTACAACATATTAAAAAACTAATTTATCAAATTTATGTATGAACCCTCAGATTCCAGCCTCATACATATTCTCGCAGTTCCTGCCAATAAATGTTTTCTAAGTCTTACAGGTATTATGGTGTATGTGTTATTTTTCTCACTGTGAAGCTGAGCCATACTGAGATTTAACCCTCATTATCTCTTGGAATGTTAGGGAGAAATGATCCTATAAAGGTGCCTGAATAATTTGAAGCCTCTGTATTATCTTCAGGCAGGAGGAGTCTAAACTTTTAACAAAAAGGGTCAAGTCATTTCAGTAGGCCCAGTGGGTACAGGGAAATCTAAAATTTTAAATTTCAGGATGGTACTTAATCAGATACCCCTGCAATAGTCCTCCCATTTTTTTTTTAAATTTTATTTTAGATGTAGGGTTATATGTACGGGTTTGTTATGTAGAAAAACTGTATGTTGCGGGGGTTTTGTGAACAGATTATTTCATGAACTGGGTAAAAAGGAAAATATTCAATAGGTAACTTTGGATCCTTACCCTCCTCCTGCCCTCTACCCTCAAGTAGGCCCTGGTGTCTGTTGTCCTCTTCTGTGTGTCCATATGTACTCAATGTTTAGATCCCATTTATAAGTGAGAATATGTGGTATTTGGTTTTCTGTTCCTATGCTAGTTTGCTGAGAATAATGGCCTCCAGCTGCATCCATGTTGTTGCAAAAGACATGATCTCATTCTTTTTTATGGCTGTGTAGTATTTCATGGTGTATCTGTACCACATTTTCTTTAGCCAGCCTACTGTTGATGAGCATTTAGGTTGATTCCATGTCTTTCATATTGGGAAAAGTGCTGCAGTGAACATATGCATGAATGTGTGGTTTTAAAAAAAACCTTTATTTTTGGTTTGGGGACATGTGTGCAGGTTTTTCATATAGGTAAATTGTATGTCATGGGGGTTTGGTATACAGATTATTTCATCACCCAGGTAATAAGAGTAATACTTGATAGGTAGTTTTCCAGTTCTAAACTGAGTACAAATTCCCTTATTTCAACATGAAGATCCCACTTCTTTCCTACTATGGCCTTGATTTAATTTAGGAGATCTCTTAAGTTTGAGAATTCAACATTTTCTGAAATCTTCTGCTACAGTTTTATCCTAAGCCTTGTTGACTGCTGTTTGATTTTCATTTGCAAAATATCTAGGTTTCCTTAAATGTGGCCTAGAAGCCACTCTGATTTTCACACTTTGCTTCAATTTCATAATTAATCACCTGTCCCTGTCATTGTCTCTCTTCAACAATCAATGGAAGTCAGTGGCACCTACCCAATCCATGGTATTTATAATTACCAATCTTGTCATATTTCTCCAGTGGCAAAGTGTCCATCCTAACTCCAGGGGCAGTTAGTATGTTCCTTTCTACTGATGCCACATTCCAGTTAACCATTAGTGGGATTTTAACAATTGCATTGCTACAGCATGCCAGAGGCTAGCGATGCTCCAGTAACTACCAATTACATCTTCTCAATACAAGCTAACTGACAATTTATTCATTTCCAAAATTTCACATGAGTATGTTCTTAGAACTGACCCTTATAGAGGCTGTCTTGAAATGTGTCTCCAGAAGCAAAATCTGAGATAGAAATCATAACAGAGGATTTTCTGAGGTTTGTTTTTGAGGAATACACTGTAGGGAACTGAGGAAGTCAAGACTGAACAAAGAAAGAACCTATGTTACAACATGGCTGGAAGTGAATCTTCAACCAATTCTACAGAAATCTCTGGAGCTAAATAGTCTTTCAGAATTATTCTAATGGAGACAAGGAAACTGGAACTTGTATCTTTACATCTTCCAATCATTGACTGCAGACAATTTAGGCAATGATGGTTCCTATGGCCAATGGTAATTCCCAGTGAAGCGTACACAGTATGAGCCCATCATCTACCAATATTTCTAGTAGCTGGGAGATGGGTGCTTAACCCTAGCGAGTGATCTAGGCCGAACATCATAGTTCATAGGATAAGAATATCGTATTCTGAAAAAAAGTATAGGATACAATTTACAATTTACTTCCCTGAGAAAATTGCAATCTATTAGAAAGAAGCTAACATTTTTGAAACAGTGAAAAGGAAACTGATGTGTTTAATTATATTGTGATGCATTTCTAGTAAGTCTTATCAACCTAATCAAATCTATTTCCATCTTAACTTTCTGGAAGTATCATCCCAAGCCCTGAGGTAGTTTTAGGTTCTTACAGATGTTCTCCTGCCTCATTTAATTTACTGATGAGGAAAGAAAACAAAAGTGTCTGATAGTTAAATTTCTTCTAACAAGATAAAAACATGTTAGAGCAGAAATTCTGTGAATTGCTATTTAGGCACATAGAACACTCTTAAATATGAATCTAAACAGAAGACAAAAATGGAAAATGAACAGTATATAATGGAAATATATACAATACATAATTACATATAAAATATATAAAAATATATATTGTTATATACAGTAAATATATATACAGACATGCAATGTTTATATGCATGTGTGTATATATGTATATATGTGTGCATGTATATATATATAACATATATATGTTCACTTCTGTATTATATGTACTGCATGAAAAAATAACCTAGATATATATGACTTTCAAACAAGACTTGTCTTAATTTTAAAGCAATGCTCTAAATTTGTAGACCTTCAAATGTTCTCCTAGTTAAAAAAAATACAGAAGTTTTTCAACATTGAATCTTTAGCATATCATGTTTCCTTTGTAAAAATAACTTATAGCTGTTCCCTTTTAAATATTATATATGTACACATATGGAGGTTTTGGTCATAGTGACTAATATAAATAATTTCATGATCACTTTAACAGACTGAATGCATTGCTCTCTTTACAGTCTTTTAATATCATAAGGTACTTTTTTACTGAATTTTCCATATTGTGGCTATTAGGTAATGGACATCATTTCATGCTCAGTGAGAAGAAAAATACATTTAAAGCTCATAGAAATCAAAAGAACTACTGATGATATATCTCAATTTGGGTTTATAGCATCTATGTCTCTTTGTGAGTTAAGAAAGTCACACTGGGAGAGAAACAGGTGCTGGAAGGCTGCTCTTACAAGAGACTATGAACCTCAGAATATTATAAGTGTTGAGAAATATTTTCTTTTCCCCAATTCACATTCAGATTCAACTTTCTCCCCATTTAGCTTGTCAAATGCGTATGTCTGCCCACATTCTATCTCTTTTCCTGATTTGTTGTAACTGAAAGACTGCTAACAGAATGCTAATATGCTACCTGCTGTAGTTCAAGCATATTAAAAAAAACACCTTTAGTTGCTGTGCTACTTTTCTTTTAAAACTTTATAGTTTCCTTGCTTGTAAAGCATCATAGTTTCCTTTGTGAAAAGCAAATATCATGTTTTTAAGGTCACTAGTTAATTTTTAGTAATGTATATTTAAGATAGTGATTTCTTCTTTGTAGAATGAGGGGAAGAATATTTTAGATTATTCCTTAGTTTGAAGAGACATGAACAGAACTTGATGAAATGCTCATTTCTGAGAACAGTTGCCAAAGGAATGAAGAAACTAATGTTTTTTCTTTCATATTTTTGTTACACTAATAATTAAAGTGGCATTATTATGGAGAAAGCTCTATTTGCCTGTAAATATAAAATATCCCATGAAATCATAATTATATGCCATTGAGGTATATTTAAAATATAAACAGCTCTAGCGACTATACCCAAAAACAAGCTGTCATAAAAAGATTATTTTTATTTTTTACTTGCCAGATTCAAGGAACTGTTTGAAACAAAACTCATGCATGCTTCTAGTTTCAATAAATAATTTAAAAGATTTCTCAGATAATGTGCCCAGCAAATATTTTCTCATGACTGGACTCTGTTTGAGGCAGTTGAATAGCACTGGCCAGTGGGAAAAATAGCCTGTAATAGAGTTGCTATGCTTTTAGGATGTTTCTTCAAAATTCATTTTATTAAAAAAATCAATTTTAGATTTATGATTCACGACTTGTCATTGAAAAAATTCAATGCATGCAAAATAAGAATGAGGCTTTTTTTTTTTTACTTATTTGCCTTATATCCATTTACCAAAAGAAATGTACCTAGACATGCCACCTGATCTGATTTTACTTAATTATGGACTGTTTATAAAAGTTATTGTTGGAATTGAAGAGCCTAAGAGTCATGTTCATTGGGCAATTGTTCTTAAAGATCATTTATTTGGGACTAGGTTCTTTGGCAGGAGTATTTATGATGAATTTTAAAAATCTTTACATGATGGTTTTACTAGTACATTAATGTTTCATTCAAATTTAAAAACATCTATGTCTGCCTTGCCTTAGCTTTACTATAAGAAATAATTAATTTATGATTAAACCAATGTTGGTTTTTATAGATACTTTTGCTAATTTATTCTCTACTCTTAATAATTATGTTTTCTTTAGAAAGATTATTTTCACCTCCCTGTTTATAACCTAAAATATCATAGTCAAAAGGGTATTGTATTTGTTATTAGGAAACCTGCGTTCAAGGCTAGTTTGTCATAACAAATTGTAATTTTTAATGTCCCTTGGATTCAATTTTTCTACCTGTATAAACAAAGAAACATCTAGCATTATCTTACTTTCACTTTAAGGTGAAAAGAAAATCCTTGAAGTTATGGTGCTTATATTTTAACCTATTTGCCAATGTCAACAAAATAGACTAGAGACAGAATACAGAGAATTTCCCATTTTTCTTTCCTTATCTTTATTTTTCTGGTAATTTCATTTCTTTTGTGAAGTAGATTTAAATTCAGTTGGATATTCTGTGACTTCCAGAACTATATTTCTGCTTCTACCTATGATCACTTATCTTGGGAATTTAAGAAAGCAAAAATAAAAGTAGTGAAATTATGTAACAGAACAAATTTAATCTGTACAGTTAGATGCTTCTTAAGCTAATACTACTTTCCCATAACAGTTAGGTTCTTTTCTTCATATATTAATAAACATAATGGAATAATCAATACTCATTGAGCTCTATGTTGAAAAAATATATATAGTCTCAAAATAAATTGATTTCTGCCTATTTAACTAACACTGTTGCAAAAATTTATTCATGTTCATTCAGTTACATCTTTTTGCTTATCCGTCTACTTCTCTTATTTATTTGTTTTTTTAAGGTAATACATTGTGTATATTAAATAATTATTGCCTCGTCTTAAGCAATGACATTTGATAGACATAAATTTGATTAATTCTCACCTGTTTTTTTCAGTAATGAATACATCTAAAAATGAGCTCTGTCACAACGAATGAGAACTTTATTTCCTTACAGTTTTCAGAGACTATTTTACTTCCATTTAATCACAGTAAAAAAACAAACAAACAAACAATAAAACAACAACAACAGCAGCAAAATGATCCTCACTTTTATGGGTGTGAGATTTATTTGGAATGTGTTTGGCTTTTGTTTCTCTGGTTTAAGATACTTTGAAAAAATATGAGAGAAAATATTAAGTACTGAATTATTTCAATTGCAGTAAGTAGAAAAAAGGAAATAAATATCGTTTCAGGTAATAAAAAGTATTTCACAGTTACATCCACTAGCTCATACTGAACAGCTACATAGATAACAGGGAGCATTGTATGCACAGAGTAGTTTAGTTTATCAGATAAATACCACCCACAACACCTACATTTTTTTTTCATAGCAGAAAGCCTATATCCCAAGGCAGAGATTACGAGATATGATATAGTATAAAAAAATATGACCTAGGACTTAGAAAAATTTTTGAGATGTGTTAGCAATTCTAACTGTACTCAATTTTATGTTTTCTAAATTTAGCATTCCATCATATACCTTTCAATCAAAGTAGCACCATTAAATATCCAGATTTTTGTTATAATATTCCAGATTTACTTAAAAATTTTTAATTCTAGACATGCTTTAATTTAAATACTTATAATAATTAAAACAATGTGATAACCCTTCACTGAAAATATAAATTATATATAATTTAGGCTTTCTAGAAAATAATATGTTTAAGGTCTTAAATAATTTAGAATATTTGCATGCTAAAGGCAAACAATAATTTTCTATATCTATTATTTGTATGCAGAATTTAAATATTCTTTATATACCTTTGTAAATAAAAATCTCAATGAAATGGAGATGACCCTCCTGGCTCTGTTTTTTCTTCTGAGATTTTTACCTCACGTACTTTCATGTTAAATAAATCACATCCCTAGGCTATTTTAAAAAAGCTTGTACTTTCATAAATCTTGGTTTGCTTTGCCCAAGAAGCTTCCCTCCTATTTCTTCACATACAATACTCAAAGTCATTCTCTTAGAATCAACCCAAAACTTTTTGAAATTTATTCTACTTATAAATTTAGAGGTTTTAATTTGTTTATTTTCAATATCTTAAATTGCAATAAAATGACGTTTATATTTAGCAGTTGTAATTATTTGCTTGTTTACATTTTTGAGTCTCTCATTTGCTTTTGCAGACTAAGGTAGAGAACACATCTTGTTTATTTTTTTATCATTTATATCTGGCATAATTCATGGCTCATAATATTCAAATGTTTTAAAAAAATGGCTGGCAAATCACATCTATATAAAACTAAAGAAATCAGTCAGTGTTTTATTCACTGAAAACAGAAGTTAAACAAATAATGTTGATTAAAATTTTTCTTTGAAACGAACTATTGAACACCATGAAGACATTGTATTAGACAGTAGAGGGAATTACTGAGTCCAGTAAAATGTTTTACCTTTACTTCAGTAAAATGTTTATTTTGGAGTGCTACGAAGGATAGACTAGAAGCAGGAAAATGATTGGCACAAGTAATGAGTGAGGAAATTATAACGATAGTACAATTACCAAAAGAAGCTGAAAAACTGAACTTGGGTAAGGAGACTTAAAGTGCAGAAAATACAAAACCTTTTAGAGGCAGAGAAACAAAATTTGGTGACAGCTGGTTATATGCAAGATAATGATGGAGAGAGAGGAATCTCAGATTATTTATTGTTTGGATAACATTCACAGAAATATGAAATGAAGCAGTATGAAAATATTATATTTATGATTTTTCTGGCTTGAAAAATGGGAGTGATAAAGATGAGTATTTAAGTTATAAACATGGATTCATTGGAGTACTCATGCATGATTCAGATAGAGATATCCAGAAATCATAAAGTACAAGGGTTAACTGAGATTCCTGGACAAAAAAACAAGGCCTTAGAGATCATAATCAGAAAAGTGACAGTTTTAGGCAACAATTTACCAATGAGATTATGTATAATTATATGAGAATTGAACAGAAAACCCTAAGGACACTGCAAGGAAAAAGTTTGTACAAAAGGAACTGAGAAAAAAAATATGAAGAAAGAGAAATCCTTGAAAGACAGGTATTGAAAAGTAAAGAGAGAAGGTATTTTCAAGAAGAGTCATGATAAACAGCACCAAGTCTATGAAGATTATAGCAAGCTAAAACCAACTTTATAGACATTAGTCTATTTTCTCATTAATAACTTTCAGCTTATACTCAGTAAAGATATATTAGGAAAGAATTTTCTGAATAGTGAAACACTAAATGTAAATGGTACAAAATACATACAAACATGTTCACATATGAAAAGAACACTCATTCAAAATATAAAAAATTAAACTGTGTCACCTAATTTAAGGGGCATATAAAACTATAATAAAAATCATAAAATTTTAATGTGAAAGTAAAAAATGTTTTAACAAATTAAGTTGTTTATTCTCATCTGAGGAAAAAAACTAATGTACTAAAAAGAAAATTATATTCCAAGTTGAATACAGAATTTTTGCTTAATATTTATTATGTGCCCATCATATGCTAAGTATTACATTACTTGAAAGGCAAAGTCAAAAAATTTAATGATCTAATAAGAAAATATGTTAATATACTTGATAGAGAAAAAGCAGGAAAGAAAACTATTGTGCACAGAGTCACAATAGAACACATGTTCCACTGAACTCAAAACATTGGTCAAGATGGATGCCTAGAAACAGCTAATGTGTGTGTCTCTAATGAAGAGGAACCAAAGAGGCAAGTAAATCCAACACCTTCAAATGAAACATCCAGATACTCACATTGGAACTAATCAAGGAAACAACCTGACCCACAAAGAACATATAAAGCAAGACAGAACAACGGCCAGCCAGGGAGCAACATCCAGCCAGGGGAACCTCGCTCTTCCAGGGAAGTAGTGGGTGAGTGAATGCAGCCCTGGGAAACCATGCTTCTCCCATGCATCTTTGCAACCCTCAAATCAGGAGATCTCCTTATGATCCCACTTCACCTGGGTCTTCATTCTGATAGACAGACCTAAGTGGAATCTTGGCAAAGCAGCAGCTCACGTATGGATGGAAACCCTGGAAACTTAGAAACTCCAGCCTTCCAGCAAAAATAGTTGCAGCTCTGTCAAAGTGGGAGGTTAGACTCCCATTTATACCCCAGAAAAGAAGCTGAATCCAGGGTACTGAGCAGCAACAGCCTGCAGGCCCCACTTCCATAGCACCTCACAAGGTGAGACCCACTGGCTTTATATTCCAGCCAGCCACCTGTATTGGCACTGTACTTAAAGGAGCTCCCAGTGGAAGGGGTGGGCCACCATTTTTGCTGTTTGGCCCTTCTGGCTGTGTCTCCAGTCAGTGCCTGGACACTGCCCATGTGCTTCAGGGCCATCCTGACCATTTAGACTCTTTCCTGTAGGCTGGGGGGTGCTCCAGTGTCCTTTCCCTCTGCTCCTGATTTTAGAAATTAGGATATAGGATTGGACCATATTCCCATTCAGTTCAAGGGTTTCTTTGATACAAGGCAGATCCGAGGCACTGGCTAAACTCAGGAGGTGAATCAGTGCCTGGCAGATTTGAGTCTGTAGGCTGGCACAGTACTTGAATTCCAAAAAGTCTGTGGTGCCTTTGCTCTTCTGTAAGGCAGTGACCAATGCGTTCCAGATCCGAGAATACTGGTCAACAGACCCATACTGCTCTCTCTTGCCCGGGACAGAAAGGGCAACGGCAGATCTGATGTGCACTTTGAAGTTCTTGCATGATGTCACGACCTATGTCAGGGTGTTGTAGGCCTGGGAGGTCCATGGGGTTGTCCCTAATGGAAGGGCAGGATTTTTAAATACATTTCCCATTGCATAACAAGCATTCCATTTGACTTTCATGGCAGCTTCTGTTAGAACAGTGGAAATTAGGACCTGGATAGACTCCTTAATGATTTCTGCAAATGTGGGTTTTTCTATATGAGAGGGCTGCAGAAAATGAAGCAAATTTCTAAGGGCCTGGACAGCATTGCTTTTTACCTTATCTTTATCCCTCGATGCTTCTGTAGCTGATCGTAACATTTTCAAGAGCAGGAGACCAGAGAACTCTTCCTGGAAACTTGGGTCTGGTGTTTCCATGTTGATAATCAGAGTGTTATCACTGTTAACCCTGTCAGGTTGCCCAGGCACCTGACCGCTTTGGCCCGAACATTCAGAGACTTGTCTTCAAGTGACATCAATATTGCATTTGCTGTGCCTGCAACAAATATGACTGGTTACCTCTATCAGAACAGCAAAACTCAATTCCAAAAAAAAAAAAAAGAATTCCTACATGTGTGAGCAAGTTTGTCCTGTCCTTTTTAACTAACAAGAGAAGACTCATTTTATCACTGTAGTTGAAAAATAAAGGTCTGCCTATACTTAACTCAAGTTAGACCCTAAGTTAAATGTGTGCCAGAAAAGAAATAGCATAATTTTTATGCTAATATATAAATTATATTTTTGATTTTTAGTTTCAAAAGTAACATTCTAAAATTCTACATCCACTCAACATATAATAATAGATACACTCTCCCACTTGGAAAAAAAAGAGGAGGAATAAAATATGAAAAAACAGTTTCGAAGACATTGTACATCTGTCAGTAATCCCTATGAGAGTAGAAACAAATAAGATGAGCTAAGTCCAGTACTAACATTCCTATTTGGATTCCCTTTACTTCTTTCTCTTGCCTGATTGCATTGACCAGAACTTCCAATACTATGTTGAATAGGAGTGGTGAGAGTGGGAATTCTTGTTATGTGACAGTTTTCAAGGGGAATGTTTCCAGTTTTTGCCCAGTCAGTATGATGTTGGCCATAAATTTGTTGTACATGGCTCTTTTAATTTTGAGGCATGTTTCTTCATTATCTACCTTATTAAGAGTTTTTAACATGAAAGGATGTTGAATTTCATCAAAAGCCTTATCTGCATCAATTGATGTAATCATGTGTTTTTTGTCTTTAGTTCTGTTTATGGGATGAATCACATTTATTTATTTGTGTATGTTGAGTGAACCTTGCATCTTGGGGATGAAACCTACTTGTTCATGGTAGATTAGTTTTCTGATATGCTGCTGGTTAGAGTTTGTCAGTATTTTCTTGAGAATTTTTGCATGGATGTTCATCAAGGTTACTGGCCTGAAGTTTTCTCTTTTGTTTTATCCCTGCCAGGTTTCAGTGTCAGGATGATGCTGGCCTCATACAAAGAATAAGGGAAGGGTCCCACTTTTTATTTTTCAATTTTGTGGAGTAGTTTCAGTAGGAATGGTCCCAGCTCTTTGTACATCTGATAGAATTCACTTGTGAATCCATATGGTCCTGCACTTTTTTTGGTTGGTAAGCTATTTATTATTGTCTCAGTTTCAGAACTTGTTATTAATCTGTTCAGATATACTATTTCTTTCTTATTCGGTCTTAGGAGAGTGTATGTGTCCAGGAATTTATCTATTTATTATAGATTTTCTAGTTTATGTACACAGAGGTGTTTATAATATTCTCTGATGCTTGTTTGTATTTCTGTAGGGTTAGTGGTAATAACACTCTTATAATTCCTAATTGTATTTATTTGACTCTTCTATCTTTTTCTTCCTTATTAGTCTAGCTGGCAATCTATCTATTTTACTTTTTTTTTTTTTTAAGAAAAACAGCCCCTGTATTCACTGATCTTTTTACTGTGTTTTTGTGTCTTTATGTTTTTCAGTTCAGCTCTGATTTTGGTTACTTTTTGTCTTCTGTTCCACTTGGTCTATTCTACTATTAATACTTGCAATTACATTATGAAATTCTTATAGTGTGTTTTTCAGTTCTCTCAGGTTAGTTGCATTCTTCTTATATTTAAGTTACTTTGTCAGCTACTTTGTCAGTTACTTTGCCAGCTCCTATGATGTTTAATCATGGTTTTTAGTTCCTTTGTTTTGGGTTACAACATGCTCCTTTAGCTCATTGAGGTGCATTTTTGTCCACATTTTGAATTCTACTTCTGTCATTGCAGCCATCTTAGCCTCAGCCTAGTTCCGAATCCTTGCTGGATATCTGATGTGGTCATTTGAGGAAGGAGTACACTCTGTTTTTTTGAATTTTTAACATTCTTGCATGGATTTATTTTTTCTAATTTTCTTGGGCTTATCTACCCTCAAACTTTGGAGTTGATGACCTTTAGTTTAGTGGGGTTGTTTGTGTTTTGTTTTTTTACCTGGCTATTGTAGGGCTGCTGCAGTGTGCTGGAACCACTATAGATCATTGTTGCCTTGGATTTTCCAGTAGGTATCACCAAAAGACTGTGAAATGACAAAGGTAGCACCCTGCTCCATCCTTTGGGAGCTCATTCCAGGGGGGCTGGACCTGTTACTGGACTGGACACACCTGTAGGAGGTAGATGGAGACCCCAATTGTGAGGTCTCAGCCCCAAAGCTTCTTAAACTGTTAAGCAACTTCAGCAATGTCTCAGGATACAAAATTGATGTGCAAAAATTACCAGCATTCCTATACATCAATAACAGTCAAAAGCCAAATCATGAATGAATTCTCATTGACAATTGCGACAAAAATAATAAAATACCTATGAATACAGCTAACAAGGGGTGTGTAGAATCTCTGCAAGGAGTGCTGTAAAGTACAACTAAAGGAAATCAGAGACAGCAGAAATAAATGGAAAAACATTCTATGCTTATGGATAAGAAGAATCAATATTGCTAAAATGGCCATATGGCCCAAAGAAATTTATAAATTTAATGCTATGCCTATCAGACTACCAATGACATTCTTCACAGAACTAGAAAAACTTATTCTAAAATTCATACAAAGTCAAAAAAGCCCGATTAACCAAGACAATCCTACCAAAAAAAAATCATAGCTGGAAGCTTCATGTTATCTGACTTCAAACTATACTACAGGGCTACAGTAACCAAAACAGCAAGCTACTGGTAGAAGAAAAACACCGATGGCTCAAGCCTGTAATCCCAGCACTTTGGGAGGCCGAGGCAGGTGGATCATGAGGTCAAGAGATTGAGACCATCTTGGTCAACACAGTGAAACCCGTCTCTACAAAAAATACAAAAAAATTAACTGGGCATGGTGGCGTGTGCCTGTAATCCCAGCTACTCAGGAGGCTGAGGCAGGAGAATTGCCTGAATCCAGGAGGCGGCGGTTGCAGTGAGCCGAGATCGTGCCATTGCACTCCAGCCTGGGTAACAAGAGCGAAACTCCATCTCAAAAAAAAAAAAAAAAACAAAACCACAGACCAATAAAACAGAATGGAGATCTCAGAAATTAGACAGCACACCTACAACCATCTAATCTTCATCAAATATGACAAAAACAAGCAATGGGGGAAGGATTCTCACTTCACTTCAATAAATGGTGCTGGGATAACTGGCTAGCCATATGCAGAAAATTGAGACTGGACACCTTTCTTACACCATATACAAACAGTAACTAAAGATGGATTAAAGACTTAAATGTAAATCCCTAAAGTATACAAATCTTGGAAGACAACATAGACAACACCATTCATGACATAGAAATAGGAAAATATTTCATGGTGAAGATGCCAAAAGCAATTGCAGCAAAAGGAAAAATTGGCAAATGGGATCTAATTAAACTAAAGAGCACTGCACAACAAAAGATACTATTGAGAGACTAAGAAGTCAAACTACAGAATGGAAGAAACGTTTTGCAAACCATGCATCTGACAAAGTTTTAATATCCAGCATCTATAAGAAATGTAAACAAATTTACAAGCAAAACACAAACAACTCCATTAAAAAGTAGGCAAAGACCATGAACAGACACTTCTAAAAAAAAGACATACATGGGTCCAACAATCAAATGATAAAAGCACAATGTCTCTGATCATTAGAGAAATACAAATCAAAACTGCAATGAAATACCATCTCACATCAGTCAGAATGGTTATCATTAAAATGTCAAAAAATAACGGATGCTAGTTAGGTTGTGGAGAAAAAGGAATCTTTATAAATCATTGGTGGGAGTATAAATTAGTTCAATCATTCTGGAAGAGAGTGTAGAGATTCCACAAAGACCTGAAGACAAAATTATCATTCAACCCAGCAAATCCCATTACTGGGTATGTACCCAAAGGAACATAATCATTCAATTATAAAGACTCATGCATGCATGCAT
The DNA here is from genome assembly GCA_028533165.1 of Leontopithecus rosalia. Taxonomy (NCBI): domain Eukaryota; kingdom Metazoa; phylum Chordata; class Mammalia; order Primates; family Cebidae; genus Leontopithecus; species Leontopithecus rosalia. The sequence continues at coordinate 87,890,655 of CM052649.1, forward strand.
GTGTTTATTGCAGCACTATTCACAATAGCAAAGACATGGAATCAACTTAAATGCCCATCAATGATAGACTGGATAAAGATGTGGTACATATACATCATGCAATACTATGCATTGATAAAGAAGTCATGTTCTTTTTAGGGGCATGGATTGAGCTGGAGGCTATTATCCTTAGCAAACTAATTCAGGAACAGAAAACCAAATATGGCATGTTCTCACGTGTAAGTGGGAGGTAAATGATAACACATGGACACATAGCGACAAACAACACACACTGGGGCCTACTGGAGTGTGGAGGGTGGGAGGGGGGAGATCAGAAAAAAACACAAATGAATACTTGGCTTAATACCTGGGTGGTGAAATAATCTGCATGAACAACCCCCCATGGCAATGTTTACCTATGTAACAAACTGTAAATTCTGCACATGTACCCCTAAAGTTAAAATAAAGTTAAAAAAAAAAGGATTACCAGTATTTTAAAGAAGTAAATAAGCACGATTCATAAGGACCAGAATAATCCATTGGAACTGACTCAGAAATGAAACAGATGTTAGAATTAGCAGATAATAACATAAAAACAGTTATTGTTACAATATGCCATGCATTCAAAATGTTAAGTAGAGACCTGCATATTCCATTTTTTAAAAAGACCCAAATTGATCTTCTAAATAAAAAGTGCATAAAATTAGTGACAGATTAGATACTCCGGAAAGAAAGAATAGTAAACTTGTAGATATATCAATAAAAACTATCTAAAATGAGGCCGGGCGCGGTGGCTCACGCCTGTAATCCCAGCACTTTGGGAGGCCGAGGCAGGTGGATCACGAGGTCAAGACATCCAGACCATCCTGGTCGAAATGGTGAAACCCCGTCTCTACTAAAGATACAAAAAATTAGCTGGGCATAGTGGCGCGTGCCTGTAATCCCAGCTACTCAGGAGGCTGAGGCAGGAGAATTTGCCTGAACCCAGGAGGCGGAGGTTGCGGTGAGCCAAGATGGTGCCATTGCACTCCAGCCTGGGTAACAAGAGCGAAACTCCGTCTCAAAAAGAAAAAAAAAACTATCTAAAATGAAACAGTTAAATAAGAATGAAAATTAAGAACATCATGAATTATGCAACAACTTCAAGTAAATTAATATGCATGTAACTGTAGAGTTAAAAGAAGAGAGAGATAAAGTGCAGATGGACATTAAGTATATAGCACTAAGAGATAAAATGTACATATCAAGATTCAATATATTAAATGTTGAAATATGGGAAAGAGAAAGGCGGAGGGCAAAAAGAGAGGGATACCAAAGGGAAGTAGAGAGAAAAGAAAGAGAAAGGGGGTAAAAGGACTATATATTAAAGATAACTTCTTATTAAATACTCTTTTTTAAAAAAAATTCTACATCAAGGGTGTTCAGCAGTAAATTTTATCAAGCATTAAAAAACGTCTATATTGGCAATCTCTCAGAGAATCACACACAAAAAAGAAAAACACCTATTAGCGTGTGTGTGTGTGTGTGTGTGTGTGTGTGTGTGTGTGTGTGTTTAGTTAGGCATACCTAGACAAGGACAATTTTTAAATTATATTTTAAGTTCTGGGGTACATGTGCAGATCATGCAGGATTGTTGCATAGGTATACACATGCCATGATGGTTTGCTGCATACATCTCCCTGTTATCTACATTAGGTATTTCTCCTAATGTTATCCCTCCCCAATCTCTCCACCCTCTGCTATCCCTCCTCTAGCTCTCCCACCCCACAACATGCCCCAGTATGTGATGTTTCCCTCCCTGTGTCCATGTGTTCTCATTGTTCAACACCCATTTATGAGTGAGAACATGTGGTGTTTGGTTGTCTGTTCTTGTGTCAGTTTGCTGAGAATGATGGTTTCTAGCTTCATCCATGTCCCAGCAAAGGAGATGAACCCATCTTTTTTTCTGACTGCATAGTATTCCATGGTGTATATATGCCACATTTTCCTTGTATCACTGATGGGCAATTGGGCTGATTCCAAATCTTTGCTATTGTAAACAGTGCCTCAATGAACATGCATGTACATGTGTCTTTATAGTACAACAATTTATAATCACTTGGGTATATACCCAGTAATGAAGTTGCTGGGTCAAATGGTATTTCTATTTCGAGATCCTTGAGGAATAACGACACTGTCTTCCACAGTGGTCAAACTCATTTACACTCTCACCAACAGTATAAAAGCATTCTTATTTCTCCATACAATCTCCAGCATCTGTTGTCTCAAGATTTTTTAATGACTGCCATTCTAATAGGCGTGGTATCTCAATGTGGTTTTGATTTGCATTTCTCTAGTGACCAGTAATGATGAGCATTTTTTTCATATGTGTGTTGGCTGTATAAATGTCTTCTTTTGAGGAGTGTCTGTTCATATCCTTTGTCCACTTTTTGATAGGGTTGCTCATTTCTGTTGATTGCCAGTTCATTCCAATGATAGTTTCTTTTGCTGTGCATAAACACTTAAGTTTAATTAGATCCCATTTGTCTATTTTTGGCTTTTGTTGCCACTGCTTCTGGTGTTTTAGTCATGAAGCCCTTGTCCACGCCTATGTCCTGAATGGTTTTGCCTAGGTTTTCTTCCAGAGTTTTTATGCTGTTATACCTCATGTTTAAATCTTTAACCCATCTAGAGTGAATTTTTGTTTAAGGTATAAGGGAGGGGTCCAGTTTCAGCTTTCTGCATATGGCTAACCAGTTTTCCCAACACCATTTATTAAAGAGGGAATCCTTATCCCATTGCTTGTTTTTGTCAATATTTTCAAAGATCAGATGGTTGCAGATATGTGAAATTACTTCCAAGGCATCTGTTCCATTGGTCTATATCCGTGTTTTGGTAGCAGTACCATGTTGTTTTGATTACTGTAGCCTCGGTTGAAATCGTGTAATGTGATCCTCCAGCTTTTTTTTTCCCCTTAGGATTGTCTTGGCTATGTGGGCTCATTTTGGTGCCATATGAATTTTAAGGTGGTTTTTTTCCAGTTCTTTGAAGAGGTCAATGATAACTTGTTGGGATAGCATTGAATCTATAAATTGCTTTGAACAGTGTAGCCATTTTCACAATATTGATTTTTTCCTAACCTTGAGCATGGGATGATTTTCCGTTTTTTCATTACATAAAAAAAAAATAAACTCATCTCATTCATGTTTAAATTTAGAGTTTGAAAGCAATTTTAGAAAACTTAAATAAATGAAAGAAAATGTCTTGCTCATGGATGGGAAAACTCAATATTGTAAAGATACCAATTTCACCCAAAAATGATCTATACAGTCAATGTAGTTTTATTTCAAATGCCAATGCAATTTATTGAAAATATACAAACTAAATATAACATTTATATGAATGTATAAGACCAAATTAGCCAACATAATATTGAAGAAGAGTATAAGAGAAGATGCTCCCTTATATAATGAAACTTACTGTAAAAGTACAGCAATGAAAGCATTGCTGTATTTCTGCAAGGATAGTCAAATAGACTGGCGGAGTTGAGCTCCTACACTTATATAAATCTGCTTTGATAAATCTTGCCTTTTACACTCATAAACCTTTAAGGCTATGCCACATTTTTTAGAGCAGAAGGGGAGAAAAAGCATCAGGATTATTTGATTCAGGTGTAACTAATTTTAGGAAATAGACCTGGAAAATTTAGCTGAATTGATATAAAAACCAATCAAAACAGAAGAATAATCAATAAAAAGTTCTATTCCCTGGCTATTAATATGAGTTCTGGTGGAAACGAGATGACGTAAAAAGGAAATTAAAATATTGGCAGTGAATGAATTAAGGTCAGATTTTTCTGGTTGCTGAAAGCCATCTTATGCTTCAATGGCAACTTTAGTTGACTTATCCCATGGAAAAGTAAACTGCTTATAACCACTGCTTTTCTACAGGCCACGGAATATGTACTCACTATCATGAAGAAGGCCATGTTATGAAGAAATAACAGAAGGCTGACAAATTCTTGCCAGCATGAATTCTTAGAATAGACCATTTGGGAGAGTCACATTTCTAATATTAGATAATATTGATTTTAAAAGGATAATCAGAGTTGGCAAAAGACCAAAAATGGCTGCAAGCTTTTGTGTGAGGACCATTGTGGAAAGCATGAAATCTAATAAATGTGTTGCAGTGGGTAAAAAGTGTATCACTCTATTCCAAAGACAGGAAACTGCCCTGCTCTATCTCTATCAACTAGAATCCAGTTTATAAATAAGTATAACAAATGCTGGCAACCCTAAGTTGGCCGCATGAAAGTAAAGAAACAGATATAAATTAATACTGTTGACACAGACCATGACAAATGCTGTGATACAGCCAGCTCCCTGCAACCTCACCAATCCTGGGATTCTTGTGTAACCTTACTAATAAGTGCCAAGAAAACATTTAAGAGGCAGTGATGGATTTACTAATTTATTTACTCTGCATGTAACTGACTAATGGGAAATAGTTATGTGCTATTCAAAGGAAAAGTGGCCCTAAATGAAAAATGACAAAAAAATGGGGAGGAGGGTGTTGTGATTACTATTCACCCAGGTAGAGATGTCAGAAAGCTACTGAAAAAAAATAAAAGGAAAAAAATTGGATTGCACATAAAAAGAACATAATCAAAACTTATAGAGTTTCTTTGAACTTCAGCTAGGACACTCATAATTCTTCAAGTGAACCACATTCAAAGTGACTCAATTCACTTTATATAGCCAAGTTTGTATGAATTTACATTCTATTTTAAGAGTGGTGATTTAGAACAAAAAAATGCTTGATTGTGGTGTCCATTTACTTCCTCAGATAATAAACCATCATGTAAAATTTATTAGCAGAAGTGCTGAGATGTACTCACTCAACCCCTAGCAGGGGACCCAAGCTCTTTCACAGTTCCATGAGCAAGATGGTCTTTGGGATTTTTGTAAAGTTTCTGGAATTGCTAGCAGTCAGTGATTCCCACAAGAAGGAGAGTACTTTCACAGGTCCAGTTGTGAAACCTAGGGCCCATATATGTACTTAGGTTATACTAAACTACTGATAGGAAAAATATGGATAATAGATGTCAAAATTCTGTTGCTGTTAGTGGAATGTGGAATTGGAATTAATATTATGCATGGGAGAGATGGTGTCTCATTTTAATTGGACATGCTGAATGGGAACCTTGTGTTGTTCAAGCAGTCTTCTGTAGGAAAATGATGTAACAGAGAATTCCCAAATTACAAGAAACCATTGTTCTATTAAGGATGTGATGAACTGGAAGCTTTAAATCTCTCTTACTCATGGAATATTACAGTAGCCATTTTAGGACATAAGAAGGTTGTTCTCCTTTCTTACACCATAAGCAAGATATTAAAGACTACACAAGAAAGGCAATAGGCTAAAGGTGATTTATATGCCATAACAGATTTGTCTTATGCCTTCCTTTCCATACCTATTTAGAATCTAATCTGACACTATTTGAATTTCTGTGAAGTGGCTTTTTTTTTCTTCCTAAACATTTAACTTCACTGCCATTCATCATTATTTAGTGTAGTCATGTCTGAGTTTGATAACACTCAGTACACTGGCTCATTGCATTGATGATACTGTTAGAATTGCCTTGTGGAGAAAAGGCAGGCAGGAGAATTTAAGTCACCCATATGACAAGTAGAGGCTGGATAGTGAACACAACTGAACTGTAAACCTGGCCTAGTATGTTACATTTTGAAAGATTATATTGCCAGGAGGAATCAAAGATATCCCTCGAGCTTTGAGAAACAAATTATTTTATTAACTGATCCTGTCACTAAACAGGAAACACAAATACAGGAGGATCTTTTGGGTTTTTGTGAAATCAGAATCTGTTCTTAAGAGTTATGTTAGTCTCAATTCACAAAGAACCAGAAAAAAAAAACCACTGAATTTGAAGGGAGCCCAGAGCAAAAACAAGCACTAAAAGACGCACTTGAACCTCACGACATGATGGCCAGTTGATTTCAGTGGTATATGCAACTAGAAACGTGCTGACTGGAGCCTTTGATCTGTCAAAGGGTATTTGGGATGTTGTATTTAGCAAAAATCTTTGGGGATTATGACTGAAAAGCTGCATGCTGCAGAGGCACTTTTTAGATCTTTTGAAAAACAATTGGCAGCTTGTTCCTGGGGGCATTGGTGAAAGTAACCCCTACAGTGAATGACAGTGCATAATACTGTGTCATTATGTGCTGGGACCAGAAATACCTTTCAAGTAGTATGTAATGTCAGAAAAGAATAGAGTAGCAGCCTAGCAGAGCTTAGCAGAGCTCACTGATAAAATAAAAATTTTGTATTCAACAGCATGTGACAAGGAGAAATTGGGAGATGTAAATTATGTATATATGCAGTTTACTTTTCTTCCAAGGCCAATTACAGGGCCCTGTGGCTTTTCCTACCTCTTTACATCCTTACGATGTATTGCTGTATGCTCTGATGCCAAAAATAGTTTTCTTGGTTCAGTGATTGGAATTCTGAATTCAGTGGTTACATTGCAATTAGAAATTGGTCACAATACATCTTACAGATGGTAAAGTGTTGATGAAGAAGGAAAGAACAAATAATAGGCAGAATTGAAATCTGTTTATTTGGGGATAAACAGCAGAAAGAATAAGGCTTGGACCTGAGGAAATATTTGAATATTTATACTTTTGTGCCAAAGTTGATGTCATTTTAGTATGCTTCTAGATTATTAAACAATATGTACAATCCTCCTCTCCACATGGAATACTTAATTTTGGAACTTTTAATGTGACTTTAGAGGAGCAAGAATTAAGGTAAAGCAAATAGGTGCCCACCACAAGTACCAGCTGATGACTCACATGGGGAAAGCAATACTGGAACAGATGCCTTTGTCAGAGCTGTAAAGCTAGCTACCTGGGTTCATGAAATGAGTTGGTCCAGGAGTGCCTGTTCATGCACAGTTGGGCCCAAAAGAACACATTTCCTTCATATCCAACTGAGCAAATAATGTGGGAAGAACCTCTACTCAATACAAATTGGAGAAACTTCAAGTAATCTTTAATTACTTTAAGATGGATGTAGGCAGAATTACTCTGCTGCCACTGGACTTGTATAAGTAGCATTGAGGGGGCTACAAATGGGTATTGACTGAAACTGACACTCTTTTATTCTAGCCTTTGCTTATTCTGAAAAAGAAGCAACTGCATAGAAGACAATACAAATTTAGAAAAAGCAAATAATTCATCATTTTGGTCCACATGGTTCTATTTCCTCTGATAAACATTCACACTACTGCTAATATTCAAAAATGGGTAGGAATAATAATAATGATAATAATAATAATGTTTTATGTCTGTATTACATGCCACATAAACCTTAGAGCACTATTCTTGCTAGACATTAGAATCAGTGATTAAAATAGTTAAAACTCAGGATAAAAATGTTGTGTTGATAAGGCTGTGGAGCATTATAGTCTCTCAAATATCATTGATGGGTTGTAAAAATGTGTGACCAGTTAAAAAATCTACTTGTAAATTTTAACTAAATTTAAATATAGACATTTTCTCTGACCCAACAATTTAATGCCAACAGAAGTACATGCATACAAAATACATAATCTGACATATTTAGGAAGGATCACCACATTATTCATAATAGGTCAAAACTGGAAACAATGGGGATTTCTATTAAGAGTAAAAAGGATAAAGACATTGGGTTGTCCATACAATTAAATACAATAAAGCACTGAACAACAAACTGCCACTCATCAGGACAAAATGGAAAAATCTTACAAGCATCAAACTGAGTGAAAGAAGCCAGAAAACAAAGTAATATATATTGTATATATTTTTTTCATTGAAATAAAATTTAGAAAAAGACAAAGCAATTCTATGCTGTTTTAATTCAAGATGACATTTAATTTGAGATTGACTCAGAAGTAATTGGGAGAAGGCATGATGGACATTTAAATCTTAATATTTTATTTCTCACTCAATTTTAGCTGATAAGTGGCAGATTCAAGATTTAGATTAAGATTAGATCCAAGATGGCTGATCGCTGACAGCTCGGGATTGTAGCTCCCAGTAAAAGCCCAGAGAACGAGAGGATGCCACACTTTCAGATAAAATTTCATCACTCACGGACCAGAAGATTCCCAGTGGAGGAGCCCCACAGGTCGCCAGCGCAACTCTTGTGGCCGGTGCAGCGGTTTTGCCGGCGTCTCGGTGCGGCAGCTCTTCGTGTAGAGTGGACGGGATTGGTTCCCCTACTGACTAATGCTTGGAGCTCCGGGAAGGCAGAGCCACTTGTTACAGACTCAAGAAGGAAGCCAGACCAGAGATTCCCAGGCAGAGGAGCACCATCAGCCTTATCACTGCTGTTTTGGCTGGCGCAATGGGTTGCTCGAATTCCAATACTGGGAATCAATAAACTGGGCATCCACTCAGAAACCTAATTAGAAAGGCAGTAATTGTAAAGACGACAGATGGATAAATTCATAATAAAGGGAAGAAACCAGCCTAAAAATGCTGAGGATACCCAAAATCAGAACCCCTCTCCCTCTACAGGGGATTGCAGTTCCTTATC
>CM052649.1:87899713-87916059 GCA_028533165.1 Leontopithecus rosalia
TATTGGGGGAAATAGGGGAGGGTCAGCGGGGGAGGGATGGCATGGGGAGAAATGCCAAATATGGGTGAAGGGGCAGAAGGCAGCAAAACGTACTGCCACGTGTGTACCTATGCAACTATCTTGCATGTTTTGCACATGTACCCCAAAACCTAAAATACAATAAAAATTTTTTAAAAAAAAAGAAAAAAGAGAATGCTTTGTCTTACAGCATTCCATGAGAACTGCTCTTGAGAAGGTAAAATAGACATTTTTTAATACTAATATTACATAACTTTATGTTCCACATAGCCAATAATTTCCTCCTACTTGAAACATTCACCTCTCTTGTCTTCCATTTTGGTTTCTTTCATTTTTTATTTTTTTTTTTGCTATGAGCTCTTTTACCATCTCTTTGACAACTTTTATTTCTCAATTCTGCTTTTACAAGTTGTAGGTTTCCTGAGATTAGGATTTTGTTATTTTTTCCCCCTCTAATTCTGTAAACCTTCCTTAAGGACACCGGTTTTGCATCAACTTCTATTTTTTCTCTAACTATATTACTATTCTGTTATTTTTTATATCCTTTTAGGATAGGTATGAGAAAAGATCTTGTTTCGTGCTCCTTGGAATGTATCACAGTTTTGAAGAATATATATATATTTAACATTTCCTGGTTTATTTGGAGAGAGCCTATGTTGGTGATGCATTACCCATGGCAAACGTATCTCTTTGGGTCTCTGGACCTTAGCCATAGCCCTGGACATCCAATGACCTTTTCCTTTCTCAGACCTCTTACCTATTCTTGCATATGACACAATAAATTACTATGCTGTTTCTCTTTTGTGTAGCCTGTATTTGATTCACAGAAAATACTCATTCATATCTGCTTCAACAAACTCTGGAAATGGAGTTCTTCCTCGGTCCTAGCCTTTTCCCTGACGCCCGAGGTTGCTTCAACCAGCCTTTTTCTCCTTAGACTATTTTGACAGGTGACGCAGACACAAGTCTACCTTGTCTCCAGGCTGAAAGATAAGCATATGAAATATTCCAGGTAATGGGGTTAAAGTGTTTTCCTCTAGAATTCTGTTTACAATGCAGCATTCCTTAACCCTTTTCCTTCGAGGGTGCAGCTCTTAAACACTTTCTAAAGAAACACTCTTCAAAAATAATCTCTCAGACTTTACTCCTTTTACCCTTTCATACCTTCTTGGGGATGAGAAGTTTTACAGTTATTTAACCTCTGGTTTACCTTGCTTCATATATATTTTTTATCTTACATTACTTTGGAATGTGCCTTAGCTATCTGATATCTTCATTTTAGTATTTGCTTACAATGAATGAAAAAAAAGTCTCTGAATGAAGGCTCCTCTGGAATTTCTGAATTTATTTCTCAGTTCACTCAGTTCATCCTTGTGTGAGTGTTTTGGTTTTTTTAATTGTACTTTGGCCTCTGGGGTACATATGCACATCCTGCAGGATTGTTGCATAGGTACCCCCTCACCCCAGCCCCGTCACCTATATCAGGCATCCTCCCTGCCTCCCTGCCGCTATCCCTCCCCTACCCTCCACTCCACCCCTCCCACCTACCCCAGTGAGCATTGTTCTCTTCTCCGTGCTGAAGTCTTCTTAGTGTTCATCACCTGCCTATGAGTAAAAACATGCAGTGTTTGCTTTTCTGTTCTTGTATCAGTTTGCTGAGAATGATGGTTTCCAGATTCATCCATGTCTCTACAAAGGACACAAACTCCTCATTTTTTTATGGTTGCATAGTATTCCATGGTGTATATGTGCCACATTTTCCCTGTCCAGTCTATCATTGATGGGCATTTGCATTGGTTCCAGGTCTTTGCTATTGTAAACAGTGCTGTAATGAACATATATGCACATATGTCTTTTAATAGAATGATTTATAATCCTTTGGGTATATACCCAGTAATGGGATTGCTGGATGAAATGGAATTTCTATTTCTAGATCCTTGAGAAATCACCACACTGCCTTCCATAATTGTTGAATTAATTTACACTCCCACCACAGTGTAAAAGCGTTCCTTTTTCTCCACATGCTCTCCAGCATCTGTTGTCTCCAGATTTTTTAGTGATCTCCATTCTAACTGGTGTGAGCTAGTATTTCAATGTGGTTTTGATTTGCATTTCTCCAATGACCAATGATGATGAGCATTTTTTCATATGTTTGTTGGCCCCATAGATGTCCTCTTTTGAAAAGTGACTGTTCACATCCTTTGCCCACTTTTTGATGGGATTGTTTGTTTTTTTCTTATAAATGTGCTTTAGTTCTTTGTAGATTCTGGATATTAGCCCTTTGTCAGATGGGTAGATTGTAAAATTTTTTTCCCAGTCTGTTGGTTGCCGGTTCACTCTAATGATTGTTTCTTTTGCTGTGCAGAAGCTCTTAAGTTTAATTAGATCCCATTTGTCTATTTTGGGTTTTGTTGCCGTTGCTTTTGGTGTTTTAGACATGTTTTTAAATCTTTTTGTTTGAAGTAGTATACAAAAGCATTTTCTGTCAATGCTAAAGATTTTCAGGATTTGCTAATCTTTTAATTTGAGATAGCTATAGTTGGAAATATGAGGTGGAGTACAGGAGGTGAGGTTTGAAATGGGGGTGGGTGTGAGGAGTTAGAAACCATCAATTGGGAATTCTGGAATTCTTGAACTTACATGAGAAGGTATACATTTTACTCATAGTTGCCTAGTTTTTACTTTTTCATAATTAATATTTACACTATGATACAAAAATGTTTTAAGAAAATTAAAACAATATTTTTACATTGTGATGAATAATTTTGTTGTTTATGTAAAAGCTAATGAAATATATATAACAATTGAAACTAACTCTAGGTAATTGGGTCATTAGTCTCTGTTATTATTAACCTCATCATCATTGTAACATTTTCATTTGGATATATAAATATTATAAAATACAAGATGTGACAAAAAAACTAATATATAAAGAATAGTTGCACTGGTTTTGCCCTTAATAGCAATATATCACAGAGTACTTCATTCATGCTTCCATTTATTCAGTCATTTTTCTAAGAAAAGTGTTCAAAGTACTATAATTTGGAGTCCATTGCCTACTTTTTATGACTATATATTTAAATACAAATTAAAAAGGAAAGATTCTCCTTATTGATCTTTTGTCAGAAACTCAGCTAAGAGCTTTGTTAGTGTTACCTTAATTAACACCACAACTCTATGAAACATTAACTAGTATTATTTCAATTTTTACATGTGCAAATTGTGGCTTAGGGAAATAAGACATCACTAAACATCTCACATGTAGTTGAGTGAATAGCATAATTTCATACCTGTTACAAAGTGCATACTGTTAATTGTAATACACTGAACATGGTAATTTCCTGAACATTTGTAATCCAGAGACACTTCAAGTTAATATTTTAAGGATTTTTAAAATTAAATATATACTAATTTTCTAAATAATTTTTTTCAAGTTGTGTGTATAATTTCTACTTTAATAAGCACAAATCAGAACTCATGTTCTCTATCTATATACCTATACACTTATACAACTAAATAAACATATCCTGTTAACATTTTATTTCATTTATTTATTTATTTATTTTTATTTTTTATTTTTTATTGCGTTTTATGTTTTGGGGTACATGTGCAGAACATGTAAGATAGTTGCATAGGTACACACGCGGCAGTGTGTTTTGCTGCCTTCTGCCCCTTCACCCACATTTGGCATTTCTTTATTTTTAAAATTCAAGATAGTGAGAGAAAGCTGAGCTGTTATTATTTGAGATTGAAATAAATATATTGATTAATCAAATATCCTAATTATCCTGCAATTATGTATCTATTGGACCCATTAGCATTGATGAAAAATACAAGACTAGGGAAATATGATTTGTTGAAGATTGTGCAGATGAAAAATTAAGATCCGTTTCAATCACTTGAGCTGAAAGCATTTACCTGAGTTCTAATAATACATGCAACATTTACATATGATCAGAATTATTTTTAGTTCTGGTGTATAAAGCAGAAAATCACTGTGATATTACAAGAGAAAAATCCACATAATGAGTGATCAAAGAGCCTAAAGGGCCCTTATTATGTGTCTCGGATTTTATTTTACCTCTCTTTTAAGTGTAGCAATGAGGTGTGAAAATTGTTCTTTGGTTGTCTTAAGTATCAGTAAACTGCATCGTACAACACTTCTTTAGGGCTTAATGAGAATGGGTGAGATTTATTTTACAATTAATTCCACCATTTAAATGAAAAAAGGCAATATCTAAAATGGTGTTGTATTTCCTGTTCAAGTGAAGTTTTCCAGTGAATGATTCATCAGCTCTTTCACGTCTACTTAGCAATAACTTCTTTCCTAAGATGTTTTACATTGAAGAGCTTTCCAAGTCACTACATCTTTGCACAAATTACACTCAATGAAAATTAAATTATCTCATGAAATATATTTTCACTCAAGTGGTAGCTGGCCAGACCCATATCCAAGTGATGATATTTCTAAGCTCTAGTTCTAACATCTAGAAATGTTAATTTCCCATTCAACAGAGGCTAACTAAATGCAATTTTAAAGTTGTTGTTAATAAACATTTAAAGTTCTAACTCCAAATCTCTGGAAATAGGAGGTTATTGAATTTTTGAAGTTTATTGACTCTTTTAGTCCAAAAAAGATTACTATATATTTTCTGTGTTAATTGAGCGCTTTGTTCAAAGACGGGATTTCCGACTTCTAACAGTTTAAATTTCTTTCATTTCCACAGTTAGATTGCTCTCCCACCCATTTGATGTGGTGGCAAATATATTTAATTCAACCTTGAGAATCTGAGTAATAGCCAATCTCTATCAAAATTTCTTCAAAAGTAATTCAAAGAAGTCAGTCCTTCGCAAACTATCTTATTTTCCAGGAGGACTTGTCAGTTTATTTTTCATACAAAAAATTGTTAAGATCATATTTGATACAGGTGCTTTATAATGTCTATATCTGATATGCCTGAAAAAGGTTAAATTATAACCTTAAAATGACAAAATGCTTCCCACTAACAGTAGTAATGTTGATAATTCCATTCCTGTATCTGCTCATTCTCTTCTACTTTTCATAGTCTCACTAAAACTAAATATTACACATTGTCTTGTACAATGCGAACATGGGTATATTTAGTGCACTGATTTGCTACAGGCTAAAGAGAGCCTTTTTTAGTTATTGCAACTTAAAAATATAATCAGAAATGTTTTTAAGCCTTTCTAGTGACAACATAAATTTAACATGATGTTCTGGAATTACTGCCTTTTTCCACCCCTTCCTCCAAATATACTTCTGATTAGGTCTAAATTAGAACTACTTGATGCAAGAAAATATTTTCCTTGTCAAAAAATTGTCCTTCATCAAGTGTCAAAGAAGTAGATTCTTTGGAAGAGCAGTAAATTTTCTTTTCTAGATTTATTTTCAAGGTCCTGCATTCTATTATTATCTCAAGTTTCATAAAATGTTATTATTTGCTGTTGCTCAAAACATATGGTGTGCCATCTTTAAAACACCTGAAGATATTTAAGATCCGCATATAATGACTCTCCCTCTCTCTCTCTCTCTCTCTATATATATATATATATACACGCACACACACACACACATATATATATATATATACACACAAATATATATAGCCATCTAACTGTGGAAGTAAATATATGTATATGTACTTTCAAATATATGTATGTGTGTGTATATATATATCCACATATATATATATTTGAAAGTACATATATATATTTGAATATACATTAATATATATACGTATATATATGTATACGTATACATATATATATATACATATATGTATATGTATATATTTGAACCAGTCTCACTAGTAGCAATTCGTCATATTTTGTTGAACTTATTTGGCAAATAAAAAATCATTATAAATCAAGCCCAGTGAATAAAGAGAGTTATGCTGGAGAGAGAGACATTTGTGGATAAAAATGAGAAATGGCAATATAAATTATTTTTCTCCATTGCATTATGAACAATCTTTTCTAATTTAGAATAAGAAATGTTATATTTAAAATAATCAAAGAAGCCATTTTCACAAAGCTATTCAGAAATAAATATCAACTCAAATGTTGTCAAAACACATATTTATAGCAAACTTATTCTTCTTTTAGTGACAGCTTAGGAATTAATCATAAAAAAGAATACATTGCCCCACTGCTTTCTCAAGAGCGTTTTCCTGAACTTTATTCTTTACTCATAACATGAGGGTTAATATATCCAATTTATGTCTTTGACTATATCACTCCCAAAATTCAAACTCTGCAATCATTATTTATATATTAAATTCTGATTGTATACAACATATTAATTATGCTATATCAATAATTACACTAATTTGGGGAAAAATAAGAAATACATTACAGGTATTTGGCTGATTAGTTAAAATAAGCTCTTTCTAAGACTTTCTATTTTGGAAATAGAAATATAATAGGAAATATTATTTCCTATTATGATTATTTAAAAATCTGCCTAACATTTGGTTATCCTTTTCTCTTAGTCACCAGTCACAACAACAGTTTACTTTTTCTCTCTGTTGTAGGGACATAGTTCCCTAGGATGTAGCATTTAGTTAAATAGCTTAGTCTCTGAAATAATTGGATCTTTTCCTTTCATTGAAAATGTGGGGTTGACTTCTTCATCTTCAAATGACAATTGTTCTATTCATAGCCATCTAATAAATGAATTATACCTGTGTACTCTAGGTTGTCCATAAGAAAATCCTTGGAGGAGCTTTTATTGTAATTCTGAGCAATCACTCCATCACTTGCTTTATCTTTGTTAATTTGATCCATGCTCTCTTTTCCCAAAAAATTATTTTTTAACTAAATTTTCCAATATTTAATTTATTTTATAATGAGTTATATGCTGAAGTTGATTGTGAACATGTTTTAAGCTGGATTCAGTGAAACTGAGAAAATGCTTGACACAAAAATGGACTAGGAATATCAAATGACTTATTGCTTCTGTAGAATAAATTGTTTTTGTTTTCATTTCTGAATTATGGCAGGAACAAGGTATCCAAAGCAGAAAATTTGAAGATTTAGATAAGACAGGCTTCTACTTGGGGACTTCCACGGAGCCTGTCGCATTTTTAACTCTTGAATAAATCTTGTAATGTGTAAAACAATACAAATAATAATAATAATTTAAAAATCCAGAAAATAAACTCAATAATGATGGCAGAGAAATATATGATAATAACATTTTCCATAATTTTGATAAAATAGGGCTAATTATACTGACAGAATTTCCCATATAGATGTAAAAATTACAAACCTTTAGTCATATGTATATACATTTTTAAATTTTAAATTTTAAATTTTTAAATTTTAAAATAGTGTGTGATTCTTAATGCCAATGACAGATATGATTAATGCTGAAGAACTGTGTAAAGTATCTATCACTGCCTTCACTCATTTGCAATATTTAGACATTTGAAAGAACTATGTTTAAAAATTGTGCACAATAATCACAAATATTCCATAGATGAGAAAATTGCAGGAATATAGAGAAGAAAATATACTAATGATAAGAAGTTACTGCAGGTTCATGAAAATATTATTTGTGATACCAAAATGAGGTTTTTAATTTTTTAAAAAAACATTCCATTGAAACTTATTATCAATGCAAAAATTTAACCACATTATAGTTACCATTTTCTGTAATAGATTTCAAGTACAATTTTACTTGTCTCATTTTAATTATATAAATAAAATATTCATATATACTTTGAGTCACATATATATGATTTGTTCATATTATGAGCAAAAATATCTACATTCTTTTAAAAAATAATGTTTTTAAATGTCTTTGCTGTGGGATTTTTTTTCAAATAAAATTTTGTTTTTAAAATCAACATGCTTATAGTACCATCCCACTTATAGTACCATCCCACTTACAAGTGAAAACATGTGGTGTTTTGTTTTCAGTTCTTGTGTTAGTTTGCTGAGAATGATGTTTTCCAGCTTCATCCATGTCTCTGCAAAGGACATGAACACATCCCTTTTTATGGCTGCATAGTATTCCATGGTGTATATATTCCACATTTTCTTTATCCAATCTATCATTGATGGGCATTTGGGTTGGTTCCAAGTCTTTGCTATTGTGAATAGTGCTGCAATAAATATACATGTGCATGTGTCTTTACAGTAGAATGATTTGTAATCCTTTGAGTATATACCTAGTAATGGGATTGCAGGGCCAAATGGTATTTCTAGTCCTAGATCCTTGAGGAATCACCACACTGTCTTCCACAATGGTTGAACTGATTTACACTGCCATCAACAGTGTAAAAGCGTTCCTATTTCTCCACATTCTCTCCAGCATCTGTTGTTTCCTGACTTTTTAATTATCGTATCTAATTGTAATTTTGATCAGCATTTCTCTAATGACCAGTGATGATGAGCTTTTCTTCATGTCTTTGTTGCCTGCTTAAATGTCCTATTTTGAGAAGTGTCTGTTCATATCCTTCACCCACTTTTTGATAGGGCTGTTTGTTTTTCTTCTGGTAATTTTTTTTTTAAGTTTTTTGTAGATTCTGGATTTTATACCTTTGTCAGATGGATAGATTGCAAAAATTTTCTCCCATTCTGTAGGTTGCCTGTTCACTCTGATAATAGTTTCTTTTGCTGTGCAGAAGGTCTTTAGTCTAATTAGGCCCCATTTGTCAATTTTGGCTTACGTTGCTATTGTTTTGGTGTTTTAGTCATGAAGCCTTTGCCCGTGCCTATGTCCTGAGTGATATTGCCTAGGTTTTCTTCTAGGGATTTTATGATTTTAGGTCTTATGTTTAAGTGTTTAATTCATATTGAGTTAATTTTTGTATAAGGTTTAAGGTAGGGGTACAGTTTCAGTTTTCTGCATATGGCTACTCAGTTTTCCCAACAACATTTATTTAATAGGAAATCCTTTATTCATTGCTGTTTTTTTAGATTTGTCAAAGATCCAATGGTTGTAGATCTGTGGTGTTATTTCTGAGGCCTCTGTTCTGTTCAATTGGTTTTTATTTCTGTTTTGGTACCAATACCATGTCGTTTTGGTTACTGTAAACTTGTAGTATAGTTTGAAGTCAGTGTGATGACTCCAGCTTTGTTCTTTTAACTTAGAATTGTCTTGGCCACATAGGCTCTCTTTGGTTCCATATAAAATTTAAAGTAGATTTTCTAATTCTGTGAAAAAAGTCAATGGTAGTTTGTTGGGGATAGCATTTGATCTATAAATTGCTTTGGGCAATATGTTCATTTTTACTATATTGATTCTCCCTATCCATGAGCATGAAGTGTTTTTCCATTTTTTTGTGTTCTCTCTTACTTGCTTGAGCAGTAGTTTGTAGATTTCCTTGAAGAGTTCCTTCACATACCTTGTAAGTTGTATTCTTAGGTACTTTATTTCCTTTGTAGCAATTGTGAGTGGGAGTTCACTCCTGATTTTGCTTTCTGTTTCTATTATTTGTATATAGGAATGTTTGTGATTTTTGCACATTGATTTTGTGTCTTGAGATTTTGCTAAAGTTGTTTATCAGCTTAAGATTTTGGGATGAGAAGATGAGGTTTTCTCAATATACAATCATGGCATCTGCAAACAGAGACAATTTGACTTTCTTTCTTCCTATTTGAATACCCTTTATTTCTTTGTCTTTCCCAATTACCCTGATCAGAACTTCCAATATTATGTTGAATAAGTGGTGAAAGAGGGCTCCTTGTCCTGTGTCAGTTTTCAAAGTGAATCATTCCAGCTTTTGCCCCTTCAGTATGATATTGGCTGTGGTTTCATCATAACTCTTATTATTGTGAGATATGTTCCATCAGTATCTAGTTTATGGACAGTTTTTTGCATAAAATGGTGTTGAATTTTATCAAAGGTCTTTTCTGGATCTATTGAGATAATCATGTTTTTGTCATTGATTCTGTTTACATGATAGATTATGTTTATGGATTTGTATATGTTGAACGGCCTTGTATTCAAATTGGGATGAAGCCAAATTGATCATGGTGGATAAGCTTTTAATGTGCTGCTAGATTCAGTTTGTCAGTATTTTACTGAGGATTTTCATATACATGCTCATCAGGAATATTGGCCTGAAATTTTCTTTTTTAGTTGTGTCTCTGCCAGGTTTTGGTATCAGGATGAGGCTGGCATCATAAAATGAGTTAGAGAGAAGTCCCTTTTTTCTACTGATTGGAATAGTTTCAGAAGTAATGGTACCAACTCCCCTTAGTACCTCTGGTAGAATTCAACTGTGAATCTGTCTGGTCCTTGGCTCTTTTTGGTTGGTAGGCTATTAATCACTGCCTCAATTTCAGAACTTGTTATTGACATATTCAGGGATTTATCTTCTTCCTGACTTAGTCTTGGGTGGGTGTATGTGTCCAGGAATTTATCAATTTCTTTGAGATTTTCTAGTTTATTTGCATAGAGGTGTTTATAGTATTCTCTGATGGTAGATTGTATTTCGTGGGATCAATAATGATAGCCCCTTTATCACTTTTTATTGTGTCTATTTGATTCTTCTGTTTTCTTCATTAATCTGGTTAGCAGGCTATTTTGTTGATGTTTTCTAAAAACTGGCTCCTGGACTAATTGATTTTTTGAAGGGTCTTTCATTTGTCTATCCCCTTCAGTTCTATGCTGATCTTAGTTATTTCTTGTCTTCTGATGGCTTTTGAATTTGCTTGTGCTTGCTTCTCTAGTTCTTTTAATTGTGATGTGATGGTGTCAGTTTTAGATCTGCTTTCTCTTATGGTCATTTAGTGCTCTAAATTTCTCTCCAAACACTGCTTTGGCTGTGTACTAGAGATTCTCATACATTGTGTCTTTCTTCTCATTTTTATGTGAGAATTTGATCTTGTTATTCAAAATAACCTAGCTGGTTATTTTGTCCATTACTTGACACAGTTTCTTCACATTGTCCATGGTCTTTACAATTTGCTGTATTTTTACAGGACTTGTACCACTTTTTCCTTTCCATGTTTAGTGCCTTCATCAGGAGCTCTTGTAAGGCAGGCCTGGTGGTGACAAAATCTCTCAGCATTTGCTTGTCTGTGAAAGATTTTATATTATGAAGCTTAGTTGGGCTGAATATGAAATTCTGGATTGAAAATTCTTTTCTTTCTTTTTTTTTTTGAGATGGAATTTCTTTCTTGTTACTCAGGCTGGAGTGGAATGGCGTGATCTCGGCTCACCACAACCTCTGCTTCCTGGGTTCAGGCAATTCTCCTGCCTCAGCCTCCTGAAAATTCTTTTCTTTAAAAATGTTGAATATTGGCCCACTCTCTCTTGTGACTTGTAAGGTTTCTGCTAATAGTTCTGTAGTAGTCTGATGGGCTTCCCTTTGTGGGTAGTCAGACCTTTCCCTCTGGCTGCCCTTAACATATTTTCCTTCATTTCAACCTTGGCAAATCTGATGATTATGTGTTTTCAGGTTGCTCTCAAAATTGAAGGCTAAATATACTTTTGGCAATGGCAAATGTCAGTTTTTGACTGATTGAACATTTGGATAAGAAAAACATGCTCTTGGCCACCCAAAAAGTATGGAAATATACCTGTCCCTACTGAGATAAGCCTACCATGGGGATGAGCCAGTCTCAGAATGGGCTGATTGGGTTTGAGATGCTTAGCATGGTAAAAGTTTTGCACTGTCGTCTCTGGTAGCATTTCCCTCCTTTTGGGGATCCAGAATGTAATATAAAAATGGGACCCTTATTTTGGGGGATTTGTTTTTGCCTTTTAGCTATGCCTAGTAATTAGGCCCTAGAAATTGTGTGCTTTCCTGGTCCTGTTCCTTGAAGGTCTCTACTCTGAAGCCAATTTAAATAATTAAAAATGGCAAATGAAAAATCCTGCAATACTGGATCTTCCTCTGTCTGTTTGCGTGGTTATGTATGTGTTGTCTTTGTGAGATATATATACATATGTATACACGTATATATACATATATATACGTATATATACGTATATATACATATACGTGTATACATATGTATATATATGTATATATACGTGTATATATGTACACCTATATATACATATACGTGTATATATATATACACGTATATGTATATATAGGTATATGTGTGTATATATATATATATATATATATATATATATATACATGTATATATACATCAGCTCTAATTTATTGGCTTAAAGAAAAATCAGGAGGAAGATCCAAGACGGCCGTTTAGGAACAGCTCAGGATTGCAGCTCCCAGTGAAAGTGCTGAGGGTGAGTGGATGCCACATTTCCAGATGGATTTTTATTGTCCACAGACTGGGAGATTCCCAGGCGGAGGAGCCCCACCAGCTGCCAGCATGGGTGTTTTGGCTGGCACAGCTCCTTTGTCGGTGCCCCAGTGTGGTGGTTCTCTATACAAAATATACTGGTCCAGGTGCCCTTTTAGCTGGCAATTCAAACCCCAGGAAATTGCCCATTCATATGACTGAAAAGGGGACTGCACAGGAGCCAGGTCAAGTGATTCCAGGACAAAAAAAGCACCATGAATCTCAGCACCACCATTTAAGCTGGCACAGTGAGTCACTGCACAGGAAATCACACAGATCCTGGCACCTTTTTAACAGGTGACTGGAACACCTGGGAGAGAGTCAACTGTTCAACTGAAAAACAAAAAAGGATCTGAGGCAGGGAGCCAAGTGATCAGGCTCGGCTGGTCCCACCCTACAAAAGAACAGCAATCAGAAACTCTCTGGATTGAGAGTTTCACAGCAAGCACAGCTGAACCTGGGACAGTCCAGCTCTGTGGAGGAGGGGCATCCTTCATTACCGAGGCACTCCACCACTATGGAGGTAGTCCGCCATTGCTGAGGCAGCCTGCCGTTGCCAAGGCAACCTGCTATTACAGAGAGAGACTGTGAATACACAGGGGGGCCACCATTGCTGAGGCAGTTCTAACCACACCCATATAAACAGGACTGCAGGGATGTTCACATGGCAGCTGGGCAGAGACCACAGCAGTTCAGCAACGCTTCTGCAGGCAGACAGTGACTAGGCGGCCTCCTTGCTGGGTGGGGCAGCCCTGAACAAAAAAAGGCAGCAGCACAATGGAAACTCATAAATAAAACCCTAACTCACTGGGACAAAGCACCTGGGAACAAGAAGTGGTTTATGAGTTCTGCTGCAGTAGACCCAAACATACTGGCCCAGCAGCTCTGAATGAACCACAGAGCTCACAGCTCAGCATTTGAGCTCCTATAAAGGACAGACTGTCCCCTCAAGCAGCTCCCTGACCCCATATATCCAAAGGGTCACCTCATAAAGGAGAGATCAGACTGACATTTGGCAGGTATCCTTCTAGGACAAAGATAGAAGAAGAAGAAACTGGTAGCAACACCTACGGTTCAGCAGCTGCTGCAGGTGAACCCCAGGTAAGCAGGAACTGGACTGGACTTCAGCAGTCCTATAGCAGAGAGGCCAAACTGTTAGGAGGAAAAATAAGAAACAGAAATAACTTCCTCATCAACTGGATGTCCACTCAGAGACCCAATCTTAAAATCAGCAAATACAAAGATGACAGGTGGATAAATCCACAAAGATGGGAAGAAACCAGTGCAAAAAGGAGGAAAACACCTGAAACCAGAACACCTCTCCTCCTACAAGGGATCACAACTCCTCACCAGCAAGGGAACAAGGTTGGATGGAGAATAAGTGTGATGAAATGACAGAATCAGACTTTAGAAAGTAGGTAATTAGAAAATAACATGTTCTAACCCAATGCAAAGAAACTAAGAACCTTAAAAAAAGATTTGATGAAATGCTAACAAGAATGGACAGCTTAGAGAGGAATATGAGTGTATTGATGGAGCTGAAAAAAACAACATGAGAACTTCACGAAGCATGCACAAGTTTCAACAGCCAAATTGACCAAGCAGAAGAAAGGATATCAGAGGTCGAGGATCAACTCAATGAAATAAAATGAGAAGGCAAGATTAGAGAAAAAAGTGTAAAAAGGAATGAACAAAGTCTCCAAGAAATATGGGAGTATGTGAAAAGACCTAATCTACGTTTGATAGGTGTACCTGAATGTGATGGAGAGAATGAATCCAAGCTGGAAAATACCACTCAGAATATTATCCAGGAAAACTTCTTCAACCTAGCAAGGCAGGCCAATATTCAAGTCCTGAAATTACAGAGAACACCACAAAGATACTCTTCAAGAAGAGCAACCCCAAGGCACATAATTGTCAGATTCACCAGGGTTGAAATGAAGGAGAAAATGCTAAGTGCAGCCAGTGAGAAAGGTCGGGTTACCCACAAAGGGAAGCCCATCAGACACACAGCAGATCTCTCAGCAGAAACCCTACAAGCTAGAATAGAGTGGGGGCTGATATTTAACATTCTTAATAAAAAGAACTTTCAACTCAGAATTTCATATCTAGCCAAATGAAGCTTCATAAGTGAAGGAAAAATAAAATCCTTTGTGAACAAGCAAGTACTCAGAGATTTTTGTCAACACTAGGCCTGCTTTATAAGAGTTCCTGGAAGAGGCACTACACATAGAAAGGAACAACCAGTAACATCCACTCCAAAAACATACCGAATGGTAAAGAGCATCAACACAATGAAGAATCTGCATTGACTAACAGGGAAAACAGTCAGTTAGCATCAAAATGGCAGTATCAAATTCACACATAACAATATTGACCCTAAATGTAAATGGACTAAATGCCCCAATCAAAAGACACAGACTGGCAAATTGAATAAAAAGCCAAAACCTATCAGTGTGCTGTATCCAGGAAACTCATCTCACATGGAAGGATACAAAAAGGCTCAAAATAAAGGGATGGAGGAAGATTTACCAAGCAAATGCAGAGCAAAAAAAAAAAAGCAGGAGTTGCAATTCTCATCTCAGATAAAATAGACTTTAAAGCAACAAAGATCAAAGGAGACGAAGAAGGACATTATATAATGGTAAAAGGATCAATGCAACAAGAAGAGCTAACATTCCTAAATATATACACACCCAATACAGGGGCACCCAGATACATAAGGCAAGTTCTTAATGACTTACAAAGAGACTTAGACTCCTACACAGTAATAGTGGGAGACTTTAGCACCCCATTGTTAATATTAGACAGATCAACCAGACAGAAAATTAACAAGGATATCCAGAACTTGAACTCAGACTTGGAACAAGCAAACCTAATAGACATTTACAGAACTCTCCACCCCAAATCCACAGAATATACATTCTTCTCAGCACTACATCACACCTACTCTAAAATTGACCACATAATGGAAGTAAGTCACTCCTCAGCAAATGCAAAAAATGGAAATCATAACAAAAAGTCTCTCAGACCACAGTGCAATCAAATTAGAACTCAGAATTCAAAAACAAACTCAGAACCGCACAGCTTCATGGAAACTGAACAACTTGGTGTTGAATGTTGACTGGATAAATAATGAAATAAAGGCAGAAATAAAGATGTTCTTTGAAAGCAACGACAATGAAGACACAACATACCAGAAGGTCTTGGACACATTTAAAGTGGTCTCTAGAGAAAAGTATTTGCAATAAGTGCCCATATGAGAAGCAAGGAGAAATCTATAATTGACACCCTATCATCAAAATTGAAAAAGCTAGAGGAGCAAGATCAAAAACTCAAAACCTAGCAGAAGACAAGAAATAACTAAGATCAGAGCAGAACTGAAGGAGATAGAGACACAAAAAACCCTTCAAAAAATCAATAAATCCAGGAGCTAGTTTTTCAAAAAGGTAAACAAAATAGACAGACCACTAGCCAGACTGATAAAAAAGAAAAGAGAGAATAACCAAATTGAAGCAATAAAAAAGATAAAGGGGATATCACCACAGATTCCACAGAAACTCAAACCATCATCAGAGATTGTTACAAATGACTCTATGCACATAAACTAGTAAACCTGGAAGAAATGGATATATTCCTGGACACTTGCCTCCTTCCAAGCCTAACCCAGGAAGAAGTCGAAACCCTGAATAGACCAATGACAAGGTCTGAAGTTGAGGCAACAATTAAGAACCTACCACCAAAAAAAAGCCCAGGTACAGATGGGTTCACAGCCGAATTCTACCAGACATGCAAAGAGGAGCTGATACCGTTCCTTCTGAAACTATTCCAAATAATCCAAAAAGAGGGAATCCTTCCCAAATCATTTTATGAGACCAACATCATCCTGATACCAAAACCCGGCAGAGACTCAACAAGAAAAGAAAACTTCAGGCCAATATTCATGATGAACATAGATGCAAAAATCTTCAATAAAATACTGGCAAGCCGATTGCAACAGCACATAAAAAAGCTTATCAACCATTATCAAGTAG
>CM052649.1:87926406-87971621 GCA_028533165.1 Leontopithecus rosalia
AAAAAAAATGGGTATTAATAATGACCAATCAATGTTTCATTTAAACCTATGAGTAGATGTGATGTGGTATTGACAAGGATGTATATTTTGTGTATTTGAAGTGGAGAGCTCTATAAATATTTATTAAGTTTACTCTTCATTTTTTATATGAGGAAGCAGAGCTTTAGAGAAGTTCAGTGGTTTTTCCACAGGTTCACAGGCAAAGAATGGCAGAGTTTTGTGTGCCTATTATAACATTGTGTGATCCACAGTAGTACCAAATAGTCTAGACTACATATAATAATTTTTTAATCTTTATATTTGAAAATTGCATTCTTTCAGACTCTGACACAAATTTAAACTGAAGGCCTAAATTAAAAGTCATCTCAGTACAAATTGAATGCCCTTGGAAGTATGGAATCTGCTCAGGCCTTCAAAAGTATTAGACAGGAGTAGGATGAATCCTGAAGTTTAATATTAATTTCTCACACAGAAATGGCAGGCTATTCTTACTTAATCTGCTACACATCTGATGTGGCTAAGGTTTAGTTTTATACTCATTAATATAATTTGTAATTATTTTCAAACAGTTAGCCTTCATTTATTTATTTATTTTTCACACAGCCCCGAACTGCAGTGCTTACCTCCATGATTTTGGCCATTTGACACATTCTAGAATATTTCTTAAAATTAAATAAGTGTTTGTAAAGCTTTATAAAGAACTAAAAACTATATGTTCATGTGTAATTAACAGTCATCAAATATATCTTAGTCTGAGGGTTTTCAATGTCAGATGATAGCATGATATAAAAATAAAGGAAGAACATTTTTCTCTCCACAGCATGTGCTTACTTTCCTGCATCAAAATGTGTACCCACATTGAAATGAAACATATTATCTTAAATTGTTGACATGCTTAGTGAAAAAAAAATTGTAAACATATGAAAATTATACAAATGAAAAGTATGAGAAAAATTAACAAAAAATATATAAGGTCTTCTTTTATAACTCTCTGTAAAATGCAAATTTTAAGTCAGGATAGAAACCTAACATAAGGTTAAATTCTAAATGATCAGCCTATGAAATATGGCCCCAAGCTGTCTACTTCCCTCCATCTGCATTGCCACTATTCCAATAATATTTTAAGATACCTTTTTATATATTATTGCAGGTTTCCTATTGCAATATTTTAAGATATCTTTTTTCTAAGATTATTCCCCACTCCTTTTAATCCATTCTTTTTTTGGCATTCAGAATCATTTCTGCTCTTCTCTCACTTAAAACTATCCCATGGATTCCCACTGTCCTGAGAGTGAAATTCAGAATCTACCATGTATTGCTCCTAAGGTCCTACATTAAACAGCCTCTACTTACTTCTCTGACTTCATCTAGTAGCCATTTTACTTCCTTCAGTATATTCCAACAATAGCCTTCTTCTTCTTCTTCTTCTTCTTCTTCTCCTTCTCCTTCTCCTTCTCCTTCTCCTTCTCCTTCTCCTTCTCCTTCTCCTTCTCCTTCTTCTTATTCTTCTTCTTCTTTTCAGAATTGTCAAGCCCCTTCTTTTCCTATGAACCTTGTACAGACATTCTCCAAGATCTTCTTGGCATAGACCTCTTGTAATTCACATGTAGATCAAATGTTTCCTCCTCATAGAAGCCTCTTTGGTTATTCTATCTGAAGTCATTTGCACCCTATCTTTCATCCTAACTTGTATCCTTCAAGCAAGTATCTCAATGAAAATTATCCTGTGTAATTATCTATTAATTGTTAATTATCTGTTTCTTCATGCCTTAATTAAGCACCTCAATAGAAGAACTTTGCCTGCCATATTTACAGGCATATCTTATTTTATTTTGCTTTGCTTTATTGTGCTTGGCAGATAGTGTATGTTTTACATACACTATCTGCAAAGGTTTTTGGCACCTGTGGCACATTCAAGGTTTGTGGCACCCCTGTACTTTACAAATCTTTGGTAACATTTTTCTAGCAGCGTGTGCTCACTCAGTATTTCTGTGTCACATTTTGATAATTCTCCCAATATTTCAAACTTTTCACTGTTATTATATTGGTTATGGTGATCTGTCATGAGTAGCCTTTTGATGTTACTATTATAATTGTTTTAGGGAACCACAAACCACAACACATAAGACAGCAAACTTAATTACCAAATGTCTTGTGTATTCTGACAGCTCCACCACCAAGTTGTTTCCCCATCTCTCTCACTCTCTTTAAATGTCTCTATTCCTTGAGACACAACAATATTCAAATTATGTCAATTAATAATTCTACAATGGTCAGTAAGTGTTCAAATAAAAGGAAGAGATGCAGGTCTCTCATGTTAAATCAAAATGACTTAAGGAATTATTAAGTACAGAAAGGAATTAGAAAGCTGATGGGCCAAAAGCTAGGCCTCTTGTGTCAAACAGGCAAGTTATAAATGGGAAGAAAAAGTATTTGAAGGAAATTAAAAGTGCTTCCTACTCCAATAAACACATGAATATCATGAAAGTGAAATAGGCTCATTGCTGATATGGAGAGTTTTAGTTATCTCGATAGAAGATAAAACCAGTCTTGACACTTACTTTAGCCAAAGCCTAATCCAGAGCAAGGTCATAATTCTCTTTAATTCCATGGAGTCTGAGAGAGGTGAAGAAGTTACAGGAGAAAAGTTTCAAGCTAGTAGAGATTCATTTTTGAGGTTCAAGGAAAAAAGTCATCTCTACAAAGTGCAAGGTCACGCAGTAGGTGCTGATATAGAAACTATAGCAAGTTACCCAGAAGTCTAGCTTAGATAATTGATGAAAGTAGCTATCCTAAGCAGTAGATTTTCATTAGAAATAAAATGCCCTACTATGGGAAAAACATACCATCTAAGACTTTTATAGCTAGAGTTGAGAAGACAATGCTTGGCTTCAAATTTCAAAGAAGTACAGGCTGACTCTCTTCATAGGGGCTAGTGCAGCTGGTAACTTTAAGTTGAAGCCAATGCTTGTCTACATTCCAAAAATTATATGACCCTTCAGAATTAAGGTGAATCTACTCTAACTATGCTCCACAGATGGAACAATGAAGCATATATGACAGCACATCTGTTTACTGCATGGCTTACTGAATATTTTAAGCCCATAGATGAGATCTACTGTTTAGAGAAGAAAAAATTCCTTCAAAATATTATTGTTCATTGGCAGTGTACTCGGTCACCCAAGAGCTCTCATGGAGATTTCATTAATGTTGTTTCCTTGCCTGCTAACACAGAATCTGTTCTGCAGCCCATGGATCAAGAAGTAACTTCTACTTTCATGTCTTACTATTTAAGAAATACATTTTATAAGGCTATAGCTGCCATAGACAAAGTAAATTGAAATCCTTCTAGAAAGCAATTACA
This sequence comes from Leontopithecus rosalia, assembly GCA_028533165.1. Classification (NCBI taxonomy): domain Eukaryota; kingdom Metazoa; phylum Chordata; class Mammalia; order Primates; family Cebidae; genus Leontopithecus; species Leontopithecus rosalia. Next base: position 87,929,771 of record CM052649.1, read on the forward strand.
ATTCAAAATTCCATTAGAAACATTAATGATTCATGGGAGGAGATCAGACTACCAACATTAACAGGAGTTTGAAAGAAGTTGATTTCAACTTTCGTAAATGACCTTCCAGATTTTAATACTTTACTGGAGAAAGTAACAGTGTGGTGGAATATGTGGTGGAAATAACAAGAAAACCAAAATTAAAAGTGGAGCCTAAAGATGTGACTGAATTGCTGCAAACTCATTTTAAATCTTGAGTGGATGAAGAGTTGCTTTTTATGGAATAGCAAAGAAAACAGTTTTGAGATGGAATTCACTCCTGGTGAAGATGTTGTGAACATTGTTTAAATGATATCAAAAATTTAGACTGTTACAGAAATTTAGTTGATAAAGCAGTGACACAGTTAGAAAGGATTGACTCCAATTTTGAAAGGTCTACTGTGAGTAAAATGCTATCAAACAGCATCACATGCTGTGGATGAGGGAGGAGTCAATCAATGTAAAAACTTCATAGCATGCTATTGTAAGAAACTGACATAATTACCTCATCTTTCAGCAATCACTATCTTGATTAGTCAGCAGCCATCAACATTGAAGTTGGGCAATTGTCACTAGAAAATGTTATGTACAATGAGCGGAAGGCTCAGTTGATTATTAGCATTTTTTAGCAATAAAATTTTTTAAATTAAAGTATGAACATTTTTAGGCATAATACTAGTGCACATACAATAGACTATAGTACAGTATAAACACAACCTTTATATGTATCAAGAAACAAAACAAGAAGTCATGTGACTCACTTTATTGAGATATTCACTTTATTGCAGTGGTCTGGAAACCAAATTCACAATATCTCTGAGGTTTGTCTATACTACTGTATCCTAAGGATCTATATCAGTGCTTAACACATATTAAACACTCAACTATTTCTTAATACTTATAATGGATATCACCATCTCCTAATCCTTAAATTTTATTTCATCACCCTGTGAAGTAAATGTATGTAGGAATGATGAAGTTTGTAGTATTAGAAATAGTACAGAAAATTATTGTCTTAACATTTTATATTATCATTAATACATTTTCAAAATTGTGGATAATGGACAGATGAGGAGAATAAAAACATCAATAAGTTATGTTATAAAGTAATTCCTGGTTCTTTTTTTGTTTTTGTGTGCAGATTATACAGACAAATGATCTTTTGGAAACAATATTTCCAATGAACATAGTAGTAGAGAAAGGAAGGTCTTCCAGCTGAGTAGCTTGAAAGGAAATAATTGCAATTTCTTCTCCTTATTATCTGGCAGGTCTTTCCTTTACTTTTTTTGGTATATACTTTTTCAGTTTGTCAGAGGTAATCTGTGAGTCACTATTATATTTAGAAGACAATTTGATTCAAGGACTTCATGAAATGGAGAATCACACTATTAGGTGATCAGAAATTCATTATAATAACATATTTTCACAAAGCTAAAAGATTACTCTTCAAAAGAAAACTAGCTCAGCTTTAAAACATTTATTTTGTATTCCGTATTACAAATACATAATTTTTTAAGGCCTAAGATAACTAACGTTAAGACGAGGTCATCTCCCCCACATAAAACTTACATAATCAGTTTTCCACTCTTGTATTTGCTTTCTCTAAGGACTGACAAAGAGATCACTGGATTCTTTATCAAATGATACAGCCTCCTACATATATTGAAGCTTTCTAACATTACCAAAATTCTGCATGTATTAATTTGATTAAATGTTATTTTTTCAAGGTAATATTTTGTTATTAATTTTGGATAAAAGATTTCTTGAATTCAGACAATGAGCATAATATTTGACAAGTGACATAAACAACATGAATATGCATATTTTGCAGAGAAAACGTCATAATCATTTTAAGGTTGAAAACAATTTTTTGAATGTTCACAGGAGAGAGAAATCTAAGTACTAAGAAATTATAGATTATTCAAATATTTGAGTTTTCATAAAAGAGGACTTTGGGGCTGTTTGCATACATTTGTTTCCTTGTTTTATTATTACATTGATTATTTCAGTCTTGAATCATGTAAATAAACATTTTAATTTTTCAGTTTCTATTTCTCCCATGTATAAGTAAGTGGCAAAAATGTTTTGGGTTCCTGCTTAGTGCAATGATCTGTGTTAGAAAAATGTGATTGTGATATAATCATTTTTCTCTTATGATAAATTAGAGGTTGGATTTAAACATGAAGTGAGGGAAAATCATAGAGTGATAATGTTAAAATTGAAGTACAAATTTTCAAAAATTAGAGGATGTTGTAAAAGTAGATAATTGTGGTTGCTAGTAACCAGGATCTCATAAGATGGCCTGGAAGGCCTCTCTAAGAAGTTGAAATTTAAGATGAATCTTGCATAATGATAGGAAGTCAGCCATATATACTTCTGGATAAAAAGCATTCTAGGCCGGACGCAGTGGCTCACACCTGTATTCCCGACACTTTGGGAGGGTGAAGCAGGCACATCACCGAGTCAGGAGATCAAGAATATCCTGGACAACATGGTGAAAGTCCTATATACTTAAAATACAAAAATTAGCTGGGTGTGGTGGCAGGTGCCTGTAGTTCTAGCTACTCAGGAGGCTGAGGCAGGATAATCACTTGAACTGGGGAGGTGGAGGCTGCCGTGAGCAGAGATCACGCCATTGCACTCCTGCCTGGCAACAGAGGGAGACTCCATCTCAAAAAAAAAAAAAAAGAAAGAAAGAAACAAAGGAAGAAAGAAAAAAGGAAAAGCATTCTAGGTAGAAGAACCAACAATTTAAAGTCTCTAAGATAGTAAAGCCCTGTACAGACTCAAGGAGCCACATGAAATGAGGGTGGCTAGACCATAGTGAATAAATGAGGGAGTGCTGGATGAGATTGTGTAGATTAGCAGAGCCCACAAAGATCTGTTGGCAATTGTAGTATGTTTCATTTTATATATATATATACACACACACACACACACACACACACACACATATACACACACACATATACATATATATGTATATATATACACTTACATACACACATATATTTATATATATAATATAAATACATATTATATATATGCCTATATGTATATAGGCATATATACATAGTCCAAGAGTTCTTTAGAGAATGAATTTGAATGAAAGAAAAACAGAGTGAAGAAAATATTTAGAATAATAGAATGAATTTTTTTTACAGAAGAAATCATAGTGTCTTGGTATAGGATCGTGGAAGTGGATTTACAGAAAAGTTAATGGGCTCTCATTACATATCTGTGGTAAACCATAACTTGATGGAAGTTGGGAGTAGAAAAGCATAACTTGAATATTTTTCACTCAAGCCATTCAAATATTAGAAAAGTACTGATTGCAGTGGTTAAAGTCAAGAGTTTAGATCTGAGCAGCTTGAGCTAAAGTATGAAGGTGTATATACCTAACAAGATCAATTGTAGATTGAGAAGAAAAATCTGACATTCATTAATTTTTTTTATATCATGAGAATTAGTTCATCTGCAGAGGCAGTATATAGAGAGGATATGGGGCCTGGACCAAGAAATGACATCTTGAGGTCTGGGTAACATGGAGAAATTTGCGAAGTGGTATGTGAAGGAGCAGGCATTAAATATGTGGAAAATCAGAATTATACATTGTTATAGAACATGAGAGAAAAAACAGTTTATAAAGCACAGAATCATCTTTGTCAATGATGCTGTTATTAAATAAAGTAACTATATAAAAATGTATTTATGGCTTTGAAAAACTGAAGGTTGTTAGTAATTTTAATTGAAATCGATTCATTGATGCTGTGGTTAAAGTCACTTGGAGTGGTATGAGGAATGAATGTGATTATGACAAACTTGAGAGGAGAGATGTAAGCAATTTTTTGGAGAAGTTTATGGAAGTATTTTGTTAATGAATAATATAAATTCAAGAAAAACTAAGATAAATCTACTTGAGAAATGATACAGCAATTTTATATGCTGATGAGAATAATCTAAGAGGGAGATGTTGATAGTGAGGAAGAAAAAGAAAAGACTGAGGAAATAAAATACCTTATTGACTCTCAGGGAGGAAAAGATCTACCTATGATAAGGAAGATAAACATTTGATTCATTGAAACAGAAGGGAGGATGCTGAAGCAGAAAGCAGACACTTCAGTGTTTGTAGATTTTATCATGGGGAGATGAATGAGCCCTGTTTCAAAAGTTTGTGTTTTCTCAAGTATGCTAAAAGCAAGGTCAATGGCAGAAAGTAAGTGGGAGGCCCATTTAGAGGGATGAGACTCCAGGAGACAGAACTTCTTATATAAATCTGAATTCATAATGACATTAGTCATTACCTAACGCCTAATTTCATGATACTCTCTGATGACATTTGGCCATTCAGGCTGTTAGCAAACTTGTCCATGGCAGATCCACAGAAGTGGGAGGCAGAGGGGTGCAGAGATGTGGAGATAAATAACACGGAATAAAAGGCTAAATTGACCCAGTTGTACTAGATGTTTTAAGATTGGGCCACAGTGGTCTAGAAATCACAAAACTATTAGCACCCTGGGTGTAAGTGCCTCCACTACAATCTCGAGATATTTAAGCTGCATACCTCCAGTATTATTAACGAACTATCTAAAAAGAATCAATATATTCTAAGTATCTCTGTTTCTGCTTCTACACATTTTTCCTATGCTCAAAACTGTCAACCTTCCTTGAAAATATCTGGGAATTTGAACTAGGAAAAATAGTGTGTGTGTGTGTGTGTGGGTGTGTGTGTGCATGCACGTACATGTATATAGGGATCCAGTTTTCCATATTGTTTTACTCCTCATTTCTGCAACTTCATCAAAGTTTTTCTCCACGTTTTGCCATATTATTTTAAGTCAGTTCTCTAGATAATGATGAGAACTTTGAAGCATTCAACAATCAGATTGCTGTTTGCCTATTTCTTTTCTTTTTTCAAATTTTTTATTTTTTATTGCGTTTTAGGTTTTGGGGTACACGTGCAGAACATGTAAGATAGTTGCATAGGTACACACGTGGCAGTGTGTCTTGCTGCCTTCTGCCTCTTCACCTACATTTGGCCTTTCTCCCCATGCTATCCCTCCGCCTCTCCCCCCTCTGCTGTCCCTCCCCTATTCCCCCCAATAGACCCCAGTGTGTAGTACTCCCTTCCCTGTGTCCATGTGTTCTCATTGTTCATCACCCGCCTATGAGTGAGAATATACGGTGTTTCATTTTCTGTTCTTGTGTCAATTTGCTGAGAATGATGTTCTCCAGATTCATCCATGTCCTTACAAAGGACACGAACTCATCATTTTTGATTGCTGCATAACATTCCATGGTGTATATGTGCCACATTTTCCCAGCCCAGCCTATTTCTTGTTTGTTTTCATTTGGGCAACTGTCATTTTCATCTGAATAGGTTTTTTACTAATGCCAGGTGGCTTCCATTGCATAGATTCAATGCATTTACATATTTTAAAAAACAAATTGGATCCTCTCTCCCAGTTTTTCCTCTTTTGTGGGGGGTACTATTACTTGATAGAGAAACATTGACTCAACCTTTCTCAGGGATAATTTTAGAAACATTGTGACAGAGCCTCCATTTTGAATATTACATAATCTCTGGCATATCATGGCTGGGAATGCTTTCTGAAGCTTTGTAAGATAGTTGAAGAGTTACAAAGTGCTTAAATTTACTCAAGTCCTTAACCTTTCCCTATTTACATTTTTCATAAGCCTTGTTTCTTCAAACTTGGATATTTTCTGGGCTCTGTTGGAGAATATTCTTAAATCACAGGCTAATGCATTCCTTGTCCATACTGAACTGGGCTCATATTTCTTCTTCACTCTATCTGATCCTATCTACACTTTATCTTCCAGAAAGTTTATCTTACTAGATATGCATTATATTCTACTTAATGTAATAATTGTCTTCTTCCTCAATGGTAAAGAGAAATTCTGTTAACATTGCTTTTGTTATTGCCTATTGTTTTTTATGTTTCATTTTTTTTGTTTTTTGTTTTCTTCTGATGTGTTTGAAAGGATAAAAGCTACTTTTGTAATTTGGGTACTGGCAAAATCAGAATTTTTTTATAGATTATACTAACACATATAATATATAGATTAAATGTAATTATATTACATTTTTCTCTATTGTGTAAGATATATTTGCAATGTTGACTTTTATCCTGAAGGTCATAGGTAACATGAACATTGACAAACAGGACTATATAAAAGTTGCTGTTTGGTATAGTTAAGGATAAGGCTGGCATTACTTGTAAAGAATTGCTAAATGAAATAGGAAGGTTTGAGATAGTTATATGAGTGTGTGATAAGAATGAGAACTATGATGAGAGGCTGAATATTACTTGAAGCTGAATTTGTCTTAATAGATAAAAACACATGATAAACATTGGAACTCCCCAACATTAAAAATGGGCTGTCTTAGAGTGGTGAGCTCCTTGTACTGGAGGGACATTCAATCAGGAGGCATGCATTTGTCAAGTATGATGTGGAAGTAATTCTTTCACTAGAGAGGTGGTTAGATTAATGTTCCTTTCAAATTGAATAGCCTATGATTTTGTGAGGGTCAAATTGAAAATACTATCTCTTAAAGGATTATCTAGTATTTTCTGAGATATATCAATATTTGCCATTTTGAACCTAGAGAAGCAATAATAGTTTAAAACCAGAAGGACACAACAGATTGCAAACAACCTAAACTACTAGAAGAAATAAATATTCAATATAAAAAGCAAAGAAAACACAGATTCAGTTAAATAATAAAATCCAAAACAAATATGAAAACAGTTCATATAAATTGACTGAACAAAGAACCAATCTCTTTCAGATAAATAAGGTAAAATCATTCACTTAAGATGAAAGATCATTCAAATTAGAGTATAAAACAAAACTTAATCACGTATTATTTGCAAACAACACGTCTATAATAATGACTTGGAAAAGCTGAAAAAAGTGAAAGAGCCAAGGTCAATGAATAAAAGAAAACAAAAACTCAAACTTGAGGGAAGTAGGGGTCACCTTCTTAATAATAGTTTGTATGGTATTAAGAACAAAAACACTAAAAATGATAGCAATACATAGTAGAAATCAAAATGATGATATATCTGTTGTGAATATTTGTGCTCCAAATAATATCACACTATTCATTTGCTCATTGAGCATTTTTCATATGTCAGGCAATATACTAGGCTTTGAGGTTACATAATAAACAAAAAGAACACATTTTCTTTTCTCATAAAGCTGATATCCTTACTGGAAAAATAGAAAATAAAGGGAATAGATAGTATTATAAACAAAATATAGCACTGAAGAAGGTAGCACAACTTACTAATATAAACTTTATTTCATGTCTCTTAATGACAATTCAAATAAACAAAAAGCAAGTAAAAATTCTATATCCTGGAGGCAGACAACAAACTACTTCTTCTCTCAAATGTTCAAAGAACAGACATAAAACTTAGGAATATCTCAGTAACAAACATGGAAATATGATCAAACTATTTTCTAAAGTTAAAAGAAGTTGAAAATATGTTATGGTTAGGAAAAAGATACTATTGTATGAAACAAATAAATAAAAGTTTTGTATACACAGAAATTTTCTTTTAGAATATACAGCGTAAATGTTCACTAGTAAAAGTCTAGTTAAATAAATTATGGAATATTTATACAATTAAATGCATTCTATGTAACCATTTAAAAATTGCTCAATTTTTCAGATATAAATGGTCATGCAACAAAATATAATATAATTAGGAAAAAGGCAAGTGCCAGATCATTGAGTATAATATGATAATGTTTATCACTCAAAGCATATCCATATATGTACCTATATGAATAGAATATCTATGGAAGTAGGCACAAGCAACTATTAACCGCATTAACACATGGTGAGGGTGAACTGGCAAATGAAAGGCATGTGTGAAAAAAATGTTATTATACTTCATGATTTGTTTTTATAATCCTTTCATTATTTTATGTGAGTTGCATGTATCTAAGATCCAATACAGTAAATATTTTAAAAGAACAACAAATGAAAAAGGAGATATAAATTAGAAGTGTTTAACGACAATGACCTTGATCATGTCTGACTCCCCTTCCGTTTTCACTACGTTGCTGGAGTAAGAATGAGTTAGGGCAGAATGACTTCAGATTCAGAGTCATGCAACTGTTCAGATTTGGGAAATCGTCCTCCATGATGGTGGGTGACAGCCCAGTGAAAGCAGCCAAGAGTAGAGCTTGCCTTGTCTTCCTGTTTGGGGTGAAAATTAACCAACCAACTAAACAAACAAAATGTCTACACAAACAAATGAAACCAAGTCATCTTGAAATGCCTCATTCTACTCACTCGCCAGTTCTATTACTAGTAAAGAAAATGATAGTACGACTTGGTGAACGTTGCCAACTTCAAGTAAGAATCTGGGCGGCCAGATATTCCTTCTTTGTTCCTTAGTAGAGACGTCACTCTTCACTTTTTCTGGTTTGTTGTTTGTCGCCACTTGGCTTCAAGAACAGAGACTACTGTATTTTACTTAATTCTCTGATTTCTACTTCTTGAGAAACAGACTTATCCTACTGCTAAAAAAATATTAAAAGTCATGAACAGAAAAATAAAAATAAAAATGAACTCTGAGTACTAAGGCATCAAAAGGAAGAAGATAACATAAAAATTTAGAAGAGTTGGTTTTTATTACCTTTTGTTAAAGAAGGTTTTGTGATATGTATTAGGTCTGCTGAACAGAAGCAAAAAGGGCAAAATGTTCTCTAGTTCTAAACCCACAAAATTTGAAGTAAAAATTCAATATATACATTAAAAGGGAAGATAACCAGGAAAAACCTAGCCAAATAAATTATATGGTGTTATAAAAACATTATTAAACTTGTATTTGTATTTTAAAATCTTGAAAAATTGAATTAATAATAAAAGCATACCAAACCAAACTTCCTCAGTTTTGGATGGCTTACCAGGTGCATTTTACAAAACATTCAAGATAACCCCTACATGTGCAACTTCCAAAAACAGAAAGGATGTAAAGGATTTCAAACTTATTTTATTAATCTAAACAACCAGTTTCTAAAACTAGATAAATGCTGCATAACTTTTATAGGACCATTTATTTCACTTATAAAAATATGTTGCTGAGAACTTTGGCTCACGCCTGTAATCCTAGCACTTTAGGGGGCCTAGCTGTGCAGACAACCTGAGGTCAAAAGTTCAAGACCAGCCTGGCCAATGTGGTGAAACTCTGACTCTACTAAAAATAAAAAAAATTAGCTGGGCATAGTGGTGCACACTGGTAGTCCAAGTCTCTGGAGGCTGAGGCACAAGAATCAATTGAGCCCCAGAGGTGAAATTGCAGTGAGCTGAGATTCCACCACTGCACTCCAGCCTGGGCAACAGAGTGAGACTCCATCTCAAAAAAAAAAAAACACTGTTGCCTTTAGAAATATTTTGACACTCCCACCTAGACAAAGCAGTGTAATTGAAATAATAATTCATCATAATCAAATAAAAGGGAGGATGGTTTAGTATTAGAAAATCTGTTGGTGTAATCTACCAAATGATGGACTGAAGGAGAAAAACATCTTAAGATTTTCTAAATTAATGTAGAAAAAACATTACAGAAACAAAAGTGGTCATAATAAAAGGTCTTATCATGGTAGAGATAAAGCCTATCTGAACTAAATAATGAAAATTAAATGTCATACTTTATGGAAAAATGTTAATTCACTTGCAACAAGAGAAGAATACTTATCATTTCTTATAAATGATAAATGCAAAACTGGAAGCTCTGGCTTGTCAAATAAATAAAGCAAGGAGAAATGAGTATGCGATATGAAAAGGAAAGGTCAATAGTTTTCAATGTTTGTGGATGAAACAAGGATCAATGCAGAATAGTTACTGTACCAGCAGAATTAATAAAAGTTGCAACGAGTTTGCCAGATAAGAGAGCAACATAAAAATATTGCTAGAAATTAAAACTGAATAAAATGTGTTAGCATATGCATATTTATAAATATACAATGGTATAGTTATAAATAATAACATAATTAATGTGTGATATCAACTAAAACATGATTCAGTTAAGAAAGAAAATGTAAATTTTGTATTAAAAACATTAAAGTTGTATTAAATACTAAAAGCTGAATAATTTGAGAGGTGTATAATGTCTATTGATGGGTCAAAATAATGTATTTAAATCTCGATCAAAATCCTAAAAAAATTTTGAGGCACTAATGACTTATTCTAAAATTAATATGGAAACTACAAGTCTGCAAATATTCAGATCAACTTTAAATATTAAAGTCAAGGTAGATTATACTAATTGTAAAAGATGGCAGCAAACAATACTTATATTAGAGAAAATGTATGAAAACTACTTTTTCAGGGAGGGAGTGAAAACTGGGGTGGATAAGGCATACTTAAAAATGATCCCCTAAATAACCCTAAAACTGAGATCTAAGAGAAATAAACAAACAAAAATAGACTTTAGTATATAACTATTAAATATTTATGGTCAACAAAAATTATCAGATACAAATTAATAAATGGATAATACATTCAGAGAAGTTATTCACAATGTCTAAAATTGGCAAATGCTTAGTATAAAATTAATCTCTGAAAATGAACAAGTAGAACAAAGGACACATAAGATAATAATTTATATAACAAAAAAGCTGAATTGCTAAAATGCTTATGAAAATATACTCAACCACAATTGAAGTCTGAAATATACAAAATTTGAGTAGGATTCTGTGTAAGAGTTATGAGGTTGACCAAAATGAGCAAGTCTTATAATAACAATTTTGGTAAACACTGAGCAAGCTGCAGTCTTAATGCATTGCTAATAGGTGTGTAAAGAGATACAGCAATTCTAAAGAATTGTCAGAATTATTAAAGGAACAAAAATGCCTATATATCTTGCTATAAATACAGAGAAAATACAAAGTTGAACCATAAAGAGATATGTTAAAGGAGGTTTGCCACTTAGTTATCCTAAAATAAGGAAACAGATAATTTTGTGAGATATAACTGATGCCCATGTAGACTAGTTTACAAGAGCCAGAAATGAGAAACTAGATGCAGTTAGAAACCATGAATAAATCTTAGAAACATTCTATGGAAAAAGTAATAAGAAACAAATCAAGTTTGATGGGACAACATTTACATAAATTAAAACACATGTTTAGAGATTTCTTTTATAGTGCAGTGTGGAAATAGTCACGACAAGTATTCCTGCTAAAACAAACTGAAATAAAAAAATCTGTGTTAGAAAAGGTCATAGTTCTGCTGAAGTAGAGAGAATGAGCAGTGTTAAGATTCTATAGTGTATAGAACCCAGATTTGAGCTCATCATCTGCAGCCACTTTTTGCCCTAGGGACATTAGTTGACTCTGGGTGCCATCAAGAGGCTAAAAATTTTCAGTAAAGTCTTTGAATTTGGATATCTCCCCACGATGCAATATTAGTAGCCCTAGAATGTTCAGAAACTGCCACCTACTACCTTAAGATATGTGGTAGGCAGAATAATCGCCCTCAAGTAAGTCTACACCCTAACCTTTGAAACTTGTCAACATTTTACCTAACGTGCAAAAGGCACTTTGCAGATGTGATTATGAGTATAGACCTTCCAACAAGGAAATTATCCTGGATTATACAGATGGGCCCAATATAATCACATGACTCCTGCAAATTGAGAAACATTCTTGGCTCAATAAGATACATAAGATGAAAAAGAAGTATATATTTGAAGTACTGGAAGAACATGATATGGCTGCCTTTGAAAATGAAAGAAGGCCATGAGTCATGGAGGGCAGCAACCTCTAGATCCTGGGAAGGGCTGTAGCCAGTAGCCAACAAGGAAGTGATGTCCTTGGTTCTGCAACCTCACAGAACTGAAATCTGCTAACAATGCAACTAATCTAGAAATCTTCCCTTGGAGCCTCTAGAGAAAACTGAAGCCCACAGACACTTCAATAGTGTCTGGTGAAACCTGTGCTAGACTTTCGGACTCCTGACCTACGGAAATGCAAGCTAAAAATGTGTTGTTCAAGCCCCTAAATTTGTGGTTGTTTGTAATGATGGCAATAGAAAACTAGTACTATATAAAGAGAATATTCAGATGATCATTTTTTAAAGTGTTTCAGGACAGTGGTAACTTTGCACATCATTTTCATTTCTTACAACTGCAATTCATGTATTTCCTAGAGCTTTCTAATATACTATTTAAATAAGTGACTGCTGAAATGTGTATTTAAATAAGGTATGTATCAATTCAATTTACAGGAATCAGAAGATTCAAATTTTTGCAGTGTTCATTATAGAAAGCATTTTAATTTTGGTGATTAAATTGATGCTAGGCTATGTATAATATACTCAATATCCAACAGCAATGAATGCAAAAGGTGGAAAGATTTTGTGAATAAACATATTTCTCACTTTTATATCCAAAGTTATTGGAAAAGGGTCTAGTCTGTGTAAGCACGATGAATATTTTAATCATGCATTATTTTAATGTCAATTGTAAAGCTGCCTGAATAATATGATTCATCTAAAAATGGGGAAGAGAAAGAAAAAAAGATTTAATTCAGTACTTTTTGTTTTATACCACTAAAAACTTTAAAAGGAAGTTAATGGTTAATCAACACAAATTTAATGCCATCATTTTAAGTCTGACTAGGCAGTTATTTTAATGACTGTCATTATCACAACATCTCTCTGTCAATACGAGATCTGTATCAGGCAATACAGCTCTCTTAATGTAATGCTTCAGAGAATGAAAGCCTATATAGATTTAAATTTCGGATGAAATCTACATAAATGGTGGCTCACTTTATTTAATAATCTGTTTCTTTTTTGTACTTAACATGTACTAAAAAGCATCATTCTTACAAAGGTCTTTTATTTCTGGCTCTGTATATTTTACTTCTTGCCAAGCTATCTGTTATTCATGCCTGTGTCTGGTGCATAACACTTTACTACAGTTCCTAAGCTCAGTACACTAAATGGTGACTTAGTGGCCTCAAAGAGTTAATGTAGTTCCCTCAGCATCTAATTTAGTGCATGCGAGTGACTTGGGTACTGATGATGAGCTAGCTCAATATAAATGATAGAGAATCAGTCATCTTGCAAAGGCGGCGGTTAAATACACTTTAATTGAGATTCTTGTTACAAGTGGGAAGTTTTCAAAGTGCTGATGAATTAAGAATTCCATCTAGAGTCAGAGTTAATGTTTGGCTATAGGGCTAATGTCTAGGGTATTTAAGGCACCAGGAGAACGGATGCAGACATAAGTAGGAATTATTCATGCATCTGATGGCTAGTTGGACTAGATGACTTTAAAGTCCTTTTTAACTCTGGTAGTACGTGATTCTATGCATATTAGAAACCTAGCCCTGTAACAAATATGCATGAGCAGTCACACTATAAAATCAGAGCATAAAGAGAAAACTATAAAAATAACCAGAATGTGGGGGAAGATGGACAGTTAAAATAAGAGCCCTGCTTTGAATCCAGGATTTAAAATAACTTTGAAATGCTTTGATGTGAATGTCTTTTGACTAGTGGTTTCCAGATTTTTAGGATGAAGATTTGTCTTCACAGGCAATTTTATTATCTCCTAAGATGAAAATGTTGTTATTGTTTCCTGAGAGATGTATAATGATAAATAGTCATGCTTTTAAATGATTCTGAATGTTGTTCATATATGTATAAGGGATTGTTTATTCAGTCATCAGCTGACCAGGCTGAGTGTATATCTGAGTTTGGAGAAATAACTTTGTGGGCCTATAGGAGTCCAGGATCACAGATCATGAACCACTTCTTTAAAGTATCGTTTCTTTTTTCTTTCTTTCTTTCTTTTTTTTTTCCCGAGACGGAGTTTTGATCTTGTTACCCAGGCTGGAGTGCAGTGGCGCAATATTGGCTCACCGCTACCTTTGCCTCCTGTGTTCAGGCAATTCTCCTACCTCAGCCTCCTGAGTAGCTGGAACTACAGGCACGCACCACCATGCCCAGCTAATTTTTTTTTTTTTTTTTTTTTAGTAGAGACAGGGTTTCGCCATGTTGACCAGGATGGTCTCGATCTCTTGACCTCGTGATCCACCAGCCTCGGCCTCCCAAAGTGCTGGGATTACAGGCGTGAGCCACTGCGCCTGGCTTAAAGTATCATTTCTTAAGAATGCACATTTCTTAGTAATTGAGATTGATTCTTCAGATCAAATTTAGAAGGTGAGTCTGAAGTTCCTAGGTACATAACATATTATGACTATTACTAAAAAGAACACACATACACATAACTCAACAACAGGAGAAGATAGCTAAAATGATAGGTTTCTTATAACACATTTGCCAGAAACAGTGTGAAGAGCTTCCTATTTAACCTCACAAAGTCTCAAGAGTCATTGTTATGATTATTTTACAGATGCCAAAAAAATAAGAGAGAAGTTAGGTAACTTGATTCATGTTAATTTGATTTCAACTGCTGTCTATCTGTTCTCGAAGTGTGTTTGTTTTATTAAATGCTGATTCTTGTAACATATAGTGAAGTATAACAAAAACTGGAAAATCTATGTTAATACATTGAAAAATTTATCTTAATTACAAATACATGAAGTTTAAATTGTTAACTTTCAGTATACTTTTGGCAATATAGGCGTTTGATTTTTTTCATATCAGATAGTAATCTCTTTGTTATTTTTGGTAATTTATATAACACTTTCCATGTGTAACCAGGGATTATTTTACATATTTTAAAGCATTAAATTCTCACACTGACACTTGAAATTAGAAGCTTGTTTCTTCTTAATTTCACACATGAAGATTCAGAGGCATAAAGAGGTTAAATGACACCTTCTAAATCTTATAGGTAATAAGTAGCAGAATTCAGAATCTGAATTTAGGTAATCTAAACTCAAAAGTCAATTCTCTTATTTCTTTACTTGTTGCTTTAAATTATCATAAAGAACGCTTGATCAAATAGCAAAACTATGACTAAAAGCATACCTAAAAAGAAATGGAAAACGCTGGTTTCCAATAAATACATTTAACACCATTTGGCTTTGTGATCAAGAGCTATATAGTGGTTTGCATTGGATTAAAATTTTACAATTCTCAAGTAATTTCATAAACATTGTAACATTTAGTTGCAAATTTCGGAGAGTGATATGTCTCCAATTACAAATAACTAAACTAAAACTAACAGAGACAAACTCTCATTATTAAAACGTAGCAATCCTTCTCTGTGGGCAGGATTTATTCCCACTGAAATCTTCAATACATAAGGTAAGTTACATAAATATTATCTTAGTTATGTTATACATTTTGATACCTCTGAGATTTATAATTCTAAATTTGGTGTTGTTTTAAATGAAAAACTTTTGGAAGAATGGGTTTGACTGAATATTCTGGGGCACCAAGTGTTCCAAAATAAAAGAAGAGGTAAAATTAATGACATAATTACATAAATCCAGATGTAATAACAATAACATCTATATTAAAGTATAAGTTTTTGCAGATTTGTTTTGTCCCCCTCCTCCATGCTGGCCAATTTCCACACACATTTACCTTCTAAAAAAAGTAATTGTTTTTGTGACTAGACTTTGATGAATTAATGGTGCAATTGGTGGAGATACACAATTAGGAAGCCAAGAGGGGCCAAAAATCTATGCCTGGAGAAAATTAAAAAGAAAAAATGAAAGGACTTAAGATGGGAGAAAACATTATAATGACAGCCATTGGGCTAGGAATAAGGCAGGAATGTGAGAGAAAAACGGACAGAGGAAACAGATATCTGTCTAGCAGATAAAGGAAAGAGTTTTGAGATACAGCTGGGAGAGACAAGAAAAAGTGAGATGTGAATATCTTCTTCGAAAAAATAATTTTGAGACAAGAGAGGGAGAAGATTCACAGTTGTTCATCAGTGCCCTGGGAATTTAACTCATGTGTACAGATGTGAGTTTGTGCATGCAGAGTTACAGCACTTTTTATGACTTTACGTGCTTTTTTGTAATGTGACAATTTTGGAGTTTGCCTTAAACCTAAACCTAGTGGGCTTCGTTTTATTTGGGTTAAAATTCTAATGGGTTTTTCAAGGGAAGATATGTTAGAAGTTGCTCTAATTTGTTCTGTCATCTGTGTCCACTGATCTCTTGATGTCTTTGCTTCCCTGGAGAGCAATAGAATTGCCATCAATTTCTTTTCCCAATATGCTGTGGAGATAAATAAATCCTCTACAATTATATTCTAGCTTTCAAAGTATATTGCTTTGTGATTAAAATATTGTTTCATATTCCCAATCAACCAAACAGTGCACTGTAAAGCTTGTTCAGTATGCAAGATGCTAACCTGATTTCATCCTTTACTAATTGCAAGGCAGGGACACAACTTTGTCTCCTTTTGATAAAGAAGATGTAATATCTTGTGTGCTGGGAACAAATTGTCCTTGTTAATGCTACAGTTAATTAAATGAGGATCAAAATTAAATGCCAGTTTGCACTAAAAAATTGTTCTTCCACCTTCTGAGATTCATTTAAGAGCAATTGCGACATTCAATGTGTAGGTGTTATGGGCTCTGCATTAGGTCATTGAGAGTGTTCTATTAACAATGACTGCCTTTCATATTCTGCTTATGAAGAGTCTTAAGTTTTCATATTTCTGGATGTGTATAATACTTAATATTATTACAGAAGATATGCTAGACATTGATTTAAAAGTTACTTTGCATTCATGTGACCTGTGACAACTAAGTGGTGGATATTAGAATAGATTATAAAAAAAAATATTGGGCATAAACATTTGCCATTAGCAAGGTTTTCTACTGGCGAAAGTAGTGAATATTTATGTTTTTATCCTAAGCAATATTTGCATAAATAGCTACAGCTTTGTTCTCTAAGGTTTTCCCTGTTAGCACTAAAGAAGGATGAACAATTTATATTGTTTTGTTTAGGAACCCTGCTGTCTCTTTCTATTGAGTGTACAGGTTTATAATCATTTTAGAGACTAAATCATTACTTTATTTAAAAGGTATTGAACTTTGTCTTGAGCAGGTAGATTTTGTTACCAGTCACACACAACACAGTTGTATCAAAGAAAGATGATAAAAAGCATACAGCTAAGAAGTAGTTTCTGAAATTATTCTTAAAAATGCATTAAATGTTCAATTCTGGCCTATTGGTGAACAAACTGTACTAAGTTCTCATATAGCTGTCCCCAAAGTGAGCAGGAAATACTACTTTGGCTTTCATGTCCACTCAGAAACTTGATCTTTTCCACTATTATACAGAGAGCTGAAAGCAATGTTAACTGTATTGAAATATTATTTGTGAACTGTGGGGTGGCAAAAAGATGCTCATAATGTTTTGAATAGTTTCTACCACTAAATTTTCTAACATTTCTATTTCCCCTTATGTATTAATTAAAATAATCAAAATGTCATCTGGCCTGGAGAATGAGTCAGATTAGTCTAAATCATTGTTAACTATGGAATAAGCTCTGAAATATTAATGGTCAAAGTTTATTCCTCCAGGGGAACTCCCTTCCAAGAATTTTGTTTGTTTTGTTTTTTAAAATCCTATCTTATGGTTTTGCAGTGTAAACCTATAGTTTCCAGGGTCACTGTCATGCATTGAGCAAACAAAGAAATAGAGCCAGGCTTCTCAATGTCTCTGCCAGGAAGTGACACTTGTGGCTTTTGCTTAAACTCTATCAACTGGAACTAGCCACATTAACCTAACTAATTGAAAGACTGGAAATTTTTGTCTTCTGGGCATCCAGGGAGGAAAGGGAAATGAATATTGATGAGACTGGTAATTGCTTCCACAGGCAGAAGAGAACCATTTCTAATTATGAACAGATCCCAATAAAATTGCATATGATCTTTGCTCATTGTTATCTAAGCTTATTGGTCTTCTGAGCTTTTGAGCCCACTGATCTAAGTTCTATAGAATTAGGAAATCTTGGTTTTTTATTAACTTCCTTAGGATATTTAGATCCTGTTAATTCCTAGTTATTGAAAAGTTGATTCAACAATTCAATCTCTAAAATTGCTTTGCTTACAGTGTCACTGGAAATAGGAGATACAGTCTGAACATTTCTGGCAGAAAATTCACATGACAGCTGATTACATATAATGACGTGTAAAAGGACGAAACAGATGTCTACCCTCATTAACTGCTAATATTTGATGATCACCTACTGAGTGTTTGTCATTTAAAAGCCTACATATAGTGGTAGGAAGTTGTACAAGCCTCTAAGCTATATGAAATATACATTTTTTAGGCCAGGGAATCTTAACTTGGATATGTGAAACTTTATAGAGCCCAGATGGGCTTTGGTGGGGTGTATGAAAGCTTTGAATTATATGTAAAACTGCATAGATATGTGTATTTGTGCATCTTTTTGATAATCTCTAGAGGATTATTGGTCCAAAAAAGTTTAGAAATGGTGATTTAGGAGAACATCTTAATTTTGTATTCAGAGGCATAGAAGCAATACAGAGTGAATAGGATATGAAGTAAAATGTGAATGTTTATAAACATCTTAGTTTGACAGCTTTTATGTTTGGTGTTCTATTTTTTAAGTAATAATTATAAGATTGATACGCACTCAAGATATTATCAGTTAGAGTCTTAGGGTCCAAAAAATTCTCCTCAAGATTTTTGTTTTGTTTTGTTTTAAACAGTGATAAACTGTTGGCTTTTGGAATATAACTACTTGTTTTACATTTTCTCCTGAGTGGCTGACTTACATCCTCAAGATAAATTTAGCAGATTGTCATTGTGCATGAATTTACTGAAATGAAGGAAAACGTTCACATATATTTTAGGTTGTTTTAAAAATAAAGCATTTTAATAAAATTATTTTTGTATTCTTTTAATATGTGTGTTTTCTATGAACAATTTAGGAATAAAATATATGAAATGATCAGTAAGACTTTCTTGGATAACTAATAAGAACATTTGTGAATTTGTAAGAGTAAATTATATTTTGTCTTTTAAGAATCCAGAAAGTGAATTCAAAAAAATAGTACAATGTATAGATAGGAATAAGGAATTTTAACACATTTTCTCTTCGAACGATTTGTTTTTCTTTCCAGAACCTCCATTCTTCAATTCTTGAAGCTTTATTTCAAACTGTGATTACTTTCCTTTCATCAAATCCTACAAAGCATGGAAAAACCTTGATTTTCAGAGTTACATTCCTGCTTTTGTTTCCAGTATGGTACTACTGTTTAAACCTTATCTTTTGCAAAATAAGTATGGCAATTAGATCTGCTTTGGATTCAAATTGACTGGTTCATATAAATCCCCATCAGATATAAGAGAAGCAAGCAAATATTTTAGAGGACATAGTAAAGGAATAAACCTATAGGTAAACAAATGCGTTTTCACAAAAACATTGATAGGTAAAAAAAGAACTGAAAGTAAAAGTCTATTTTTAATTTAATTATTTTGTTTTTTTCTAAAACATATTTTTCATTTACCACAATTATTTTCAGAAAATAAAATATGAAACTCTGGACTGATCTAGAGGTGATGAACTCAGATATGTGTCTTCCTGGAGATAGGATGGTCATTATTACAATAGCTGTGTCAAGAGCCAGAGCCATTTCTCATGTTCAGAGAACATTGTCTAGTTTTATAATTATAAAACAAAGACTGATGAAAAGATTACCTTTAAAGCTTATCTTGGCTTTTATTACAAATATTCTATGGTAGTTACTAACATTAAAATGCTATGCAATATGGGTCTCTCTCTGTCTCTAACTTAGTATTCTATATTGGATGTAGCCTGAATACATTTTGAATAACAAAAATTATAACAGACTTTAAGTACACAAATATATCTCCCACTCTAGTGAGTGGAAATCTAAGAGCTTGGTATCTTGCTGGCTTCAAAACTCTGGGATAATTTTGTCCCTTTTGTTATAATATGTATAACAAACTATGTTGTAATATGTATCTACAGGGCAAACATTTTTCATACGCAATAGGTAAATAGTTGAATATAACAATTAAAATGTGAAATTGTGTTGGCTTACTCATTTTGGATATTTCAAGAGGTAATTCAGCATGGCCCTACCAGATAATAATAGTTGAAAGTGAAAAACTTCACCATGCTGAATGAAACAACAAATTATATCCTCCCCTCTCCCAATACATGAACACTGTCTTAGTCCATTTTTGTTGCTGTAACAGAATACCTAAGACTGAGTAATTTTGAAAGAAAGAGGTTTGTTTTGGTTCATAGTTCTGGAGGCTGGGAATTTTAAGATCGGGTGACTGTATCTGGTAGGCTCCTGCTAAGGATCTCATTTGTGGCACATGAATAATAGTGCTGGTTAGAAAAACCAAATAGTGAACAAAAGGACAAACCTTAAGTAATGAGAAGATTTAAATAATAAAACACTTTGAAAGAAATGAAAAGAGAATTAAGGCCTAACGAAACAACACTGTTATGGGAGATGAGGCTACAAAATAAATAAATTAATAACAATGAAAGCTTCACATATTACAGTTATCATCTCCTTTAAGTGGAATTGAAAAGCATTTGCAGTGGATTGAAATTAACAACTATAAAATGAGTATAGGATAATACCATTTAGTAGCATCTGTTGTTACTTGGCACCATATGAGCAATTCCTTTATATAAGGAGGTAATTGTCCAAACAACAAATGTTAGATTTCTAATTTAAGCCACTGCATAAGAAAATAAGAAGAGAACAATGAACCAAAATCATTTACCTTCAATATCAAGACTATGTCCTTCTTTTAGACATTGATTTCCACTTCACAGAGCTACAGTGCTTCCTTATACTTAATTACACAAAGCAACATACAAGGTTTTGTTAAGACACAGCACCAAGTTACTTCAGTGTTACTTATGAAAAAATTAAGATATTTAAAATTGTATTTTTTTTAACTTTTGTTAATTTACTTACAGAATTATCTATGAGATTACATAGGTTATGCATGCTAGGTATTTAACTATGTTCATGTATTTACTATTTGTAAAATTTTAAATGCAGTAACATCATATATCTATATATATATACATAATATATATACACACACACAGGTTATAGAAAAATAATATTTGTTTGACCAAATTAATTAGATTTTAAACAAAAATATTATTTTTATCTTTGGAAAGAAAAAATACAACTAAAAATCTATTCTAACATCTAAATGTATTTTTCTCATTAGATCATAAATTTCCTATAAGGAAAATACCAGATAATTTCCTCTTTATTAATTTAGACACTGGTCAGTATATAGTAACTGCTTACTAATTGTTTTAAAATAGGATTGGAGGAAACAAAAATGCCTCAGGAAATAATGCTTCTCTCATTTTATAAACTACAATATTTGGCTGTTTCCAGAGTGAACATTATTACTGGCTTTCAGTAGTATCATAGTATCCTCAAAAATCTCCTCATTGATCTTTGTCTCTAATGGATTAAATTATTGGTTTGAGACCCTGATATTTATAACAGCCAAAAACTCTTTTGAGTGTCCTACAGGCATCTTAAATTAAGCATACTTAAAATTAACTTGTCCAATATTTCCCAAATTATATGTCACTACCACAATCATATTCCTGACAATACCTTTATTCTTCCCATTCTTTTAATTCTCTTATTTAAATTCTAATGAATCTGCCTATCAATAACTTTTCAAATCCATCCACTTATTTTCATTACCTATTCTTTCACTGTGTATTTGTTTTAACATCTCTCACTTAGGTCGCATCAATAGCATGTCCAACTTGAAATAATTTTGACTTTTCAATATAAAACCTAGGTTTGTACTGTTAATTCCCCAACGAGTGCTTCCAGTGATCACCTAAGAGGTACTGGTGAACCTTGTATTCAAAATTCTGGTGACTGTATGGCTGTTTGAGGAGACATTGTAAAACTTCCCTTAAGTTGTGTTAGGCAAGTAGTGGAGCAATATAGAGGGTCATTTCTCTTATGTGCTGATGCTCAAGTTTATTCACTTGTCTCCTTTGTGATGAGTACTAATTCTGACTGAATCATGGCCAGAAGTTACTTACTGACTTGTAAGTAAAAACTTCCTGACTCTTTTGAACTCAGGTTGCAAGGAAACCTGTTGAAATAATATTTTCCTACCAATTAGTTCCTCTATATCCATTGCCTCCATGTATATAGCAGAGACCACCCACTAATGTTGATAAAAATATGTTAATAAAAAGGAAATTTTAGAAGTACTTGATGTTACAAAAAGATTATGGGTTAATATAATTATGTGGAACAACAAAGACAGTGTTTGAGAACATAAAGGTATTAGAACTCAGGAGCAAACTCCCAGTCACAATAGCAACAAAGAGAATAAAATGCCTAGGAATACAACTAACAAAGGATGTGAAGCACCTCTTCAAGGAGAACTACAAACCACTGCTCAAGAAAACAAGAGAGGACACAAACAGGTGGAAAAACATTCCATGTTCATGGTTAGGAATAATCAATATCATGAAAATGGCCATTGCCCTAAGTGATTTATAGATTCAATGCTATCCCCATCAAGCTACCATTGACTTTCAGCAACAAATTGGAAAAAAAAAACCTTAAACTTTATATGGAACCAAAAAAGTAGCCTGCACAGCCAAGACAATGCTAAGCAAAAACAACAAAGCTGGAGGTATTATGCTACAAAGTCAGGACTTCAAAGTATACAACAAAGCTACAATAATCAAAACAGCATGGTACTGGTACCAAAATAGAGATATAGAACAATGAAACAGAAGAGACCTCAGAAGTAACCCCACACATCTACAACCATCTGATCTTTGAAAACCTGACAAAAACAAGCAATGTGGAAAGGATTCTCTATTTAACAAATGGTGTTGGGAAAACTGGCTAGCCATGTGCAGAAAGCTGAAACTGGATCCCTTCCTTATACCTTATGCAAAAATTAACTCCAAATGGATTAAAGATTTACATGTAAGATCTAACACCATAAAAACCCTAGAAGAAAACCTAGGCATTACCATTTAGGTCATAGGCAAAGGCAAGGACTTCATGACTAAAACAGCAAAAGCAATGGCAATAAAAGCCAAATGGACAAATGGGACCTAATTAAACTTAAGAGCTTCTGAACAGCAAAAGACACAATCATTAGAGTGAACTGGCAACAACCAGAATGGGAAAAAAATTTTGCAATCTACCCATCAGACAAAGGGCTAATATCCAAATTCTACAGGGAGCTTAAATAAATTTACAAGAAAAGAAACCCCCAAAATATCAAATAGTGGGCAAAAGATATGAATAGACATTCCTCAAAATAAGATATTTGTGTGGCCAACAAACATGAAAACAGCTCATCATCACTGGTCATTAAAGAAATGCAAATCAAAACCACATTGAGATACCACCTCACACCACTTAGAATGGCAATTATTAAAAGATCAGGGATCAACAGATGCTGAAGAGGATGTGGAGAAATAGGAACACTTCTACACTGTTGGTGGGAGTGTAAATTAGTTCAACCATTGTGGAAGATAATATGGTGATTCCTCAAAAGCCTAGAACTAGAAATACCATTTGACCCTGCGATCCCATTAGTGGGTATATACCCAAAGGATTATAAAACATTCAGCTATAAAGACACATGGACATGTATGTTCATCGCAGCACTGTTTACAAGAGCAAAGACATGGAACCAACCCAAATGCCCATCAAAGAGACTGGATAAGAAAATTTGGCACATATATGTCATGGAATACTAAGTAGCCATAAGAAAGGATGAGTTCATGTCCTTTGCAGGGACATGGATGAAGCTGGAAACCATCATTCTCAGCAAACTGACACAAGAACAGTAAACCAAACACCACATGGCTCAGTCACAAGTGGATGTTGAACAATGAGAACACATGGACACAGGGAAGGGAATGTCACACACTAGGGCCTGTGGGTGGGTGGGAGGGCTAGAGGAGGGTTAGCAGGGAATGGGGAGATTGGGGAGGGCTAACATTAGGAGAAATACCCAATGTAGATGACGGGGGGATGGATGCAGCAAACCACCATGGCACATGTACATCTATGTAACAGACCTAAACTTTCTTCACATGTACTCCAGAACTTAAAGTATAAGGAAAACTTACTTATTTTTTAGTTTTCTAACCATTGAGTTATCTTCCTCAAATTTAGTAGGTTATTTTATTCATTAACTTAATTACTATCTGTAATTATTATGTTTTTCAGTTCTAGAATGTCAGTTAATTTTATATTTTTAAATTCTTTGCAAAAATTTTCTGTATTATTATTTAACTTCTTAAATATTGCACTGCAAATAATTTAAAATATCTGTCTGAATATATCAATACTTGGTTTTTGTGTAGGTTTTTTTCCATTTTCTTTCATTTTTCTGTTTCTTCTATATAATTTCATTTTCTGGTATGCCTGATAAATTATGATGAATACTGGTCATTTTCTGTGAAAATACAAATGAGAAGTAATATAAATTCTGCTTGACAGTATCTTTCCACAAAAGTAATTTCCTTTTTCTTATGTTCAACTATTAGGGTAGCTGTAGTTCATAGAGATTAGAGATTGGGCCAATCCGTAGGTAGTTTAAGTCTTATTGAGAGGTGCACTACGTTGTTCACCCTAAGTTCAAAGCCAGAGATCTCTGTGTAACTCAGTTGAAAACCTTTTCTCCCTATTGGGGGAATGTGTCCTCTTTCCAGGTCCATGAGGGGAAATAGTTAACATAGATGGGGAATGGACAGAGAGAAAACGTTCCAAGACGAGTAAAAGTGCTGCATAGTCCCGCAGGAAAATATTTATGCGCAGCCTCTCACAACTCTTCTCTCCTACAACTTTAGAATCACAAGTTGCCTCAACATAAATCTTGAATCAAGTTCACTTTTCCATAGTTCTTTCCTCAGTTTTTGGCTCCTCTAGTGTTCTCTAAATTGGTAATATTTAGTTATAAATTATGTATCTCTTCAATAAGAGAGATATGCTGCAACAAGATAATTCAGAATTAGTGGAAAAGAAAATGTGGAACGAAGTCTCAGAATTCATGATTTCTGTAAAAAGTGTTTTGATTTGAAAACTATTGGTGATTTTTGCCTTACACACAAAAGAAATTTTAGCAAAACCTTTTATGTTTTGATTCAGCTTGAAGGAATGTAAAAACACTTCTTGTTATGAAAGAAAAATGCAGAAAATGAAGAAGCTATTCATCAGAATGTTGGCTAACTAATATAACAAAAATAATTGGAAGGTCTGTGGCTAGTTGAAAATCTGCTGGCTAGATGGGTCTCATTCCATTCTACTCAAGAATTGCTCATTTTAAATCTACTTAATATCAATAGCATAAAAATATCTCACTGAAAGTTTTAGCTTACAATTTATTCAATAATTATAAGAGTATAAGTGTGTTTTATTAAGGACAATTATGGCAATATATAAGCAAGATAAAGGTACTGGCCAGTGTTCCTGGTGAGGACTGTCTTCTTGGTTTGCCTTCTAATTGCATTCACACATGACTTTTCCTCTGTGCTTATACAGAAAAAGAGAGAGAAAAAAAGCATGAGCTCTCATACCTCTTTTATAAGAACACTAATCCTATCAGATGAATGCCCTACCCTTATGACCTATTTAATTTTAATTACAATATCAAAAGGCTTATCTCCAAATGTAGTTACATTGGCGTTGGGCTTTAACAGAGGAATTTTGGGGAAACATAATTTAGTCCATAGCAAAATACTCCTATTAATAGGTACATATATTTTTAGCAACTAATAAATGACACATGGTATATGGCATAGAGGAAAACAATTATTACAAGATCTCTTTTCAAAGCTTAAGAAAAACAAAAATCCCCAGTCTTGAATTCATGCTTAAAAAGTGATTTTACAAACCTCTGACGAGCAAACATGACTATATTTTTTTGAAATGATGATTTCGTGCTTCCAGTAACAGGAAATGTTTTAGATAGCAAGTCTATAATACTTTAAATTTACCCTTTGACCAGTTTCACAACCCAAACATAAATAGGGCATGCTGCCCTGGAGCAGTGTTACTTGCTTTTGATTCTGTAAACTTTTGGTGCTAATTCTTGGATACAAGGTCAAGAAAAAAGAGGTCCTCTGAGTATTTCTAAACCATTGCCCTTCTCTTCAGAAACAGGGCTTTAATTTCTGATCGATTCCGTTCAGACACAATGACCCCTTTGAGATGTAACTCATGTTGCCCTCTCATTTTGTTCAGTGTTTGATTACGTCCTTCTTCAGACTATGCTAGAGTAGGAATCTTTCTGACAAGGGCTAAGCCGAAGAGTTATGGGGAACCAAAACCCAAGATGATATTTCTTCTTTGTAAGTATAAGCATAGCTTCCTACTTTGGAGCATCAAAAAGAGTAGTTGGCAGATAGTACTGTTTGTTTTGTGGTTATTTACATTACAATTTCTAAAAGAGATGGTAGAATTTCAACTAGGAATTATAATCGATGAATTTTATTTTATTTTTATTTATTTATTTATTTTGAGACGGAGTTTCGCTCTTGTTACCCAGGCTGGAATGCAATGGCGTGATCTCGGCTCACCACAACCTCAGCCTCCTGGGTTTAGGCAATTCTCCTGCCTCAGCCTCCTGAATAGCTGGGATTACAGGCACACGCCACCATGCCCAGCTAATTTTTTGTATTTTTAGTAGAGACGGGGTTTCACCATGTTGACCAGGATCGTCTCGATCTCTTGACCTCGTGATCCACCTGCCTCGGCCTCCCAAAGTGCTGGGATTACAGGCTTGAGCCACCGCGCCTGGCCTATTCGATGAATTTTAATGGAAAAAATAAGGATTATTAGAAGGCATAAACAACATTAGAAAAAAAGAAACTATTGAAAACACTTGATGAAAAATCAGAATATTGAAAATAACTTTTAGAAACCTGGCAGAGCTAAACTCTGGTTCGCAGGTCCCTGTGAATCACAGTTCATAATACAAAAGCTTTCTCATGTCAGGGACAAGCTTCAGTTTTAAGAGTACAGGCAATTCAAAAGGTTTCTAATTTTCACTTTTGGAACTGACAAAGCATTCTATTTCTTAACTGAAACAGCCTTGAGACTTTGTTTTTAGTTCTTAAAAATTTTGTACTTGTTGTTTTTCCAATCATTCTTAACCCCCTCACATCAGGTGAATATCTCAATATGAAAGGGAAAAATTGATATGTGCATAGTACAAATTATATCACATAATTAACACAAAAAAAGCCTTAGTCTTGAGTGGGAGATAAATGGAGCCATAATAGCGTGGTGAGTGCTTATAATTTTTTGTTGTGTTGGCATTGATTTTGAAGCAGATTTAGCTTTCTAGTGCCAGAAGCAGAGTTCAATTACTGTTGACACAGTTTCCACTTCTACACCATAGCCAAATTGATCAAGCTGATGACCAGAGATAAGAGCATGGAGACATCTGTCCCACCTGGCAGACTGCACTCTCCACTTTTCCTGCTGTGTACACCCCAGGGTCCGTAAGTGTTAAAATCTCTGGACATTTATATCATGATTGTGTCAGTGAAGGCTGTCAATGATCCCTGTCATTGACTCCCGACAGCAAAGCTACCCAAAGAAACCGTGAAGGTGTTTTTGTGTTTAGGTCTCTGGTGGTTTCTGGGGACAGTAGCTACAGGTAAGTTGGTGAGGAAAACTCAAAGAGGTTAAATTCAAACAATTATAAAGCAATGTAAGAAGTGTTATTTAGAATCCCAATAAACTTGATTTTCTCCTTTGGTAATGTTATGGTTTTTATAAATATGCACATATCTAAAATATTGATAGAAGTTAGGAAAGTAGGATATTATTTAAAAATTCACGAACGTGGTTGGAATGCTATGCTTTTTTAAACTATGGTAACAGGAAATTAGCCCATGTCATATGCAATAATGCTCTCACATACAATTTTCTTTTTACTTCCTAAACTAGATATTTCTGCAAAACACTGAATTGCTATTTTGTAATGTACTTTATTGTAAAGACTTTAATTTTCATATTATGTTATGATTAAAGGTGCATCCACTTTTAAGATATCAAAGAAATTAATATAAATATGTTTTAACAATATATAGCATATGAATATGATAGATCATGACTTTAGTTTTATTAGCTTATGCAGATTTTATCTAATGTCCATTCATTGTACTAGTATACATCCAGGATACTACATTTATATTTTACTGCTCTTTAGGCTTCAATTGGTTGTGGCAGTTTCTCATACTTTTCTTGTTTTTGACTACCTTGACTGTTTTAAGGAGTACTGGTCAGGTATTTTATAAGAAGACTCTCTACCAGAACTTTTCTGATGTTTTTTTCATGATTAGATTGGGGTTATGGGTTTTTGGTAGAAATACTATCACAAGGTAAAGAGCCGTGTTCATCACATTATATCAAGGATACCTGCTATCAACATGATTTGTCACTGTTGATAGTGGCCATTGTCACCTGATGGAGGTACTGTCTGTTGAGTTTCTAATGCCAACATTCTATTTCCCCCAATTTCCATAGTCTACCCTGGAAGAACTCACTATGTAGGTCTTATGCTTAACCTCCCTTCTTGAGAATGCAGTCTCTACATAAATTATTTGAAGCTCTCCTGTAAGAGATATTTATCTGTTCTTCATTAATTCATTTATTCAATCATGTATTTATATTACTGCGAGTTCATGGATATTTAAGTTTGGATTATGACACCAATAATATTTATTTTATTGTTCAAATGTATCCAGCTTTTGCCACTGAGAGCTCTCACAGCTATCTTCTGTGTTCCTTTAGTACAGCTCCATGAGTTTAGGCTTTTTCTTCTCCCTGTACTTAATATCGGGTACTACAAGATGCTCTAGGCTCATCGTGTGTATTCTCTCACCCAGTCCTAGATTCAGCTATTTCCCTGAGGATCTCTGTTTCCCTTTATTGGAGAATAGTATTAGAAACCAAGATCTGGGTAGTAGTTGTGTTTTTTTACTAGTGGGTTGTTGTTAATGAACTCTCTTTACTAGCAGATTAAGGTAATTTGTGTGTTTATACCAGCCAATGTATACACATATATGTATAAATATTTCCATGTCTAAACATCTGCACTTATATTAAGCTACTCATGAGTTTATAATGATGTCTCTAACCCTAATCTATCACTACATGGATTATTCTAGACTATTCCTCTTGTCTGTACATTACCATCAAACATGGGAACCCTGACATGTACCATTTATCATTCATTAAAGTAATTGTTCGATTTCAGTATTTTTGTATACTGGAATCAAAGTTTTTACCTCTACCACTGTGGGATACAACATTATCAACTAAAGTGCAGTGATTATGTTTTCCCTATAGTGTCACAGACTTCATTCTTTCCCAAATTACTTAAGTAAGCACCTTTTACTTTCACCCTTTTCACTGAGGTTGTTCAATACTTGTCTAATACAGTTAGATACCCCTGTCACCATCTGCACATTTTCCTGAGATCAGTAAGCTCCTAAATGAGCTTATTTAGGATGAGCTGATTATTGCATATATTAAGGTTCACTTTTAGTGCTCTAAATTTCTATGGGTTTGAAGAATGAATGGTGATATTATCTATCATTACATAAAATACAAAATTGTTTTACTGTCTTAAAAATCCTCTGTGCTTTACCTAATTGATACTCCTTCGCTACATAATTAAAGGGGCCCTCTGATGGTTTTGGTCACAATTGACTAAGCACACAGCTTTTTGATAATACCTTTTAAATGTGTCTCTTTTTGTCTTGAGATACATTGGAATAAAATGGAAATTTAAACTTTTGTTTTTTCTTTATCTCATTATAGCTATCAGACTATAATAGATAACATTTTTGAGAAGCTTGAGATGGTGCCTTGAATATTTAATAACATTTAAGAAAATACTTAAAAAATTTTTTTTGCTGGTAGGGTTTTTTATTTTTTCCTCCCAACTTTTGTGTTAGGTTCAGGAAGTACATATGCAGGTATGAAACACGGGTAAATTTCATGCCACTAAGGTTTAGTGTAGAAAGGATTTCATCAGCCAGGTAGTAAGCACAGTATTTGATTTGGTGGTTTTAGATCCTCACACTCCTCCCAATTTTCACCCTCAAATAGGCCCTGGTGTCTTTTGCTCCCTTCTTTGTGTTAATGTGAATTCAATGTTTAGCTTCCACCCGTAAGTGAGAACATACAGTATTTTGTTTTCTGTTCCTGTGTTAGTTTACCTAAGATCATAGCCTCCAGCTGTAGCCATGTTGCTGCAAAAGACCTGATTTCATTCTTTTTTATGGATGCATAGTGATCCATGGTGTATAAGTAACATTTTTCTTTATGCAGTCTACTGTTGATGCATCTAGATTGATTTCATGTTTTTGCTGTTGTGAAATAGTGCTGCAGTGAAAATACATGTATGTGTCTGATACGGTTTGACTGCATCCCCACCCGAATCTCATCTTGTGTTGTAGCTCTGATAATTCCCATGTCATGGGAGGGACCTGGTGGGAAGTAACTGAACCATGGGAACAGGTCTTTTCAGTGCTATTCTATGATAGTGAATAAGTCTCAGGAGAGCTGATGGTTTTATAAAGAGGAGATCTGCACATGCTCTCCTTGCCTGCTGCCGTGTAAGACATAGGTTTTCTCCTCCTTTGCCTTCTGCCATGATTGTGAGGCCTCCCAAGCCACATGAAACTGTGAGTCCATTAGAGCCTTCAAAGCCATGGGGCAGAGCGGCCCAAGGTTATGAGAGCCCACCTGTTGCCCTGGATGTGAGACATAAAGCCAAAGGAGATCATTTTGAAAATTTAAGGTTTAATGACTACCCTATTGAATTTCATATTTGCATGGGGACTGTAGCCCTTTTGTTTTGGCCATCTTCTACCATTTGTAATCGGTATATTTACCCAATGCTGGTACGCCCATTGCATCTGGGATGTAACTAACTTGCTTTTGATTTTACAGGCTTATAGGCAGAAGGGACTTGCCTTGTCTCAGATGAGACTTTGGACTTTTGAGATAATGCTGACATGAATTACGACTTTAGGGGATTGTTGGGAAGGCATGACTGGTTTTGGATTGTGAGGACATGGAATTTGGAAGGGGCCAGAGGTGGAATGATATGGTTTAGCTGTGTCCCCACCCAAATCTCATCTTGAATTGTCATGTCCATAATTCCCATGTGTCTTTGGAGTGACTTGGCGGAAGGTAATTTAATCATGGGGGAGGGTCATTCCTGTTTTGTATTTATGACAGTGAATAAGTCTTACATGATCTGATGGTTTTTTAAAGGGGAGTTTCCTTGCATATGCTTTCTTTGCCTGCCACCATGTAAGATATGACTGTGCTCCCACTTTGCCTTCTGCCATGACTGTGAGACCTCCCAAGCCATGTAGAACTGTGAGTCAATTAAACCTCTTTTCTTTTATAAATTACCTACTCTTGGGTATGTGTTCATCAGCAGCATGAGAACAGACTAATACAGTGTCTTTTAGTAGAACAATGTATATTCCTCCTAACCAGGACAATCAGGCAAGACAAAGAAATAAAAGGCATCAGATAGGAAGAGAGGATGTCAAACTATCTCTCTTTACAGACAGTATTATTCTATATCTAGGAAACCATATTGTATCTGCACAAAGGCTCCTAGAATGATAAACAATTTCAGTCAAGTTTCAGGATACAAGGTTAATGTACAAAATAAGTAGTATCTCTGTATACCAACAATGTTTAAGTTGAGAGCCAAATAAAGACCACAATCCCATTTGCAATAGCCACAAGAAGAAAAAAAAATGACTAGGAACACAGCTAATCAGGGAGATAAAAATCTCTACAATGGAATTATGAAACACTGCTAAAAAAATCAGAGATGACACAAACGGAAAAATGTACCATCCTCAGGACTCCTTAATACAAACATTTTGAGAATGCTTCTAGATGGAAGAAAAGACAGAATTGTTTCCAGTGGAGTAATAGATGGATAAATGCCCCACAGGAATATGAGAAAATAAACTATCAAAAATTAGGAGGAAAGGACTCTCAGCACTTTGGAAGGCCAAGGCAGGAGGCACTTGTGCTTAAGAGTTTGAGACCAAACTGGGCAATGTAATGAGACCTTGTTTCTACAAAAATTAAAATTAAAATTAAAAAAAATACCTGGGCATGATGGCACATGGCTTTACTCCCAGATACTCAGGAGGCGGAGGGAGGATTGCTTAATCCCAGAAAGTCACAGTTGCAGTGAGCTATAATCATACCACTGCACTCCAACCTAGATGACAGAAGGAAACCCTGTCTTATAAAACTTAAGAGGAAAATTTAACCTTAAAATAATGTTTTGACTCATGTGTCTGAGAAAAAAAATGGCAAAAGGGAGAAAATAGATTAAAATTGACAAGAATTTAGAGGTGAAGGGAAGAAGAAAGATTGGACAGATGGATATTGACTTTAATTTCAGAAGCAGAGAGTTTGTCTGCTGAGACAAAGAAAATCAAAGCTAAGGTGTATAGGTTTGGGTACTATTTAGCAGTTTTTTTAAAAAAATAACCAAAGTTGTTTATAATCTTTCTTTATAATAGAGTTTTATTTAATATTAAAGAGCTTCAATTTAGAATAGATAAAAATAAATAATTGCATAAAAATATGGGTAAATAGGAGGAACAAAAATAAATGCTGAAAGATATTCATGATTTTGCATTGGCAATACTGAAAAACAGAGTTATAAAAAAAACTTATGGTAGATTAGTAATAAGAGTATATTTGCATTCCTGATCAGGTATAGGTCACAAAAGTAGACAAGTAAAATAAAGAAGATCTGCTCTTCAAGAAATATCTCAGTGAATACCCCTTCTTCCATTTTTGATGCTTTAGTCTTCAACTTTCATTCATTAATCGCACTTCTCAGGAAGAAGGAGAAAAACAAAGGAGGACTACAGAGATAGTTTTATAACCAGACCTAGAATAAATATATTAGTTTGTTCTCATGCTGCTATAAAGAACTGTCTGAGATTCAGCAAAGGAAAGACATTTAATTGACTCAGAGTTCTCTGTGAATGGTGAGGCCTCAGGAAACTTATACTCATGGCAGAAGGGGAAGCAAATATGCCCTTCATCACATGATGGTGAGAAGGAGAAGTGCTGAGCAGAGAGGGAGAAATCTCTTATAAAACCATCAGTTCTCATGAGAACTTACTTGCTATCACAAGAACAGCAGCAAAGAGGTAAATGCCCTGATGATTCAATTACCACCCATGACACATGGGGATTATAAAACTACAATTCAAGATGAGATTTGGGTGGGGACAGAGCCAAACCACATTATTCCTTCCCTGATCTTTTCCAAATCTCATTTCCTTATATTCCAAAACACAATCATCCCTTACAAACAGTCACCGAAAATCTTAACTCATTCCAGCATTAACCCAAAAGTCCAAGTCCAAAGTCTCATCTGAGAAAAGAAAAAACTTACTTATGATTTTATGAGGCTGTAAAATCATAAGTAAGTTAGTTACTTCCTAGATTAAATGGGAAAACAAGAATTGGATAATTAAACTTATTCCAAATGAGAGAAATGGACTAAAACAAAGGAGCTAAAGGCGTCACAGAAGCCTGAAACCCATCAGGGCAGTCAAATCTTAGTGGTCCCAGATGACTTCTTTTGACTCCATGTCTCACAAGCAGGTCATGCTGATGCAAGATGTAGGCTCCCATAGCCTTAGGAAGCTCCACCCCTATGGCTTTGCAAGGTCCATCCCCCCTCCCAGATGTCTTCATGGGCTGGCATTGAGTGTTTGTGGCATATTCAGATGCAAGGTGCAAGCTGTCAGTGGACACATCATTCTGGGATCTGGAGGATGATAGCCCTCTTCTCAGAGCTCTACCAGGCAGTGCTAAAGGGGGTACAGCATGTGGGGGCTCCAACTCCACATTTCCCTTCTGAACTGCCCTAGCAGAGGTTCTCCATTAGGGCTCCACCCCTGCATCAAATTTCTGCCTGGACATCCAGGAATTTCCATACAAATTCTGAAATATAGGTAGAGGTTCTCAACCCTCAATTCTTGACTTCTGTGCACCCACAGGTTCAACACTACTTGGAAGCTGCCAAGGCTTGGGGCTTCCAATCTCTGAGGCCTCACTGGGCACCAAGTCCAAAGACTGCACAAAGTACAATACCCTGGGGCTGGTCCATAAAACCATTTTTTTCCTCCTATGCCTCAAGGCTAGTGGTAGGAGGGGCTGCTATGCAGACTTTTGATATGAGCTGGAACAGATTCCTCTTCGTCTTGTTGATTAACATTTCTATCATTATTATGTATGCAAATTTCTGCAGCTGGGTTGCATTTCTCCTCAGAAAATGCATTTTTCTTTTCTATCACATTATCAGGCTGCAAATTTTCTACACTTTTATGCTCTGCCTCTCTGTTAAACATAAGTTCCAATTCCAAACCATCTTTGTGAATACATAAAACTGAATGCTTTTAACAGCACCAAAATTACCTCTTGAATGCTGTGCTGCTTAGAAATGGATATCCTAAATCATCTCTATCAAGTTTAAAGTTTCAAATATCTCTAGGGAAGGGACAGAATGCCACCAGTTTTTTTTTTGCTAAAACCTTAACAAAAGTCACCTTTATTCCAGTTCTCAAGAAATTCCCCACCCCCATCTGAGAACACCATAGCTTGAAATTCATTGTTTATACAACTATCAGCATTTGGGTCAAAGCCACTCAACAAGTCTCTCTAGAAAGGTTCAAACTTTCCCACATCTTTTTCCCATGTTGTTTTTTATTTTCTTCTGAGCCCTCCAAACTATTTCAACCTCTGCCCATTACCCGGTTCTAAAGTTGCTCCCACATTTTCAGGTATATTTACAGCAGCACCCCAATACTCAGTGCCAATACACTTTATTATTTCATTCTCATGCTGCTACAGAAAAACTGCTTGAGACTTGATAAATTATAGAGAAGAGGTTTGATGACTCAGTTCCACGTAGGTTGGGAGGCCTCAGGAAACTTACAGTTATGACAGAAGGGGAAGTAAACATGTCCTTCTTCACATGATGGCAGAAAGGAGAAGTGCCAAGCAAAGTGGGAAAGCCTCTTACAAAACCATCCGATCTTGTGAGAACTCACTCACTATCATGAGAAGAGCAGCATAAGAAAACCACCCCAATGGTTTAATTACCTCACACTAGATCCCTCCCATTACACATGGGGATTATAAGAACTACACAATTCATGATGTGATTTAGGTGGGGACACAGTCAACTCATATCAAGAAATATGCATAATTTCTGCTAACATTCCACTGACCACATTGCAATAAAACGGCAGAAGCTGGAAAATGTAGTTATCTACTCTTCTCTTGAAAAGGAAATAAGCTTTGTGAATATATAGTTAGGCTCTTTCATTCAAGTAAATATATATGGAAAACTATTGGTGGTAGCTTAATAAAAGTGACAATTTATATTGTTATTTGAAACCAAGCCAAGCAACACAGATTATAAAAATAAATAGGTTGTTCTAATTTTGCGGAAAAAAATCAATGAAGGCTATATAGCAGGACAGTCAAGAAAAAAATTGACTTAAGTTTTTATTTTAATTTAATTAAAGCTTGACTTGATCAATGGAGTAAAATCTAGGGGCAGAATGTCTTTACTAGTAAAAAGGATGTAACTTTCTTAGTATAACTGACTTTAGCCAAATATATTCTCATAATGATCTAATTCACAAAATTTCCTAGCACTGCAATGATATATTAATGCTATTATTAGTAGCAGTTTTTTTGAGATGGAGTCTCACTCTGCCACCCAGGCTTGAGTGCAATGGTGTTTTTTCAGCTTACTGAAACCTCTGTGTCCCAGATTCAAGAGATTCTTTCACCTCAGTCTCTTGTGTAGCTGGGACTACAGGCACATGCCACCACACCTGGCTTATTTTCATATTTTTAGTAGAGATGAGTTTCACTATGTTGGCCAGGCTGGTTGTGAACTCATGACCTCGTGATCTGCCTGCCTCGGCCTCCCAAAGTGTTGGGATTACAGAAGCGAGCCTCTGTTTAATGTTATTTTCCATCTTTATGGATGTTACTATAAAATGTAAATATGTTTGCTGTTTTATTTAAATAATATCCACCAAATGCCTACTATGTAACAAGAAAAGAACAAGATAGTCACTGCAGATAAAAATTATGAGGCCCTTGCCCTCAAGAGTTTAAAATTCAATGTGATATCCACACAGATATATTTTTAAAGGAATATATTATGGTAATTCCTTAAATGGAGGTATAGAAAAAGTGCAATGTCCATATTAGGAAAGGAACACTTAAATCAAGAGATAGTTGTGTGATATTTAAAAACATGAGTCTTAGAATAAGGTACACCAAGAGATAATTCTTTCCTTTGCTACTTACTTAGTTGTGTGGTCTTGTACAAGGTACTTATCCTCTTAGGGCTTCAGCTCCCTCATCTGTACATGGGAAAAATGATTATACCAGTAATATTGGGAATTTTAATTAAACAACGTATGTCATAAATGTCAGACAGAATTTATAAAGCCCTATCTGGAAAAATCAAAAAAGAATTTAAAGGGTTCATCCAACTGAGCTTTAAAGTTTGGATAGAAACATTCCAGACAGGTAAGTGGAAAATAATATCTAAGAAGAAGAGGATTACATGCAAGGGAAAGAGATAGGCAATTTCATGATGAATTTGCACATTGAAAAGTGGTTTCTATGAATGGATTCAAAATACAAGCAATTATTACATAACCATGAAGCCAGATACATAGGTAGGATCCAAATTATGAATGCCAAGTGTCACATTCAGACTATGGAAGGGAGGTGGTCACCAAAATTTTTGATCAGTTAGAGGAATATGTTTATATTTGTACAAGAAAATAATCACTTTTGCAGTGATGCTTAAAATAGAAATTTGACAAGACAGGTTAAGGAAGGAAAAGTGTTACAGTGAAAGACAACAAATTGTATGCCAACTTGATGATAATTAGAAATGGTGAGAAAAGATTGAAGAAGTGAAGCTGGAGAGGTAAGCACAAAATCTAATTTTATTATGGAGATTGAATTCCTAGTGGCTTTTTGGATGTGGGAAATGATGAAAATGTGGTGAGTTTTCTCAGTTGGGTTAGTGGCATTATTAACCAGGGTGCTAAACAGAGTAGGTATAAGTTTGTCATAAAACTAGACAATAATAAATGGTTGAGATATATTGAATTTAAACATTCCATGGGCTATCTAGGAATAGATGTTTTATCAAATATCTTGTAGAAAGATTTAGGTATCAGAAGACAAATCTAGACTGTATTGATTGACTGGTGAACTATTCCTCCATAGATATTAGTTGGAGTCGTGGATTATAAGGAATCCCAAAAATGAGGTTAGGAAGAAGGCTGACAAGATAGCTTTAGAGTAATCAACATATAAGAAGTGAGCACAGGAAGACCAACCCATATAGTTTATGAAATTGTGAAAAACTAAAATTGATTGTGCTTGAGAAACAGTGTTAGGGAGAACTTCAGCAGTTACTTGTGAAAAATGGTGATTTCTGGACTCTACCAAAGACTTACTGAATTGCAATCTTTGAGGCTTTGCAAGATTGTGTTTTAAAAGTTCAGTAAATATAGTCTATGTTGTAAAAGACTATTTAGAGTAGTTACCATCTTGTAATGAATTGAGGGTGTTTGGTAGATAAAGACATGGAGACACTGAAAAAATCTACATACTCATCTTAAGATTTGGCAATGGAAGAAAGGAAAGAAAGATAAATTGTAGGATAAGTGGGAAAATAAATATGTGTTAAGCACTAAAAGATACAAAGGTAGGAAAAAGTTTACAGAAAGAAATTAGGTAGGTAAGTTACCTTACCTGTCTATGTTTCAGTGTCTTTTAGTAGAAAAAATAAAAGTACCTACTTCCTTAGGAGTCTCATGAAGTTAAATAAAATAATCTAGAAAAGACTTTTGTACAATGCTTGCCATATGAATAAGTACCAAATAAATATTAGGTATTTTATTAGTGACATTTCTTCAGTTTCTAGGATGGTCCTGGGCTAGGACAGGGTAAGAAATACAAATCTTAAAATCCATCTTTTATGTATCTCAAACATACACTAACTAGAAATAAAATACAGTACACTTACAAATAAGTAAATTTCTACATTTATCCTTCCTTCAATAGATAACTTGTTTTGGGAATATTCTAAAGCATTTGAGAACAATAAATCCAACATTTTTCAGCTAAGATTATCAGAAGAAAATCCCTAGCAGCAATATCTATAGCTTTTAAACTTAGATGGAGTTTTAGATATAGCTAGCTAACTAGATGATAGATAGATACTGAGAAAAATCTTTCCATGCTGTCAAAATATGCCTTGTTGATAGAAAGGATACATCGTTCCCTCAGCAGTTAAAATTTCAGACATTGTTTGATTTCCAGAAACGTGCATGTTTAAATACTTGGATTTGCATTGTTCTATTTGTAAGTCAAACCTGTAAACTAGTCCTTGAGGAAAAATTCACAGTGAAAGTTTGCCAATTAAAATTAAGACAAAATATGTGAGAGTAGTTATCTCTATGAGCACACCCTGGTGAACAGATATTTAACTCCTGAGTGAACAACAGGTAACATTATACTTGGATGTTAGTAAACTGCCTCTAATGGAAATGTATACAAAGCTAATTTTTCCCCTGCTATTCTCCCTTTGGTTAATGCTTTTCTAGCAGAGTTATATTTATAAATGCATAGTATGTGCTTAACATCCAAGAGTAGAAACAAATATCTGATCCTTACCAATAAGCATTCCAGATAAACACGCACTCTAATTCATACTTGGGTTTGATATTTAATTAGGTGAATAGTCATGCTTACTCTCTCATAAATAGTATTTAATGACTTCCTATGTAAATAAAATATGTTGCTTCTTACCAAATACCTTAGCTACACAATATTTGCTTAATAATAAACTCTTGGATGGTGTTAAAACAATATTTATTTTATTTGCATTATTGCATGTGCTTCAGATTACAATGTAACAGCTTTGTGCTGTAAAATATAATTACACTATTATAAAAACATTACTGTGACTTAAATTCAACAAGAGTGACAACAAACGAGGCAAAATCTTCTCTCACGATATGTTATTATGTTTACATGTTGACCATGAAAATGATTTTAAAATGCATTTTTATCTCTAGCATTTAGGAAAATATACATATTAAAGAATGCAGCATTTCAATGAAATATTCCAAATTAAAAGTGAAGACTAGGATGTAAAAACCTCCCCAAAAAGAAGTCTATTTTTAATTACAAATGAGAGATTGGATTTGATAGTGTCCATGTTATTTGAGTCGATTTTCTTTTTATTGTACTTTAGGTTCTGGGGTACATGTGCAGATCATGCAGCATTGTTGCATAGGTACACACATGGCAATGCGGTTTGTGGCCTCCATCCCCCTGTCACCCATGTCTAGCATTTCTCCCCATGTTATCCCTCCCCAATCTCCCCATCCCTTGCTGTCCCTCCCTTAGACCCCCCAACAAAACCCAATGTGTGATTCTCCCCTCCTTGTGTCCATGTGTTCTCATTGTTCAACACCTGCCTATGAGAACATGTGGTGTTTGATTTTCTGTTCTTGTGCTGGTTTGCTGAGAATGGTGGTTTCCAGATTCATCCATGTCCCTACAAACCCATCATTTTCTATGACTGCATAGTATTCCATGGTGTATATGTGCCACATTTTCCTTGTCCAGTCTATCATCAATGGTCATTTAAGTTGGTTCCAGGTCTTTGCTATTGTGAACAGTGCCGCAATGAACATACTTGTGCATGTGTCTTTATAATAGAATGATTTATAATCCTTTGGGTATATATAGAGTAATGGGATTGCTGGGTCAAATGGAATTTTTTAAATGTAGTTAGAATATCTTATACACAATGGAGTTTTAGACATAACATTGTAATAAATAATGAATAAGAATTCCATTTGTTCCTCAGCCCAAGAAACCTACATCATGTATTTGTTGACTAAAGTATTAGGAGTTGAGAACATTTGAATGCTATCTCAGGAATAAAGAATAGAGACAGGGAGTTAAGCTAAGTGGGGTATGTGTGTGTGTGTGTGTGTGTGTGTGCATGTGTGTGTGTGTTGAAATATACACACACACGCACACACACACACACACGCACATATATATATATATATATATAATGTTTTAACCATTTTTAAGTGTATTGTTTCATTGAATTAAGCACATTACCATTGTTGTGCTAACTTGGGTATTAAGGGTTAAATATCAACTCTTACAAATGCTATCATTCAACATTACTTTTTGCTTTTCAGAGCATGTGTGCTACTGAGGAAGGCAGATCTGACTAAAGTAGTTATGATTTAGAGATAAATATCTGAATAGTCAAAGAACAATGGGATAGAGATATTGTTTGCTAAGCAGGAAGAATTGCTTTTACTACTTAGAATACGATGAAACTAGGGATTCTAGGCTCAATACCAGATACATTCATTATTAGAAATGACAATATTGTCTCTACTTGTTAACATTTTTTCTTATTTTCAAATTGTTTATAAACTTGATAAATGCAAGTGCTGCTATGTTTTGCTGTAACCATTCCTCCGTTTCAGAATAATAGGCCATTAATAAAACATTTAAAATAGACATAAAGATATTATTTCCATATCGTCAAATTGAAAGCCAGTGTGGTAACAGCGACCTTCTTTAATGCTTATATGAAAACTTAATCTCCCATGTTAAACTGCTTCTGGCAAAATCAGCATAATTCAAATGAGCTCAAAGCCAAAGATAAAATGACAGAAAGAAAAAAAATTTTAGTGAGTTTGTATCCGGGATGTTTAAGAATATACATGATTAATTAGGAAAATCAATCAATGTGCTCATTAAGGAACGATGAAAATGTTACCACTAACCCTTGAAAAGGTAAAGATTCAATGAAGTGCCACATAATTTGTATTTCAGAACATCATGTCTACAATCACTAACTTTCTAATCAATCACCGTGGCATGTGTATGCCTAGGTAACAAACCTGCGTGTTCTACACAGCTACCCCAGAACTTAAAGTAGAATACTTTCGAAATTAAAAAAGAATAGATGTCTCTTCATGCCATAAATTTAATTGTTCTTGCTCTCTTATATATTCATAGTAACTCATCAAATTAACAATTTAAGTTTTTTTCTTTAATTTTTATTGCATTTTAGGTTTTGGGGTACATGTGCAGAACATGTAAGATAGTTGCATAGGTACACACGTGGCAGTGTGTTTTGCTGCCTTCTGCCCCTTCACCCATATTTGGCATTTCTCCCCATGCCATCCCTCCCCTGCTCCCCCCTGCTGTCCTCCCCTATTTCCCCTAATAGACCAAAGGACTATAAATCGTTCTACTATAAGGACACATGCACACGAATGTTCACTGCAGCACTGTTTACACCAAATGCCCATCAGTGATAGAATGGACTAGGAAAATGTGGCACATATACACCATGGAAATAAAAAATGATGAGTTCGTGT
This sequence comes from Leontopithecus rosalia, assembly GCA_028533165.1. Lineage (NCBI taxonomy): Eukaryota > Metazoa > Chordata > Mammalia > Primates > Cebidae > Leontopithecus > Leontopithecus rosalia. Next base: position 87,971,325 of record CM052649.1, read on the forward strand.
CCTTTGTAGGGACATGGATGAATCTGGAGAACATCATTCTCAGCAAATTGACACAAGAACAGAAAAGGAAACACAGTTTAAGTTTTATTCTTCCAAATGTTGCACACACATCCACTATCAAGAAAATCAGGTCAAACTGATTATATATATAAAAACATCATTCTCAGCAAATTGACACAAGAACAGAAAAGGAAACACCATATATACTCACTCATAGGCGGGTGATGAACAATGGGAACACATGGACATAGGGAGGGGAGCACCACACACTGAGGTCTATTGGGGGAAATAGGGGAG
>CM052649.1:87972121-88011156 GCA_028533165.1 Leontopithecus rosalia
TTTTATTGCATTTTAGGTTTTGGGGTACATGTGCAGAACATGCAAGATAGTTGCATAGGTACACACGTGGCAGTGTGTTTTGCTGCCTTCTGCCCCCTCACCCATATTTGGCATTTCTCCCCATGCCATCCCTCCCCTGCTCCCCCCCCGGCTGTCCCTCCCCTATTTCCCCCAATAGACCTCAGTGTGTGGTGCTCCCTTCCCTATGTCCAGGTATTTTAGGCCTATTCTGACCTTATACTTTAGGAGCGCCCCTCTTAGCTATTTCTTTCCCTGGTTCTCTCTTATAAAAATAGGAGGCCAGCTGTGTTTATATTTCTATTAATTTCTATGTTTATAACTGGTCTCCTACTTTTGTCCCCTTTTAGTTGTTCACAGTCAAAATCTCCAGTGTTTTTAACAATACTCTTAGGCATAAACTTCTACACTGTCTTCCAAATAAAGTTGGTCTCCTTAGGAAAAGCTGAGTTGACTCTATTCTGGCAGCCTGCTTCTTGGCTGGAAAGAACCTAAAAGCCCCTGACCCATAGCTGTGAAGGGATAGCAGCTCACATCTGGAGTAAAATCCCTGGTCTACAAGCCAGATGCTTGTGGAAAAGGCAGTCCTTGGTATTCTTGGCTTATTATTCTAGTGTGGAAACTTCAAAACATAAGAGAGCTGGAAAGGTGGGGATGTCCAGGGCCCAGCAACCATTGCTTGACATAAGGTTGAAGATAAGGATTTACTTTTTAACTTTTAAGTTCAGGGGTACAAGTGCAGGTTGCACATTTTACATAGGTAAAATGTGCGTCATGAGGGTTTGTTGCAAAGATTGTTTCACTAACCAGTATTAAGCCTAGTACCCATTAGTTATTGTTCCTGATCCACTCCCTCCTCCCACCGTCCACCCTCCAATAGGCCTCAGTGTGTGTTGTTTCCCTCTAGGTGTTCATGTGTTCTCAGAGTAGAAAGATTTTAACCTACCAGTGTGTGCATGGGATGAAAGACTCAATCCTCTTAAATATGCCTAACTGCAATACAGGTTCTACAGCAAGGAAAGTGGGGAAGAGTCGAGAAGAGAGATGCTGGCAGCCTTCTTCTCCAGGGGCAAATTGGTAGCCCTAATGCAGAATCTGGGAGGAGATAAAACCTGCCTTCTTGGCCACATTCACCTGGAGGAGAGCTTTTGTTACACTGGGATGGGAGAGGGGGCTTACAGGTGGACCAAGGAGTCTCACTGTTTTCACGGAGATTTAGTAAATGTTCTTAACTAATGTTTACAATATGCTCTTAGGACAAAATTCAGAGGCTTTAAAATTATTTTTTTAACTTTTCACCAGTTAAATAATTGTTTCACAGGGAGGGGTTCTCACACTGCTGTTCCCAATTCCCATGTCTCTCAAATGTCTTTTAAATAAATTTCTATTAATCGTGAAAATTCCCTAAAATGACCATTTCATTGTAGCTTATTCTTTGTTACATTTTGCTGTTTAGACATACAAGGGCAAAAAAAAGAAAAGAAATTATAACGAGTCATACGGGGGTAAACTCTAGCCCAGAGGAAGGGTGTACACAGATTTATACCAACTTATTAAAGTTTAGTAAATATGCTGCTTGAATTCCATGTATCTCAAGACCTTAACCTAATGGTTAGTGTTTTTCAACTTGAGAACTGATGAATATGCAACTTTAGTAATAGAAGTTGTGTTGAGTAGATCTCTGTTAGACCTTGGCTCTCAGGGAGAACACAGGGTGATACTCAAGAAAGCATTTTGTCTGATACTACCCAAAAGGAAGTTTAATCTATAAGGACATCAGACTATTGTAACCTGTCATTTATTAATCCTTGTAGATGGCTTGAAGGACAAACTTAACAGACTTACATACATCCTCTGCCCTGTGAACTTCCACTTAGAGTCCAACAAGAAAAAGAATGAAGGCAATTAGAGACATAGAGTGTAATTAGCAACAAGACAGTATTTACCAAGAAGAATAGTTTTCAAAACTGATCAATTTATCAAAGGATTCTTAAAACGTGGATAAACATTTCTAGGATACGGAATAAACTCAGTGTCTGGGAGTTCAATTAATAGAAATTGTAGTTTGTACACAACATGGAAGCTGACTCGGCATGATAACGGAGGGCACAGGAGACCCATCCAGGACTCTGATTCAGAGGTAATAGTCTTGAGCCCTCTTGGCAAAGTGGTTTCTTCTGGATCTTGGTAGAGTCTCCAGAATTTTCAAAGATCCCCATTCCACACCAAGATCACTGGGAAAATCTGTTAATCAACAAAAATTAAGCTTATTTAACTTATTGCAGCAAGAGAGAACATGAACTTAGCAGAGCACTATTTGTATTTCAAATGGTTGAAAGGAGAAAAGGATATTTAAACAGATTGGATTTTTATTTTGGTATTGTTAGGTAAATTTTGCAAGATAATGAACTTGAAGCTAAACAGAGTTTTGATATGACAGTTTTGGATTGGTGGTATCCCAAATCAATGGTCGGAAAATGAGTCTTGATTGCATTTTAGTTTTGACATGTAGAATCATTTGTTTGGGTACAGACTCACTTTCTGGGAGGAAATATTTCCTAAGGCCAACTGCTAGGTTATTTTTTGTTTGCTGTCAGAATTGTTTAACTAGGAATAAAAAAATGTGCATTGTTTCATTTTTTATGGAGGGACAGGTAATTATATTGTCTTCATTTCTATCTATCTATCTATCTATCTATCTATCTATCTATCTATCTATCTATCCTATTTTTGAGAAGAAATATAGAGAAAATACAATTATGGAAAAAACCAGGACAAATAAACTGAATATTGAACATTTAGAACTCAATTATATTTGGTGTTTGAACTTTCTATGCAAAATAAATATATTTTAATTAACATTTCTAAAATTTTCACCTTTTTTGCTGAAGTTACTCAGATAAAAATTTAAGGTCAAAACATTTTAAAGTTGTATCTATTTTCAGATTTCTTTTAAATGTGGCTCTTTATTTAAAATTCGTTCATATATTTGTCTAAGTATATTCTTTGGTCCTAATACTTTGTTTAGTTGTGATATTTTTATCTTTGTCTACATTTTTTCCTTATTCTTGTTAATGTTTTGCAAAGAAAATGTACATAGAGCCAATTGAGGTCAGATACATTTAAAGATACAATAATAAGACTTGTATTATAATGACTAAATAAATATTGTTCTCTTCAGAACCAAAGGATGTGCTAATATATATATGCACATATATATATTCATATATATAGACAGATAGATATAGATGTATTTTGCCACAGTTGCCATCATCCCATCACTATGAGGTACTTATTGCCCATATCTTTCTTTTCTGCTTTTTAATCATATGCCAAAAAAGTGTCGATGTCTCAAGCTTATCTATTGATCTACTGAATCCAAGTCTACAAGAAATGCAGAAGCATTTATATCCATCTTCCCCTCTTACCCTCTTCATCTATTCTGACCATTGAGTCTAATGATTTTTTAGACCTTCTGCATAGGTGTTATTCTCTAATTTTACTTTCTTTACTTTTCTGAGTCCAAACTTTGTTTGTTTCAATCTTCTTCGAATAATCTCATAATTTGAAAAGCAATCCATAGGTTACTTTCTAGCAGATGGAATGCAAGAGGTAAAATTTCTAGATGATTTTACATCTAAAGTTGCCTTTATTCTGCACTTCACTTGACAATTTTGTTGGGCAAAATTTGTATTTGAAATCTTTTCCCTCAGCATATTTTCTTCTAGCAATCAGTTTGATGTTAACCTGATTTACATTACTTTGTATTTTTTACAGAAATTTCAGAATCCTTCACTTTATCCAGAGTGTTCTGAAATTTCATGACAAGTGTGTTTGCATATATTATTGTCTTCAGCATGAAGGGCAGTTTAAAGAAGGCTGTCACTCTGCAAATCTAGCATATTGGTGTAAATGATTTTATAATCAAGCTTTCTGCTTTTGAAACTGTTGGACATTGGGAATCACTTTTCTAGGTACATTATATTTTCTACTTTTTACTCTACATTTTTGGGTATTTTCTTCATTTTGGTTTCTAATCTTTCTGTTGCAGTTTAATTTTTTCAGTTATATTTGTAATTTCCAAGAGTTCTTTCTCCTTCTTTGAAAAATGTTATGTCATGTTATCTCTTATTCTTATATTATCATTTATCTGAGGCTACTAAATTTAGTTCTAAATATTTGGATTACCTCTACCCTAACATCAAATTGCATATTTTATTATCTAGAATTTTTCTCTCCTCCTGTAATTTCTGTCACAATTTGGATGACCCTCGGTTTCCCTCTCATATTTAAGAATAAAACAAAATAATTTCTTAGGAGCTCTGAGTATATGGGTCAAGCAAATCTAGTTTTAAGTTCTACTTTAACAAATAGTCAAGGATCTGTTAGAATTATGTTCTCCAATCTTTAATTTAAAACACTGGACCTCTTCTTAGATTGGACCAAAGATTTCTTCTCTTCACACTTTACACCACAGCAGGTAAATTTAACCTGATTTTTAAAAATTATATTATGTTGTGATTATCTAATTTCTGTGTGGTGATCATTTTGTAGAAAGGGCAGGGAAGATATGTAGAGAAGTTCAACTTTTTCAATGTGACCTTTTAATTAATTCCTGCCCTCCATTGAATGTACATTTATTGTATTTGTATATTTTCAGGTATAAGCTAAGCTAAATAACTGAACCCATTGTTTTAGCTCCTTTTTGTGGGCATATCAATCAAAATTAACACTATTTCCTTAGTTTTTCATCTTTGAGAAATTTTTGTCTCTCTTGCCTTCTAATAGCATGGTAGGAAATTTCTTCCCATTTTCCTTGTGCTTCTGGCATATCCTTTTTTCCCCAAGTTTCTTTAATATTGTTTTATTGGGTTTTTATTAGTACAGGATATAAACTCAGAAATTCAGCTTGATATTCTAATCTTTAACAATAGTGTAAGCATCCCACTATTTAATCACATTCAAAAACTCTTTTCACTTATTATTTAAGCAATGATTAGAGTGTCTATTTCAGCTGTTGAGAGAGATTAGATGGATGACTATATACTTGTTGGGGCAGTGTACATTGGTATTATCACCATGAAAACAAATTTGGCTATGTGGATCAAGACATTAAAGATTTAATGTCTGGTAATTGTAACAATCTGCCCTAAGCAACTATCTAGAGACTTCTATGAAGATCTGAACAGAGCCGTTCATACCAGTTTAAAATAATAATAAATTTTAAATAACCAAACTGTTAAAAGGTTAAGAAGTTATTATATAAAGTATAATAAAAACTACAGAAAGAAATTTTAGTCAATGAACAAAAAATAAGACATGTTTAAATGATGGCAATATAATATTAGAGGAGAAAGCAGGATAAGACTGTGTATTCAGTATAATTGAATTGTGAGTCAGAATCATTTTTTCAGTCAAAACAACTGTTGTCTTTTTAAATAAAAAATATATGTGTATTTTAAATAATTATGCCTTTAAAGTTTTGTAAGTCAAAATGGATTACATGAGCTTTTTTTTTAAATTAATTTTTTTTATTGCATTTTAGGTTTTGGGGTACATGTGCAGAACTTGCAAGATAGTTGCATAGGTACACACATGGCAGTGTGTTTTGCTGCCTTCCTCCCCTTCAGCCACATTTGGCATTTCTCCCCATAGAGTTTAAATTAAATTGGATAGGATGATTACAGGGAGAAAATATGAATAGGGTTTATCTTGAGGTGATAGAATTTCAGTTGATTTTTATTTTTTAAATTATCTATAGAGAATGCATTGTATTTGTAATCAGAGTAAAAACTACTAGTTTCTATCCATGTTTTGGAGTTCACACTGAACCAATTGTAAATTTCAAAATACCTTAGCTATTAAATACTTATCTGGAATGAGTGACACAGATGTAGAAAAACATATTCTAGGTTTACTCATTGCAGTGTTTCCTTAATATGCATGAACTGTATCATTCTACTCTCAGGGTATGTGCACTATTAGAACAGTGTATATAGAACAAGTACCTGCTTTGAGACAGGATTTAATATCATGAATTCACAAAGAGCTGTGCCTCTGCTGTACCCTCTCCCATTGAGGCACTTTGTTGGCTTCACATCTATTTGGCTTACTTTTTGCTGCTGTACACATTTTTCATCTTCTGCATAGAAAACACCTGTTCTCTGTTAAAGTTCAGTGCTATTCAGAAAGATATTGGCTTAGAAGGGAGGTTGCAAAAGCAAGATAAGAGATTTTTAAATTAATACATTAACAGACAAGTCAGAACTGAGTCATCTTCTGATATGCTTGCTGAGGAAAAAAGTTCAATTGATGGAATTTTAAAAATTCATTCATTGCTCAAGAAGCTGTACTCATCAGTTTCAGTTGAAGCTGACCTAAATATTTATGGTTCTGTTTTTTGTTTAGTTGAGAGATGCACATAAGCCCATTATATTTTCTTTATTGATGTGTATTTTTAAACATGGTTAAGACACTTTAGCACTCTGAAAAAACTTATTTTGTAATAAATTCCTATTAAAATTTCAGGCCTTCTTGACTATGACAGTGTTATGACACTGCATGTATTGTAGATTGTATAACATGCATCTCTTCCATCAGTTATAAAAAATAATTTTATGCAGTAATATGATAGATTATGTAATTTTAACATAAAATTTATAATTGCTTAATGACTGCACCATTTTTTCTGGCCTTTAAAATTAACTTTTACTTTGGACAACTGAATACATTTGTGTATATTTATATATCTGTTAACTTTAAATTTAAATTATGTCAAGTTTTCCGTATATAGCCTGAACACTTTGGTATATCTTTCAAGTTAGCATAGAGTTTTTCGAAAAGCTCTTTAAAAAATGCCTTACAATGTCACACTTTGGAATTCAGGGTGATAATATTCGAATTAATACAAAGAATGGCACCCCTGTTTGGGTGTAAAATAGTTACCTAATGTGAAATATACATGATTTGAACTAAAAAAGGCTGAAGGCAAGACTTTTAAAAAGTAGCTTATTTTGCTTTGAAAAATCTCAAGTTTTAATTATATAGGATTAGAATTCTTGAACAATAATTTTAAATCTAGTATGAAAAGAGAAAATACATACAGAGGGTTTCATATGTTATGGGCAACTCACCACCTTCCTTAACTAGCCACTGCAGGTAATACCACTAAGGTATGTTGATTAAGATATCATTATTTGTCAAGTGTGTCTCCAGGAACTGCTTCTCCGGATAATATGTTTTATTTACATTATTAAATCTTTGTCTTTCATTATTCTCTCTTGTATCTATATAATGTTAAAGTCGATTATATGTCAGTATGTATGAAAAGGAGAATAAAAAGTTAACTTGTTAGATTAAGGTAGCATAATTATGGGTATCTTTATATTTAAATATTATAGTAATATATTTCAAGATATTATAAAAGTAAATAGTCTAGCTGATTATATTATTAAACGCAACTTGATAAAGGAGTTGTTTAAAATGACTAATCGTGGCAATTTCTATTGTGGAAAAGAAATTGACTAATCATGGCAATTCCTATCCTGGAAAAAAAATTATAGTAACCAGATACATTAATCATGTTCATACCTAGATTCAAGTTTAAAACACCTTTCTCATAGGAGAAAAAAATGGAATGTCTATGTAACGTCACTAAATAAAGCATCCTTTCCCTGCCAGCTGTGAAAGGTGTTACTTTTTACTCCTTTTTGCACCACTATAAGTAGTCTGCCCGAGGGTGTGTCCCATAGAGGAAAAACTTTTTATTTTCCTCAATAAACTAGAGATTTTCTTCAGAACTTGCCAATGCTTATTGTTTTCACTTTTTAAAATCAGAGTTATTTATAACTATATTTTTCTGGTAATACATTGCTGGTCTAAATAACTGTGCTAACTACAATCATATTTGAGATGATTATAACTATCATTTCTTATTTTTTACTTTATGACCCAACTGGTAATATTATAAAACTGAAAAATACTTGAGAAATTTTAAGTGCAATTATTGTATCTTATAAGTCGAGAACTTTTCTATTTGGAAATGTATAAAAATTTCAAGTTATCAGGCAAAATAGCATCGGAATGGAGTGATATGACAGATTATGAGTTATTATTTGATTTTTTTCATTGCACTCTGACATCATTTTTTCTTTGACTTGTAGTATGAACAAGGTAATTTTTTTCAAATCCTTTGGTTTAGCTATCAAGAAAGTTAAACTAGATTTTTATTTGTTTTATTTATTTTTTTTTTTTTTGGTGACAAGTGTCTTGCTCTGTCACACAGGCTGAATTCCAGTGGCATAATCAGATTTCACTGCAACCTTATCTTCTGGACCCAAGGGATTGTCCTGTCTCAGCCTCCAGAGGAGCTGGGACTAGAAGTGCACTCAATCATGCATGGCTAGTTTTTAAATTTTTTTAGTAGAGACAGAGTCTCACTGTGTTGCCCAGGCCGGTCTCAAACTCCTGGGCTCAAGTCAGACTCCTGCCTCAGCCTCCCAAAGTGCTAGGATTATAGAGAGAGTCAATATGCCAGCTAACGTACAGTTTGAAACAATTTTGTAATGATACAGAACTATAGAATCTGTGCATTTGCATTTGAACCTTCTTTTTTTATTTATTCCAAGTCTACCTATATTAACATTTGAAGTGGTTTAATATTTATTTATTATGTGTCTGAACTACCCTATTTAAAATTCTTGGGATCAATGAGCTTCAGAATTTAAATTACTTTTATGTTTATTTTAGGAAGAAATTTGGAACATATTTTAAATATTCACAACAACTCATAGTCAACTACATTCATATTTGTGCTGCAAAATGTATAAATACTCTAAATCAAATGTATAAATACTCTAATGTATAAATACTCAAAACGTATAAATACTCTATAAAGTAATAAATACTTTATACTTATGTATAAATACATAAATAAAGACCAACATTCAATTTACATGAGTTCTAGTCAGGTTTTGTGGTCAGATCAATGATAGACTGTTGATCTTCAGAAATTTTTATTTTAACATTTTTTATAAGGATTGTGTATATGTGGGTTTTTCCGAACAGTTTATATTTAAAATGAGTAACTCTTTTTTTTAAAAAAAAAGAAAGAAGTAAATGTGCTAGAAGATTAGAATTTTCAAAGCAATATAGTGGCCAATCCTTGTGTAAAAAAAAATAGGGCAGAGCAAATATTTCTTGTTTAATTTCCCTTTCTAGTAGAGTATTGTTAGTCCCAAGTAGGTAGAAAAAAGGCTTCAAATTCAAATACTTGCTTTCTGGGGTAAGTAAGGTAACAAAGACGTGAAGTGGTCAGATGATTTTTTTTAATTGTATTTTAGGTTTTGGGGTACTGGGTATATATCCAAAGGATTATAAATCGTTCTACTATAAGGACACATGCACAGGAATGTTCATTGCAGCACTGTTTACAATAGTAAAGACCTGGAACCAACCCAAATGCCCATCCATGATAGACTGGACTGGGAAAATGTGGCACATATACACCATGGAATATTCTGTGGTCAGATGATTTGATGAATTAGAGAGTGGCAGACAATTGGAACTGAAAAGAGGATGCCTTTTCTAAAGACATTCAGTCTCTCCCTCTCTTTTCTCTCTTCCTTCTCTGTCTCTGTGTCACAGCGCGCGCCGGTGCGCACGCGAACACACACACACACGAGCCAGATATATCTAAATCAGAAATACACTACATTATAAGGAAAGGCGGAGTAAAATTTATTATGAAAAGCTTTATGTCACCTTAAGTAATCTTTCACATGGTTTGTTGTTGTCATTTATTTTTACTTCCCTAAAAAAATTACCTAACCCATCACTGAATTATTCATTCACTTAATCAGTCAAACTGTCTTTCAACAAATAGTATTATATCTCCACTCTGTTAAAAATAAGTAAAACTCTGGAAAAATGGAAACAGTTGAGGCAGTTCATGCCTTAAAGATGAGCTAACATTACCAAGCAGAGGTGAGAACAAGCTGCTGCCGAAATGCAAAACATGTGTACCCAGCTTAGTCTAAGGATGCCAGAGAAGCACTTGCAGAAGTGATGAAACTATGGCTGGAAGGAAGAATAAAAGTTAATTAAGCAATGTAATAGGGTAGGGCTTTCCAAGCAGAGAGAACACAATGAAAAAATGCACTGAGTGTGTAGGAAGAGGTGTATTTGAATAAGAGCCTGGGAATTAAAAAAATATCTCTAGTTTCAAACAGTCAGGGCAAAATACAGCTATCTCAATTGTTCAGAATGTTTGAATCTTTGTCAATTCCACATTGTATCCCTCCTCCTATCAATGGCAAAATTCAATAGAATTTAAATGTAACTGATACTGTTTATGTGTCTGCTCTAGTTATTTTCATTTGTTAAAAAAATCTTCTCTGAACTCCCTACACTTTGAGACTACAAACAAACAAACACGCAAAACTTCCTATGATTATATTTGATAAATGCATGCCAAGGAGAAAGAAAATAGATATAATAATATACAGAAAAAGAAAACTACAGCAAGAAAGAGGCTAATTCTTTAAAATAATTTCATACAGTAATTCTACTTCATATTTGAAAGAAAAAATGCAATTTGTATTCTAATTGGGATTCAGTGTTATTTTATTATATCAATATGTTTTAATTTTAATATAAACCTCATTACTCTTTAAAACACCAAAATAAAAGTCTAAGCTATGCTTTAAAATGTAGCCTTTTGTTGCTATTTTCAGCTGCTGTATGATAGCAAAGTGAAAGAAATTGAATTAAACAAAATTATATATTGACCTCTTTTATTAAAAAATGCCTACAAATGGAGCAAAAGTATCTGTTTTGATTGTATATTAAGTTATTATATGAAAACTATAACAGAGCAACAGTAGCTTGCAAAATTCATCAGGAGGAACTTCACACTGACCTGGGTAAGACAGCTAATTTAATTTTATCGTTTCAAGTGAAAGTGACTTGAAACCAAGAGAGACTAATTTGAACAGTAAGCTTAATAGCAAATGCCTCAATACATTATGCAGATAATAACGGCTCCCGTGTGGATAATAGAAGTTAGCAAGAGTATTGAAAATTACACTTTTTCCTTGTCATAGTAAAAATGAACTGATATCATATCTTATCTCCTCATCCACATACTAAAATAGAAATTGCTTTCCAGGTTTTACTAATTTTACTGACAGAATATTACGTGAAGGATTTTTTTTCTCTTATGCATTTATTTTAATTTAATGTGAAAGTACACCCAGAAGAAATGTTTGAAAGTTATAAAAATCAGAAGAGAAAAATTCTAATCATGTACACATCTATGATTTCCTATGGCTTTATCAGCAGCATTATGATATCCAAAAATAAAATGAGAAGATTTCTATTCCAAATGAGTCTATATTAAGCAAAAGCTATTCTGCCGCCTCTTTGAGAAACTGGATATATCTTAAATGAATGTGAACGTCTAAACCATACACACAAACCTTACACTATCAAAACCATAAATGCCAATATGAATAAGTTTGAGATGTTTAATATTTGCATATAAATTTAAATTAATTTAGTAAATTATATTTCAAATAAAAGTAAGACTTTCATCTCTCTAATGTAGAGATTAAAAAAAATCAACCACGGGAGAAATTACATAGCTACACATTGTGGGAGCCTGAAAGACAGTTCTATAGCACAGACCTGCTAAGGGCACTTCAGTAAAGTGGACACTAGATCCCGAGTCAGACTTGAGCTCCTGTCCTGACTACAGGCTAAGACCACTTGTGAGTTATAAGGGCAGTATTAAACAATTGCTCTGCTACTTTTGCCTTTGTTGATGTGTTCAATACACTCAGTGATATGCTGTGTTCATTGGTAAACATAAGCACATAGGGGTGCACATGTTTAAGAAAATATCCTTTTAAGAAACAGCAAAGTACTTCCAAATTTCAGTTAAAATTCAAGTCATGTTGACTGTGTTTAAGCATTTTGTTCTACAACATAATAATACTTGGTGCAATTTCTTTTTTTGTTGACTCCACCAAGTTTTTTAAAGCTTGTTTAATTCAAACAAGTTGATGTAGCATAAAATATTTTAGCTTAGGTAATAAAGTGAAATACTCTAGTCTATTTGAAAATTCAGCTGCTCCCCAAAACGTCTTACTAAAGTAATCTCATAAATCCTTGACAGTTTCAAAGGATGCACACTAAATTGGTCTATATGACTCCATTCTGGGAATCCATTCTCTCTTTCACATCTAACAGTAGGCACCAAGGATCCAAAAGGTATTTAAACTAGAGATGTAACTAAGAGCTTAGCAGTGGCCTGAGGGTAAAAATTTTCTCACCCAACATACTTGGGCTTTATTCAAGGGATCCACTAAATAAATTTAATTTATGATATTTCACATTTGTTTTAATGATGGCATGATAATCTCAGAGTAAGTTACATTAATACATTTGCATTAATCTAGATAGAGTATTTGGTTCATTTTCCAAAAGTCATCTTAAGGCAACAAAATATTGGAAGCATTGTTACACTTTAAAGATCATCTAGTCTAGTTATGAAAAATATTTATAAGCAAGAGTCTTTCAGCTGCTATGAAGGTTGGGATATGTGAGAGATTGAGTTTAACCCCTCTGCTGTTATTCGTTACCATTAGTCCCATTATGTTATTTGAATAAATGATGTGGGGTGCTTTGCCGCAATTACATAATAACATTACACAGTGGGAAAAATATCTTTGACTGAAGCACACTTACACCAAATATCCATTCCAATTAAAATGTCTTAATGTATTAATACTTTCTTACTTAATACGAGAAAGCTATTGTCTCAAGTATTGGGAATGGAGTGGAAAACAGATGCTGTCTCCAACCCAGTCTAGTGTACTGTCTGGTACTGAAGAAAAATAATTAAACAATTTTGCAAATAAATGTAAATATACAGCTTGCTAATTACTGTGAGAGTGACTTGATGCTACAAAACCATATTGTACAGGATTTGACATAGACTGGGAGAGGAGAGATGACATCTCAGATGAACAGTTGGTGAAGTGTGATTTATAAAAATGTTTAGAAAAATTTATATCTAATTGTAGACTTATGTACAATTGTAATGGGAGAGCTGCTCTTTCTGTAACTATAACTTTCAATTCATATACAAGTATGACCATTCTTCACAACAGTGTGATCAGAAAAGGCCTCAACTTGTAGGCACTTTTCTCATCATCACTGTTTCCTGACCTGAACAAATTATTAGTAAAACATTACGTCCATAATGAAAATTGATCTTGAACTGTGAATGTGTAAATGTACACTCACTGTAAGATTCCACCTTTCTTTTTTTTTCTTTTATTTTTTTGAGATGGAGTCTCCTTCTGTCTCCCAGGCTGGAGTGCAGCGGCACGATCTCAGCTCGCTGCAACCTCCACTCCAGGGTTCAAGCATTTCTTATGCCTCAGCCTCCTGAGTAGCTGGGACTACAGAAGAGTGCCATCATACCCAGATAATTTTTGTATTTTTGGTAGAGATGGGGTTTCAGTATATTGGCCAGGCTGGTACTCCTGACCTCGTGATCTGCTCTCCTTGGCCTACCAAAGTGCTGGGATTACAGGCATGAGCCACTGTGCCTAGCCCAAAATTCCACCTTTCTATAAGCTTGTACTTTCTTTGTTGTTGAGCATATTCAACAAATTTCTTCAATATAATTTTTCAGGTTAGATGTTAGAAAATCTTAAGATGATATTTAGTAGTAAAACTTTTTTCTTGTTTACTGAATAAATATTTGGGTAAGTTCTATCATCATTTAGAAAATATATTCTGAAAAAAGTGTACTTTGGAAAAGCTCTTTGTGATGAAAAAAGCAACTTTATAGTAGAAAAGTAGACATTCAAACCACAACTCTCATTTTCACCAGAATTGACTTTTGGTATGACTGAATTCATCTCAGTGTCTTGATTTCTCCAACTATAAAGGAGAAATTTAAGATATTACCTAGTTAGAGGAGTCTTGTTAAGGATTAGAGAATTAATGTATTTAAAGTTTTGTGGAATCTAAGAAAAAAGGTTCTAGATGAGTGCAAAATATTACTCAAGAGGAATATTGTAGTTAATCTCGCATTTGGGTTAATAAATGTCACTTCAGATCAAAGGTTTATTTTGTGTATTTCTGCATAAATATAAAGGAAATTATTTATCTTCAATATTCTGCTGACAGTAATTTTTTTAAGTGTCATGAACTGTTACCAGGGACTGAAGGAAATAGTCCTTGACACTTTCCAATTCTGTATTTTGTGGCACTATCTACATCAGCTATATTGTAAAAGTAACCTTCAAAATTAAAAGTAGCACTTCTGGATAAAAAAAAAGAAGAAAAGTACCTAGCAAGCCAATAACAATTTAAGTAATGAGAGATTAAAATTAAGTAATAAAGATCTAGGAGAACAAAAAAGAAAATGGCATCACTGGGAAGACTATAATAATAAGTTTTAAAATTGCTGCATGCCTATTACAATTTATTTTAAATAACATAAGCTAGATAAAAGTTATTTTAACTTTCATTAACATTAGTTAAAATATCAATGAGAAACTCTTTTCAGGCAAAGACTTATTTTACTTATGTTTGTTTGTAGGAGAAATGATCAGGCCTAGCTTTTTCTTTATGTTGATATTAAACATGTGGCATAACACACAGGAACGTATAGCAAGTAAAAACACAGCAGAAGATGAATAGAAATAACCTAATGTGCTCTGAGTGGAAATTTCCATGCCAAATTTCTTAAAATATATTGTTCCCTTCATTAATATTTATTTGGATTTTCACTGAGTATTGGAAGGAATGAGATTTAGTAGTTAGATATAAAAATGAAGGGATAGCCTGGGGAGCAATGCCAAATGTGGGTGAAGGGGCAGAAGGCAGCAAAACACACTGCCATGTGTGTACCTATGCAACTATCTTGCATGTTCTGCACATGTACTCCAAAACCTAAAATGCAATAAAAAAATAATAGATTAAAAAAATAAAATTCCAAAATAAAAATGAAAAAACCTCCAGAATCTCTATGTGCTCCCTGTTGACTTGAATAAATGTAGTCAAACAACCTTTTGCCCATGTATTTGTATATGAGTATTTATTACTCCTGGATTAAAAATTAAAAATCTGTGTATTATCCTGAATCTATATGAGAATCTTAAACATTATAAAAATTATAAAATTATAGTATTAGGGATGAGTAATTTTTTCTATTAGTAATATTTTTCTTACTTTTAGACACCATAAGATTTATAAATTAGCAGCTCATAGGGTTTATTGAGATTCTCAGAAACTGGTTCAAGGCAATATTACCTTGAGGTAATTTGCCAAAAAGAAACTAGGCGAAATGATGAAATAATCATAAATAATTTAATTTAAATATCTGGCAATTTACAATTTAGTGACGAATTTAAATAGTTTCAAAGGTTTTTTCTTTCTTTTTTTTTATTTTGGCACAGGGTATAACACTGAAAGTAGAGCCTGGGAATGAATGGACAGTAAGTAACTATCCAATTTGATAAAATGTTAGGCAGTTTCTAGAAACCTTTCTTACCTTATAAAACCAAAGACATAAACAGAGCTTTAAGATCACCTAGTTATCAGAACATTTTTCTTAAGAAAGAATTTCTTGGCTGCCACTAAATTCAGGCTACGTGATAGATTGAGTGTAGCCCCTTTATCATTATTCAAACACATTTGTTCTGAGTTTGCATTTTATATATAGCAGTTCCATAAAAGTTTCATTGCAAAAAATGGTTAAGCCCCTTAAAACAGTTTGAAATCCACTGCTTTACACTATACTTTAGAGATGAGAAATTTCTTCTCACCTGACAGCCAGAGTGGAAATGGTTTCTATATCATGAAGTTAGGGCTTTGAACTTTGAAATCATTAAAGCACTTTTTTTTCTCAGATGTTAAGACTTCAGGGATATCTGTCCCAAGACCCTCAACTTTCTGCTCACTCTGCAACAGGTGCACTCACCTCCCTTTTTATTTTATTATTTTTTTTAATAAAGCATTCAAGAATGTTTCTGTCTAAAGACTTCACCCTGGATGTTCTCCACGACTGAAATGGCCTTTCCGGAGATAACTGCATATCTCTTTCCTACAACTTCTTCACATGTTCGACTAAAATTTCATCTTCTCTGTGAGGCTGTCTATTTTATCCTAGAATAGAAGGTTGATTACAAAAATAGCCATGATTCTTTTCCTCCCTTTAACAATGTTTTTTGCAATCTAACTTCGCAGCTGCCCCATGATGACCGAGATCAGATGTATTCATACTTTGATTCTGCCATGACTTTTACCTTGCTTTGGAAAATAGCATGTTGTAGAAGTGATAGTTTCCATTTCTAAGCCTTGGCCTTAAGGGATCTTGCATACTTATGTGGGTGCTTTTGGAATGTGACCACTACCAAGAAAAAAACCTAGGCCAGGTGGATGAAAGATCCTGTGCATCAAGGACGAAGCATTCCAGAAGAAGTTATCTTAGACTAGCAGCCTCCAGGATGCCAACAAAAGATACAGGAATGAATTTGGCTTAGATCAGCCAGCCCTGTCAGAGATTACTAGAACTGCCTTGGCAATCCACAGACTTGTGAAGGTAATAATTGGTTATTGTTTTAATCCACTAAAGTTAGGGACAATTTGTTATTCAGTAGAAGTTAACTAACGCCTCTGAATTTCCTAGCAAACAAATATGAGACAAAGCTTATTTTTATTTTAGTGTGTTAGAAAAAGGGAAGTAAGGCAAGGAATAACAAATAAAATAATAAGAGATTATACTATTGAGCTGATGATGGCCTCATAAGAGATATTGCTGTTTCTTCATCACTCCAGCAATTTCTAGAAGTGGTCTGTGCAATCAGTGCTTCTTGGAACCAACCATTCAGGAAAGAAAGAGCAAGCAATTTATAGTCTTTTTATAATCTCATTTCGCACATAATCAAGGTTTACTTCATAGGATGTAAACTACCAAACACTTCTAGCCTGTGATACACAGTTTTTCCAGACAGTCACTGGTGATGCCAGAACCACCATTGGTCAATTTGGCTGGCCTAGGGTACTAGGGTTGTTGAAGCTCTGTCTGTTTTGAGTATGAGGACAGCCATTTGGAAGTTGTTCCCTCATGGTTGTCAGAGTCTAAGAACTCCAGTGGTATTAAAAAATGTGGCAAAAGTGGGAATGGCTGGGTCTTTATGACTGGTGTGATGTAAGAAAATCATTCTTGTGGTCACCAGAACTAGGAAGCGAAGCAAAGAAACAAAATTCAGGTCTGGGATGTCTACACTAGTCATTATGTACCCTGGGCCCCTGGTTTGATTTTGTATTCCTCCCACATTAACTACCGTACCTCTTTCCTGCTGTTTTTCTCCTTAGTCTTTTCATTTTTAACATACTATATATTTTTATTTTATATGCAGACTGTTTTTCTCCACTAGAGTTTAAATTGCATGAGATAAGAAAATCTTATATGGTTTGCTTACTAATGTTTCTCCAGAACCCAGAACAGTGCTTAGAACATAGTGGATTCTCAATAAATATTTGATCGTTGGAAGAAAAGAAACAGTTAGAAACCAACACTTGATTAGCTAAATGCTCAAGTAATATTGAGCTATTTGCATGCCTATTTATTAACAATTCATTTTTTTTTGAGACAGAATCTTGCTGTGACACCAGGTGCCAGGCTGGAATGCAGTGGCACGGTCTCGGCTTACTGCAACCTCTGCCTCCTGGGTTCAAGCAATTCTCCTGTCTCAGCCTCCCGAGTTGCTAGGACTACAGGTGCACACCACCACATCCAGCTAATGTTTGTATTTTTGGTAGAGACGGGGTTTCACCATATTGGCCAGGATATTAAACAATTTTTAAAGCCATCGTTTTCATGTCAATTATGCAACAGTAACCACATTTGCATTACTGGTTTATTGATAAGAATTAATTTTAAGAAAAATCTTGTCCTTTTTTCATTAATATATGTAGATCTAATTGGAGATAAAATTTCAATGATTATTTTTAGATACATGAAAATTTGGGCATTGCCTCTTAACAAGATTACATTTTTGATTATTATGTAATCAGCTATCAGCTCACAAATTTAGGCAAAAATCTTGATTAAAATTACCACTGTTATTTTAAAATAATGTAAATCTGCTTCTTACCCTGAATTAGACACCCACTCTGCCATACACATCCGGAGGACTTTCTTGATTAAAACACTGAGTTATCTAATTACTTCTGTGCCCTATAAATGTATAGCATATGTTGAAAAAGTAGAAGCATAAGGCTTTTTTGAAACAGATTTTCTATTTATCCTTCTTGCTTAAAATTTTAACCGTATTACTTTTCTTTATTTAAGCATTAAAATTGCCTAATAAAATGCATCATTTGTGCCCTCTGTCATGCTCATTTCCATTTTTGGAAATATTGTTAAGCTTGTTTGAATATACTTGAAGTACTAATAATGAGGAAAAGTTTATTTTCTCCATAGGAAAACTGGTTGTCTCAATTTTACCTTGTTATTTTAATTTCAAGTGTTTTTTTTCCAGTTACATGGTGATATTTATATATTCCAGAGAAATTACAACTTACCCAGGTGAATATAAAAATTACTCATCAAATAGTTAATATTAATTATTACTGCCTTGGATATTTGTATTTTCTCTACCTGTATTTCTCAACAATTGCACTTCTTTATTTTCCAGAATATAAAACTTATATTTCCTAAAACATTTATTTTAAATTTTAAACCATCTGTGTGTGTGTGCGTATGTGTGTGTTTGTGCATGTGTGTGTCTGTGGGGGGGGGAGAAAGAGAGATTCCAGCTTGAGAGTAAGCTATGTTAAAAATTTATCACTAATAAATCTCATAAATGCCTGGATGTGTCTAGACTCAAAGAGTGGTGGCTTGATTAAGTGAAAGTCTGTTTTATTGGGGAGCCAAATAAATTTTGGGTGAGGCACTAATTCTAAGAAAAGAGGGTGTCAGACCCAAGGCTGGTACAATAATAATATTTTTCTTATTCCCAGGAACAGGACCTGGCACATCACTACAGCACAATTAATATTTCAAATGTCTGGTTAAAAGAATGGCTGAGAGTAAAGTATAGTCACTCCCATTTACATTTTTAAATTCAGCCTAAATGCCATAAACTTGTATGTGAATGCAACAGAGAAGGATATTAAAAATAAACAAACAAAATAAAACGGAAAGATATGGGTAAAGATGTTATTTTTACCTACACATACACACTCACATGCCTGGACACACACAATCTCAACAATATAGGGAAAAAGAAAGCAGCATTGCTCTGAGACAAATACAGAAATGTAGACGTGTGTGTGTGTGTGTGTGTGTGTGTGTGTGTGTGTGTGTGTGTGTGTGTGTGTGTGTGTTGTGTGTAACAATAGATCTAAATTATCTAGGCTTTTCACAAAAAAACATTGGGCAGCTTTGGCTCAGAATGATACTTCATCCTGCATGTAGCCACTTTAACCTCCTAATTATGGCCACTGTTTATACTGCCTTCCTTGTTGCTTTTGCTTATTTCTTCTTCTTAAACAGTAAATTATTCGCTACCTCTCTCTCTCTGTGTCTCTCTTTCTTTTTCACAACCCTCCCAGACACAGACACCTACACGCACAGAGTTCTCATCTGCTAGTTTCTAGTCAATTTTACAAAACCTCTAGGCCTAAACTGAATTTCTCCAAAAGAAATAAGAAATGAAATTAGGCTCTAATTTTTATTTTCCCTTAGACTACCCTACATATTGTTTTGCAATGTTATGATTTATAAGTCCATGTTAGTTAGTTATTGTCTGACTCACACAGTAGAGTATGAAGGCCATCAGACTAGATTACTTCACTGTATTATTCCACAATGTAACTCAACATATAACACACAGTGAAGATGGGCTAAGAATTTAGTGAGTGACTTGGTGATTGGAGACTGGCCTCTGGACCCACGTTCCAGCAGCTCACCTGGCAGCATGTTGTGCATTTGTGGCTGAAGAGAACTGATGATGGGAAATATTGCCTTGAACGTTTTCGGACAATAGCAGTTGGCACTCTGCAGAAATATCAGCCTTCTTGAATATGGGATTCCAGCAGTGGTAGCAAGTGCTATTATTGCTTGAATATAGGTCAGAAACATGTCTTTCTTTTTAAATATGCTTTAAGTTCTGGGGTACATGTGCAAAACATGCAGGTTTGTTATATAGGTATAAATGTGCCATGGTGATTTGCTGCATCCATCACCTTGTCATCTACCTTAGGTATTTCTCCTAATGCTACCCCTCCCCTATCCCCCAGCTCCCTGCCATCCCTCCCCTAGCCCTTCTAACAGGCCACAGAGTGTGATGTTCCCCTCCCTGTGTCCATGTGTTCTCAAAGAAGACATTTATGCAGCCAACAAACATAGGAAAAAAGCTCATCATCACTGGTCATTAGAGAAATGCAAATCAAAACACATTGAGATACCATCTCACACCAGTTAGAATGACAATCATTAAAAAATCAGGAGACAACAGATGCTGGAGACAATGTGGAGAAATAGGAGCACTTTTACACTGTTGTGGGTGTGTACATTAATTCAACCATTGTGGAAGACAGTGTGGCAATTCCCCAAGGATCTAGAAATAGAAATTCCATTTGACCCAGCCTGTTTATTCTTATCTGTTCTCATCCCTTACATTAAAACTGCTCTCAAAGCTTCTATTCCACCTTCAAATTGAAGTTAATTTTAATGAGTCAAGTTTTATTAAACTCATTGGAATTTTATTAAAATTCAACTTTTATTAAACACTGAGAATGACCAATCTTCTCTATGTATAGATATCAAACAACATGGAACTGTCATCACTCAGAACAAATAATAAAAAATAAATACTTCCAACATGGGGCCTGGTGAATTTGTGTAAAAATTGTGAAATATTATCAATGCATGGAGGAGAAAGTAAACCTTTGAATGAGGCAAAAACATTTTTGAAACCACTACTGTTATTGGGGCATAGTATCTTTGTACCCTAAAGAAAATTGTAGGATCTACTCTCTGTTTTTGAAGGTAGCTTAGAAAGTAACCTTTGGCGTGTTAGTTTATACAGAGTTATACAAAATTTCTCATGTTTTGTCGACATATATTTATTGTGACTCTGTTAAGCTGGAGATGGATCGTCTATGTGCTCTTGACTGAAACATTCAGAGGGCATCATTGTTATATGTTTTGAAGTAATTCTTCAACATGAATTTATGGGGTACTGCATCCCGTATTGTATTCATATGTTCCAGGGCCTTAACCACTTTCATTCCATTCATCAATCTATCCATACATTCTTCCATCGGCTCTCTACCATTTATTCAATTTTTAATTGTGCCATTACTGCATTATATACATTAAATATGTTAACTTATTTACTCTTAAAGCAACCATTTGAAACTGACAAGTAGATTCATTAACCTGAGGTTCAATTACTTGTTCACAAATTGACACATCTAGCAGATAGTGAAACCGAATTGTGAATTCACGCCTATATGCAGGAGTTTGTGATCCTCACAAATACACATCTCTAAATTAGGTTTACTATATCAGGTTGTGAAATACCGACTACTTCCCTTTTGCATAATGCTAGATTAGAATGAAAAAAATGTAGAAAAAATATAGGGTAAAATGATGAAATGAACTGATGAAGAAAGCAGAAGACAAAATAGCTTTGCTTGCCAAGGATAGAAATTTCTAAATAACTGGAAAAATATTTGTAGAAGGTCACGCCTCTGATATACTATAGGTGTGTGCACATCTTTAATTTTATTATAACAAATCTTGGTATGTAATTTCTTAGTCCTATCTATATTTGAGCGAATGGAAATTACAAGTATATATCATTGATTATTGATTCCTGGGTTACCAAATCTTTGCTTTCTTTTTAGTAATTTAATGAGAATTTCGATGGCACTGCTAAGCTACTGAATATTTTACTTCAAAAGTCTCTAAACATTCTCTAATTCAATGGATGATTCACCATTTTTGAGATTATATTTTCTTAAAAATATATTCTACCTATTTAAGGAATAACCATAGGTTGAAGATATTCGATTTTCATTGTCCAGATATATTTTTATTATTCTATTACATGTTTTCCTTATGATAAGAATTCTTTGTCTAATATTTGGGCCAATGGAAACTAGTTATAGGTTCAATCCAGTGTAGTTTGCCATTGTTTTCACTGTCATATACTATACCTGGTCTCTGGACATCTGACTCATAAATAAAAGCCACTAGTTACAGTGGAAATTGGTTGGGAAAATGATGTCATAATCCTCAGCATTACTGTAAGCTAATTTAAAATATACCTGCTCTCGTGATGGAATACATGCATTACTGATTTGGAAAGATGATATTTTATCAAAAAATGTGGAAGTCTGTATATAAAACATTTTTGATTCTCATGTTTTTGTCTCTGTCTCAATATGTTTCTCTCTTTTTGTTTCAAATATATATGTGTTACAGACACATGCACACACACACACACACAGACACATACAGTCATGTACACCATAACAATGTTTAGGTCAATTATGAACCACATATGCAATGATGGCCCTGTAAGATTATAATACAATGTTTGCAATGTATCTTTACTATGTCCCGATATATTTAGATACCCAAAGAGTTACTATTGTTTTACAATTCTCAATAGTATTCTGTAAAGGAAAATTCATTTATTGGAAGGTATCCTCATTAAGGGATGCATGACTCTATCTATGTCTATCTATAGCTATCTTCCTATTCCTCTCTCTCTCTCCTCTTTCTTTGTCCTGTGACTTTCTACATTAATTTGCCTCTTGGTTCAGTCTGTCTCTGTCTCTGTTTCTCTTTCTCAAATTGTTTATTCAGGTAGAAAAGAGAGAGAAAAAGATGAGTAGTTCACTGGAACTTGTAACATGTATGGCAATTTAAAATTGGTGAATATGAACCCTAGTGTGAAATATCATACTTAAGAAGTTCAAGTTCAGTTAATGCCAAATATGGGTGAAGGGGCAGAAGGCAGCAAAACACACTGCCACGTGTGTACCTATGCAACTATCTTGCATGTTCTGCACATGTACCCCAAAACCTAAAATGCAATAAAAATTTAAAAAAAAAAAGAAGGTTGTCTTCACTAAAACAGCAAGAATTAGCTAGATAATTTTAATGAAAATACCACTACAAAAGATGTGTAAATGTAAACCTTATTTATTAATTTTCTCATTTATCTTTTCTGCTAAGAAAATCATTGTTGTATCTGTTATAGTCAATATCCAACAACATAAGTAAACGGAAACTAATTTCAATAGGAAATGTATTTTTTTAGTTTGTAGAAAGATTAGAAAGAACACTTTTTTAAAAATTACATAATGCTAAATAATTACACTGAGGAAAAATGTAGCAAAATTCCCAGACAAATATAAAGTTGATATAAATAGAGGTTATAGTAACTATCGTTTGTTAGCATTTATAAATTATTTGAAATAAAGAAATACTAAACTGCCTTGACAATTATTTTTAGTGAAATATTATAATGGTGATTTTGTTTTAAAAAAGTACTTATTGTCAAAGTTAATTTTATGATAATGATCATTATATATTTTCACATACTTAGCATTCTCAATTTGTAGTGGTTATCCCAGAGTAAACAATGATGAGATTTTTAGAATATTTTGAAGTACCTCTTTTGGGCAGTACAGTTCTAGGTTCGGACATATTTGAAAGCATTATTGAAATACATCACTCTCTTAATTATTATAACCTTATATTAAGAAATAAGACATGGTAGAATGTCTCCATGCATCTACTATTTTTTCTTCAAAAGAACTGGTTAGTTTTAACCGTTCTTTATAATTATTAGAATCACCTTCTTGAGTCCTGTGAGTAAAATTTTTGGAGTTTTGATTGGAATTCTTATTGAATCTATAGATAATTTGAAGATAAGATAATAACAGCATATGTTTCCAATGTTAACAAAAATTATAATTCATCTTTTGAAATATATAGCTATTTGTTAATGTATATTAATAAAATTATATAATATCCCTGTAGAAATCTGATATTTCCTGTTTGATTTACACCTACAAGTTTTATATATAAGAATGGGTGTGATATCTTAGATTTAGATTTTCCCTGTTTGCAACTGGTATAAAAAGTTAGAGTACACTACTGTATAATAATTTTATATCTAGCCAATTTATTAAGTTCTACTATTATTTTAAAATTTTGTTTGTGGATTATTTTAAATTTTCTGTGTAAATGATCATATCACTTGCAAACAAGCTGTATTTTCTTATTTCTTGTGCTTATGCTACTAAATTATATTTCTGGTCTTATACTACTGACGAGAAGTTATAATAATAAATTGGTGTAGTTGGCATATTTTCCTTATTCTTGATTTAAAAGGGAATGTTCATAAAGTTTTTATATTTATTATATAGTTAGCTCAGGTTTTTCTTGTTTGTTTGTTTGGTTTTATTTGTATTCTTTGCAAAGCAAAGTAATTTTTCTTCTTAAATGCTCAAGGCCTTTTTAAAAATAATTACTTGGAAAAGAAATAATGACTTGGTAATTAACTTTATAACGTGCTTTAAGATGATCATATGGTTCCTGCTTTAATTTTTTAAAGGCCTGAATATTTATTTGTTTACTTAACTGAAAACCATTTCTCTTTTTTTCACACAGCTTTTATTGGATGTATAATTTAAAAATTATATATTTTACCCATTTTAAATGTAAAATTCAGTGTTTAGTAAATTTAGAGTTGTGTAACTATCACCACAATCAAATTTTAGAATGTTTCCATCACTCTGAAAATATCCATCATATCATATCCACTTGCAGTCATTCCCTGATTTTGCTTCCAATCCTAGACAACCACTAAACTATTTTCCATCTCTATAGATTTTCCTTTTCTGGACTTTTCATGTAAATGAAATCATATAATATATGGTCATTCATGTCTGGATATTATCATTTAGCATAACATTCTTGAAGTTCGTCCATATTATGAGTATTTAATTCCTTCTTATGGCTGAAATGTGTTCCATTCTGTGACTATAACTGTTTTTTATGAGTATACAGTACATGTATATATTAATGGGGTACATGAGATACTTCGACACAGGCATACAATGTGTAATAATCATATCAGGGTAAATAGGGTATCCATCATCTCAAGTGTCTATCATTTATCTGTTACAAACATTCCTATTATACTCTTTTCATTATTTTTAAATGTATAATAATTATTCTGTTTTTGTTTTTGTTTTGAGATGGAGTCTCACTCTGTTTCCCAGGCTGGAGTGCTGTGGCAAAATCTCAGCTCACTGCAACCTCTGCTGTCCAGGTTTAAGCAGTTCTTCTGCCTCAGCCTCCCTAGTAGCTGGTACCACAGGCACATACCACCATGCCTGGTTATTTTTTTGGTGTTTTTTTAGTAGCAACTGGGTTTCATCATGTTGGCCAGGCTAGTCTCAAACTCCTGACCTCAGGTGATCTGCCCCCTTTGGCCTCCCAAAGCACTGGGATTACAGGTGTGAGCCACCATGCCCAGCAAATAAATTATTGTTGATGGTAGTCATCTTGTTGTGCTATCAAATATTAGTCATTTTTCATTCTATCTAACTATAATTTTGTACCCTTTAACCATCGCTACTTCCCCTACGCACACCCCCAATATGCTTTTCAGCATCTGGTAACTATTCTTCTACTCTCTATCTCCATGAGTTCAATTGTTTTAATTTTTAGCTCAGACAAATGAGTGAGAACATGCAAAGTTTGTTTTTCTGTGCCTGGCTTATTTCACTTAATATAATGTCCTCCAGTTCCTTCTATGTTGTTGCAAATGGCAGAATCTTACTCTTTTTTTATGCTAAATATAGTACTTCATTGTGTATATGTACCATATTTTCTTTATCCTTTTGTCTGTTGATGGACATATAAGTTGCTTCCAAATCTTGGCTATTGTGAATAGCACTTCAATAAGCATGAAACTGCAGATATCACTTCTTTATACTATTTCCTTTCTTATAGATATATACCTAGCTAGATGATTGCTGGATAACATGGTACCTCTATTTTTTAGTTTTTGAGGAAACTCTATACTGTTCTCTACAGTGGCTGTACTAATTTATTTGATACATTCCCTGCAAGAGTGTAGAAGTGTTCCCTTTTCCCCACATCCTCACCAGCATTTGTTATTGCCTGTCTTTTGATAAAAGTCACTTTAACTGGAGTGAGATGATATTTCATGGTAGTTTTGATCGGCACTTCTCTTATAATCAGTGTTGTTGAGCACCTTTTTATATACGTATTTGCCATTTATATGTCTTCTTTTGAGAAATGTCTATTCAGATCTTTTGCCCATTTTTAAATCAGATGATTAAATTTTTTCCTATTGAGTTTTTTGAGCTCCTTATATATTCTAGTTATTAATCACACCTCAGATGAACAGGATAGTTTGCAAATATTTTCTCCAATTGTGCAGGTCATCTCTTCACTTTGTTGATTCTTTTGCTGTGCAGAAGCTTTCAACTTAATGTAATCCCATTTTTCCATTTTTGCTCTAGTTGTCTGTGCTTGTGGGGTATTGCTCATCTTCCCAGCAGATGTCTTGGATGTTCTAGAGAATATAGTTTTAGGCCCTTGATTTCAGTCTTTAATCATTTTTCATATGATTAGAAGTAGTAGTTTAGTTTCACTCTTCTGTATCTAGATATCAGTTTCCCCAGCATCATTTATTGAAAAGATTGTCCTTTCCCCAATAAATTTTCCTGATGCCTTTATCAAAATGAGTTCACCATAAATGTGTGGGTTTATTTCTGTGTTCTCTATCCCATTCCATTGGTCTATGTGTCTGTTTATATGTCAGTACCATGCTGCTTTGATTACTATAGTTCTGTGATATAATACGATTTCAGGTAATATTATTTTACCAGTCTTGTTCTTTTTGCTCAAAACGGTTTTTACTATTCTGATTATTTTGTAGTTCCATATAAATTTTAGGATTACTTTTTCTATTTTTGTGAAGAATGTCATTGATATTTTGACTGGATTGCATCGAGTGTGTAGTTTGTTTTGGGTAGTACAGACATTTAAAAAATATTGATTCTTCCAGTCCATAAACATGGGGTATCTTTCCATTTTATTGTGTCCTCTACAATGTATTACATAAATGTTTAACAGTTTTCATTTTAGAGATCTTTCACATCTTTGGTATTCCTAGGTCTCTTATTTAATTTGTAGCTATTGTAAATAGGATTGCTTTATTGCTTTCTTTTTCAGATTATTTGCTGTTGGCATACAGAAATTATACTAATTTTTGTATGTTAATTTTGTATATTGCAACTTTACTGAATTTGTTTATCAGTTTTAATAGTTTCTTGTGTGTGATGTTTAGATTTTTCCAAATAGAAGATCATATAATCTGCAAACCAGAATAACTTGACTTCTTCCTTTCCAATTTAGATACCCTTTATTTTTTTCTCTTGTCCAACTGCTCCAGCTAGAACTTCTGGTACCAGATTGAGTAATAGTCAGTAAAGTTGGCATCCTGTTGTATTCCAGATTTTAGAAGAAAGGCTTTCAGTTTTTTTTCATTCAGTATGACACTAGCTGTGGGTCTGTTTTACATGGCTTTTATTGTTCTGAGGTTTGATCCTTCTATTCCCAGTTTTTTAAGTTTTTTAACATCGTGAAAAGATGCTAAATTTTATGAAACATTTTTTCAGCATCAATTAAAGTGAACATATGGTTTTTGTCCTTGATAGGATGTATCATACTGTTTTATTTGCCTGTTTTGAAACCTTTTTATATTCCTAGGATAAAACTCACTTGGTCATGATGAATCATCTTTTTAACATGTTGTTGAATTCCATTTACTAAATATTCATCAGGGATATTGGCTTGTATATTTTCTTTTTGATGTGTCTTTTTCTGCTTTTGGCATCAGGGTAATCTAGGCCAAATAGAATGAAGAAGTATTCTAGAAGTATTCCCTCCGAGTTTTTTTTCCAGAATAGTTTGACTGGAATTGATATTAATTCTTCCTTAAATGTTTGGTGAAATTCAGCACTGAAGCGGTCACATCTGGGGCCATTTTTGCTGAGAGACTGTTACGTTTTCAATCTCATTATTTGTTATTGTTGTTTGGAGGTTTCAGATTTCTTCATGCTTCAATCTTGCCGGTTATATATGTCTATGAATCTGTCCATTTCTTCTTGGTTTATAGCAGTTTTTAGTGATTCTTTGATTTTATGTAGTGTCAATTGAAAATATCCTTTTTTAGCTCTGATTTTATTCGGGTCTTCTCTCTTTTTTTCTTCATCTTGTTCACCCTTTGAATTTGTTTTTTTGGTTTTAATGTCATCCATTTCTGCTCATATCTTTATTTCTTTTCTTCTACTAAGATTGAGTTTGGTTTGTACTTCCTTTTTAATTATTTAAGATGCATTGCTAGTGTTTCTCATAAGCTTTTCAACATTTTTGATACAGGCACTTTGCTACAAATGTTCCTCTTAGTACAACTTTTGCTCTATTTTATTGTTATTATTATACTTTAAGTCCTGGGGTACATGTGCAGATTGTTTAGGATTGTTACATAGGTATACACATGCCACAGTGGTTTGCTGCATCCATCCCTACCACCCCCCACCCCCATCATCTACATTAGGTATTTCTCCTAATGTTATCTTTCACCAATTTCCCCACCCCCTGCTATCCCTCCTCTAGTCTTCCAGCCCCCGAACAGGCTCCAGTGTATGATGTTCTCCACCTTGTGTCCATGTGTTCTCATTGTTCAATACCCACTTATGAGTGAGAACAAGTGGGGTTTGCTTTCCTGTTCTTGTGTCAGTTTGCTGAGAATGATGGTTCCCAGATTCATCAATGTCCTTGCAAAGGACATGAACTCATCCTTTTTTTGGCTGTGTAGTATTCCGTGGTGTATATGTGCCACAGTTTCTTTATCCAGTCTATCATTGATGAGCATTTGGGTTGGTTCCAAGTCTTTCCTGTTGTAAACAGTACCACAATGAACATACGTGTGCATGTGTCTTTATAATAGAATGATTTATAATCCTTTGGGTATATACCCAGTAACAGAACTGCAGGGTCAAATGGTATTTCTAGTTCTAGATCCCTGAGTCATTCATTGCCACACTGTCTTTCACAATGGTTGAACTAATTTACACTCCCAACAAGAGTGTAAAAGCATACCTATTTCTCCATAACCTCTCCAGCAACTGTTGTCTCCAGATTTTTTAATGATCGCCATACTAACTGTCTTGAGACTGTATGTTAATGTTGTTTTTATTTGCATTTCTCTAATGAGCAGTGATAATGAGCTTTTTTTCATATGTTTGTTGGCTGCATAAATGTCTTCTTTTAAGAAGTGTCTGTTCATATCCTTTTCCCACTTTTTGATAGGATTGTTTTTTTCTTTTAAATTTGTTTTAGTTCTTTGTAGATTCTGGATATTGGTCCTTTGCCAGATGTGTAGATTGCAAAATTTTTTCCCATTCTGTTGATTGCTGGTTCACTCTAATGATAGTTTCTTTTGCTGTACAGAAGCTCTTAAGTTTAAATACATCTCATTGGTCTATTTTAGCTTTTGTTGACATTGCTTCTGGAGATTTAGTCATGAAGTCCTTGCCTATGCCTATGTCCTGAATGGTATTCCCTAGGTTCTCTTCTAGAGTTTTTATGGTGCTAGGTTTTATATTTAAATCTTTAATCCATATGGAGTTAATTTTTGTTTAAGGTGTAAGGAAGGAGTCCAGTTTCAGCTTTCTGTATATGGCTAGTCAGTTTTCCTAACACACTTTATTAAATAGGGAATCTTTTTCCTATTGCTTGTTTTTGTCAGGTTTATCAAAGATCAGATGGTTGTAGATGTGTTGCATTACTTTTGAGGCCTCTGTTATGTTCCATTGGTCAATGTCTCTGTTTTGGTACCAGTATCATGTTTTGATTATTGTAGCATTGTAGTATAGTTTGAAATCAGGTAGCATGATTCCCCCAGCTTTTTCTTTGTTTGTTTTTTTGCTTAGGATTGTTTTGGCTATGTGGGCTCTCTTTTGGTTCCATATGAAGTTTAAAGTGTTTTTTTCCAGTTCTGTGAAGAAGGTCCATGGTAGCTTGATTGGGATAGCATTAAATCTATAAATTACTTTGGGAAGTATGACCATTTTCACAATACTGATTCTTCCTAACCATAAGCATGGATTTTTTTTTATCTGTTTGTGTCCTGTCTTATTTCCTTGAGCAGTGGTTTGTAGTTCTCCTCGAAGAGGTTCTTCACATCCTTTGTTAGCCGTATTCCTAGGTATTTTATTCTCTTTGTAGTTGAGGTGGTTCTAACCTTGCCTGTGTAAACAAAGTCACCAGCAAACTTACACAGCAACACAGTGGAGCCTGGGGTGGCCTCTGCAGGCAGACTGCTGCACAGGGCATCTCTGAACAAAAAGGCAGTGGCCCATCAGAAAATTGTAAATAAAGTTCCCAACTTCCTGAGACAGATCACCTGGGAAAATGGGAAGTTGGGAGTTTCACTTCAGCAGACTTACATGTCCCTGCCCAGCAGCTCTGAAGGGAGCAACAGAGCTCCCAGCACAGCACTTGAGCTCTGATAAGGGACAGATTGCCTCCTCAAGTGGATCCCTCTGCCATATATCCTAAGAGAAACCCCATACAGGAGAGATCTGGCTGACATCTGGTGGGTACCCTTCAGGGACAAAGCTGCCAGAGGAAAGTACAGATAGCAATCTTTGCTATTCTGCAGTCCTGGTGGGTGATTCCCAGGCAAGCAGGGTCTGGAGTGGACCTCTAGGAGACATGCAGCAGAGGGGCCTATTAGAAGGAAAACTAAAAATCAGAAAGAAAGAGCTTCAACATCAACAAAAAGAATGTCCACTCAGAGACCCCATCTGAAAGTCACCAACTTCAAAGACCAAAAGTAGATGATTCGATGAAGATGGGAATAAATCAGTGCAAAAACACTAAAATTTCCAAAAACCAGAATGCTTCTTCTCCTCCAAGGGATCACAAATCTTCACCAGCAAGGGAGCAAAACTGATTGAGTTTGATAAATTGACAGAAGCAGGTTTCAGAATGTGGGTAATAATAAATTTCTCTGAGCTAAAGAAGCATGTTCTAACCCAATGCAAAGAAACTAAGAACGTTGAAAAAAGGTTAGATGAAATGCTCATTAGAATAACCAGTTTAGAGATGAACATAAATGACTAGATGGAGCTGAAAAACACGGCATGAGAAGTTCATGAAGCGTACGCTAGTTTCAATAGCAAAATCAATCAAGCAGAAGAAAGGATATCAGAGATTGAAGAACAACTCAATGAAATAAAATGAGAAGACAAGAGAAAAAAGAGTGAAAAGAAATGAACAAAGCCTCCAAGAAATATGGGATTATGGGAAAAAGCCAAATCTATGTTTGATTGGTGTACCTGAATGTAACATAGAGAATGAAATTAATGAGGAAAACACTCTTCAGCATATTATCCAGGAGAACTTTCCCAACCTAGCAAGGCCAACATTCAAATTCAGGAAATACAGAGAACACCACAAAGATATTCCTCAAGAAGAGCAACACCAAGGCACATAATCATCAGATTCACCAGAGTTGAAATGAAGGAAAAAATGCTAAGGGCAGCCAGAGAGAAAAGATGGGTCACCCACAAAGGAAAGACCATCAGACTCTCATCAGATCTCTTGACAGAAACCCTACAGGCCATATTTTCCCTGTCCAGTCTATCATTGATGGGCATTTGAGTTGGTTCCAGGTCTTTGCTATTGTAAACTGTGCTGCAATAAACATTCGTGTGCATGTGTCCTTATAGTAGAATGATTAATAATCCTTTGGATATATACCCAGTAATGGGATTGCTGGGTCAAATGGAATTTCTGTTTCTAGGTCCTTGAGGAATCACCACACTGTCTTCCACAATGGTTGAACTAATTTACACTCCCAACAACAGTGTAAAAGTGTTCCTGTTTCTCCACATCCTCTCCAACATCTGTTGTCTCCAGATTTCTTAATGATCGCCATTCTAACTGGCATGAGATGGTATCTCAATGTAGTTTTGATTTGAATTTCTCTAATGACCAGTGATGATGAGCAAAATGTGGCACATATACACCATGGAATATTATGCAGCCATCAAAAACTATGAGTTCCTGTCCTTTGTAGGTAGATGGATGAACCTGGAAACCATCATTCTTAGCAAACTGACACAGGAACAGAAAATCAAACACCACATGTTCTTACTCACAGGCAGGTGTTGAACAATAAGAACACATGGACACAGGGAGGGGAGCCTACACGCTGGGGTCTGTTGGGGGAAAATAGGAGAGGGACAGCAGGGGGTTGGGAGTTTGGGAGAGATAGCATTGGGAGAAATGGCAGATATAGGTGAAGGGGAGAAAGGCAGCAAATCACACTGCCACATGTGTACCTATGCAACTATCTTGCATGTTATGCACATATACCCCAAAACCTAAAATGCAATAAAAAAAAACCTTGCACCATTAAAAAAGGAAAGAAAAAAGGAAACCATAGAAGCCAGAAGGTAGGGGCCAATTTTCAATATCCTTAAAGAAAAGAATTTTCAATCCAGAATTTCATATCCAGCTTTTACTCTATTTCATAGATCTTGGTATGCTGTGTTTCCATTATTATTTGTTTTAATAAATTTTCTGATTCTCTTAATTTTTAAATTGATGAACTGGTAATTCAGGAGCATATTATTTAATTCCTACCTGTTCATGTAATTTTTAAAGCTTTTATTCTTATTTATTTATAGTTTTGCTCCACAGTAGTCAGAGAAGATACTTGATATAATTTAAAATTTAAAATTTTTAATTTGTATTCAGATTTGTTGTGTGGTATAATATAAGATCTATCCTAGATAATGGTTCATATGCTGAGAAGAAACGTGTAATCTGCAGCCACTGAATAACTGTCCTGTAAATATACATTAGGTCAATTTTATCTAGAGTATAGATAAAGTTAAAGGTATATTTGTCTTGTTTCTGTCTTTATTATCTGTTCATTGATGAAATTCAAAGTCTCCAACTATTATCACATTTGGGTCTATCTCTCTCTTTATCTCTAATAATATTTGATTTATATATCTGGGTGTCCCAGTGTACTGTGCATATATATTTACAATCACCAAGTCTTTTTGATGAATTGACCCTTTTAACATCACATAATGACCTTTGTTTCTTTTTATAGTTTTATCTGTAAAACTATAGTTTTACAGACAAAACTATTTTGTCTGATATAAGTACAACTACTCCTTTTTATAGTTTTATCAGACAAAACTATTTTGTCTGATATAAGTACAACTACTCCTACTTTTTCCTTTTTAGTCCAATTGGCATGGAATATCTTTGTCTCTCCCTTTATTTTCAGTCCATGTGTGTCTTTGGAGGTGCAGTATATTGCTTGAAAGTAACAGATCACTGGGTTTTGTTTGCTTATACATTCAACCACTTTATTTCTTTTGATTGAAGAGTTTAGTCCATTTATATTCAATGTTATGAATAAGTAGGAACTTATGCCATTTTGTTATTTGCTTTTTGGTGGTTTTGTGGTCTTCTCTTCCATTTTTATTTCCTTCACATCTTCCATTTTGTGAAGGTGATTTTCTCTGGCAGTATTTTCTAATTTATTGCTTTTAATTATTTGAGAATCAGTTATAAAGTTTTTGAAGCTACAATGTGGCTTGCAAATAATATTTTATAACCCATTATTTAAAATTGATGACAACTTAACACTGATTGCAACAACAAAATAACCAACTAACAAACAAACAGAGAAAACTAATAAAAATCTATACTAATTTAATTCCCCTTTAAACATTTTTTTGTTTCTATTTGTATCTTACTATACTATGTCTTGAAAGTTGTTGTAGTTATTATTTTTGATAGGTTCATCTTTTCCTCTCTCTACTCAAGATATGAATAGTTTACTCACCACAAATATAGTGTAAAAATAGTCTGTATTTGTCTTTGTACTTACTTTTACCAGTGAGTGTTGTACCATAAAATGATTTCTAATTGATTGTTAATGTTCTTTATTTTGGATTGAAGAACAACAGATCTGTTGTTAATAAAGTCTCTCAGCTTTTGTTTGTCTGACCCCTGCTTTTACTTCTTTATGTTGAAGGATTCTTTCACTAAATGCACTATTGTAAGATAAAAGTTGTGTTTTTGTTCCTTTATCACTTTAAATATGTCTTGTCAGTCTCTCCTGGCCAGTAAGTTATCCACTGAGAAATCTGCAGACAGACTTATTTGAGCTACTTTGTCTTTTGTTTCTTTTCTATAGCTGCTTTTAAGATCATTTCTTTTTAAAAAAAAATTTATTGAATTTTAGGTTTTGGGGTACATGTGCAGAACATGCAAGATAGTTGCATAGGTACACATGTGACAGTGTGTTTTGCTGCCTTCTGCCCCTTCACCCATATTTGGCATTTCTTTATCCTTGGCTTTTGGGAGTTTGCTTACTAAGTACCTTGAAGTAGTCTTATATGGGTTAAATCTGCTTGCTTTTCTATTATGTTCTTGTAGTTGAATATCGATATGTTTCCCTAGGTTTGGAAAGTTCTCTGTTACTATCTCTTTAATTAAATATTCTGACCTGATATATCTCTCTACTTACCCTTTTAGACCAAGAACTCTTAGATTTGCCATTTTAAGGCTATCTTCTACATCTTGTAGGTGCACATCATTCTTTATTGTTTTTCCTTTTCTCTCCTCTGATTATGTAAATTCAAATAGCCTGTCTTCAAGCTCACTATTTTTTTCTGCTTGACCCATTCTGAGAGACTCTAATGCATTATTCACTGTGTCAATTGAATTTTCACCCTTAGAGTTTCTGCTTTTTTAAAAAAAATTTAATATCTTTGTTAAATTCATTTGTTAGGATTCTGAATTCCTTCTCTGGGTTATCTTGAATTATCATTGAGCTTCCCAAAACAGCTATTTTGAATTCTCTGTCTAATGTTCACATATCTCTGACACTCTGAGACCAGACACTTGTACCTTTTTAGTTTGTTTGGTGAAGTCATGTTTTCCTGGATTGTCTTGATGCTGGTAACCATTCATTAATGTCTGGGAATTGAATAGATAGGTATTTATTGTATTCGTCACAGTCTGGTCTTATTTGTACCAGCCCTTGGGAAGGCTTTCCAGGTATTCAAAGGGGATTGAATGTTGTGATCTAAGTCTTTGGACACTGCATCCACATCTGCATTAGGGACTGCCCCAAGCCCAGCAATGCTCTTGTAGACTTGTGAATGTACCACATAAGATCCAGATTCCACTGGATTACCAGGCAGAGACTCTTGTTCTCTTCTCTTACTTTTCCCCAAAGAAACAACATCTCTCACTCCATTCTGATCTGCCTGAAGCTGAGGGAAGAGTTATACACTTAGCCCTGTGGACACTGTCTCTGAGACTGTGCTAGATGAGACCTCAAGCCAGCACCACTAGGTCTTGTGCGAAGCCTGTGGCAACCACTGCCTGGTTACTGCCAGTGATCGATCAAGGCCCAAGGGCTGTTTAGTCAGCAGGTAGTAAATCCAGCCAGGCTTGTGTCCTTTCCTATAGGGTAGAAAGCTCCCGTCTCACCCTGGATGGGTTCAGAAATGCCATGCAGGAGGCAGGACCTCGAGTCAGGAATCTTTGGAATATACTTGATTCTCTGTTCCACTGTGGCTGAGCTGGCTCCCAAGCTACAGATATGTCCTCCCCACATTTTTCTCTTCTTTCTGTATGCAGAAGTTGTCTCTCCCACGGTTGCCATCACCCAGGTCCACAGTGAATACTGCCTGGCTACTGCCTATGTTCACTCAAGGCTCAAGCATTTTTCAGTCAGCTTCTGGTGGGTGAATGCTGCCAGACCTGGATCTCCCCTTCAAGGCAGCAGGCTCCCTCCAGGATAGGTCTAGAAAGGTCATCCAGGAGTAAAGGCCTGGAATCAGAGACCCTTGCTTATTGTTCTACCCCACTGTGGCCGACCTGGTGCCCATGCTACAAGACAAAGTCCCGTTTACTCTTCTCTTTCCTTTCTTCGAGCAGAGTCTCTCCATGGTCGCCACAACTGGGAAAGTGTTGGATCACATCTGAAGCCAGCATAGCCCTGGATCTCACCCAAGACCTGCAGCAAGCATTGTCTGAGTACTGCTGACGTTTTCTCAAGTCCCAAGGTTTTTTTAGTCAGCAGGTGATGAAACCTGCCAGGACTGAATTCTTCCCTTCAAGGGAGTGAGTACCATGTCATCTACGAGGTAGGGCCTGGAATGAGGGCCTCAGGACTCTTCCTCACACTTTATTCTACTGTGGCTGATCTGGTATCCAAGTTGCAAGACGAAGTCTTCTTTTCTCTCCTTTATCCTCTCTACAGTAGAAGAAAGGGGTCTCTCCCACCACTGCTAGCTGCACTGCCAAGGGTTGGGAGTGGAGTGATGCAAACATTCCCTTGGCTACTCCGTCTGGTGTCTTACTAGCTCATGTGCACCCCAAGTCTACTGGCTCTGAGCCCAGCACATCACCAGATATTTTCCAGGAAGCACAGTCTGTAAGGTCTAGACTGCCGTCCAAGTTCATTTAGGGCTCCTGAGCATGGCAGCCTGTGAAAGTGGGGCTAACCAAAACTCAAGTTCCAACTGCTGGGTTGGATGATTACATCCTGCTAAGGCTAGTCCAAATGCTCCCTCCATGGGTGCTGGCTGAATTGTGCACCCTGTTGCTTTCAGCTGTGCAGCTCTGAGTTCCAATGCAAACTCCCACAATCACTTTGCTCTCTCTTCCCCAAGCACACAGATTTTCTCTCTATGCCACACAGCTACTGAGGGGGGATAGGGAAGGGAGGTGTAGGTGATTTTAAACTGTCTTTCCTTACTTTCTTCAGTGCCTCTTTCCTTGATATGATGTTAAAATCAGGATCTGTGATTCCTCACCTGATTTTTTTATTCTAACGTAGGTACTTTCTTGTGCAGATAGTTGTTCAATTTGGTATTCCTGTCAGTGCAATAATTACTGGAGGATTCTACTTGATAATCTTTCTCTACATCCTTATTTTATTTTTCTAGTGTGAGTTATGTTTATGACTTTTACAACCACTCTGAGTATAGTGTCTTGGGTGAGTGGTTTGGTGTTTATTATTAAGTGACACAAACCAGAAACAGAAAATTGAACACCACATGATCTCACACATATGCAGAAGTTAAATAAAGTTGATCTCATAGAAGCAAAATATATAACGGAGTTTGTAAGGGTAGGGGGTAAGAGAGGATAGGGAGTGATTTGTTAAATGTTACAAAGTTACAGCTAAACAGGAGGGATAAATTCTAGTATTCTCTCTTACTGTAGCATGACTATGGTTAACAATTATATGTAGTTTCAAATATCTAGAAGGAGAATATTAAATGTTCCCAATGCAAATAAATGATAAATGTTTGAGATGATGTATATGCCAATTATTCTGATCTGATCACTATGCATTATATGCATTGAAACTCCCTATGTATCCCATAACTATATGCAATTACTTTATGTCAATTAAAAAGGAAAACAGGTGAAACGACGGAAGATGGCAGGGTAGGAGCAGCTCAGGATTGCAGCTCTCAGTGAAGGCACAGATGGTGAGTCCAGGCCTCATTTCCAGACTGATATTTATTACCCACAGAACGGGGAAATTCCCAGGTGTAGGAGAGACACAAGACGCCAGCACAGCTGTTTTGGCTCACGCTGTGATTTCAGCCGGCGCCGCAGTGCAGCGACACTCCACACAAGGCGCACAGGCCTGGGAGCCCAGTTAAACTGGCAATCTGAGATTTGGTAGGGCAGATTAGCATATCCATCTGATTGAATGGGACATGGACACTGAATCAGATCAGGAGATTCCCCAGGAAGTGACATTTGATCCAGCGCAGTGGGTCGCTGCACAGGAAATCACACAGATCCCGGTGCCCTAACAGCAGGAGATTGAAATACCTGGGAGAGAGTCAACCAATCAACTTAGAAAAAAAAAAAGGCTCTGAGGCAGCGAGCCGGGTGACCAGGCTCGTTGGGTCCCACCCCCACAGGGACAAGCAGGGCAGTGATTTGATACACCCACCCGGGGTTGAGAATTTCACTGCGGACACAGCTGAGCCCAGGATGGTGCAGATCGGTGGGGGAGGGGCGTTCACCATTGCCGAAGCATTCCGCCCCTAGGGAGCTATACTCCCATTGCTGACGCAGCCTGCTGTTGCCAAGGCAACCCGCCATAACAGAGAGATTCCACCAATACAGAGGCAACAGAGCGGAGCCCACAACAGCAAAGCGGAGCTCACAGCAACAGGGCAGAGCCCAGGACAGCAGGGCGAAGCCCAGGACAGCAGGGTGGAGCCCACCACAGCAGGGCGGAGCCTCAGCAGGCAAATAGTGACTAGACTGCCTCCTAGCTGGGCAGGACAACAGAACGGATACTCATAAAGAAAGCCCTAACTCCCCGAGACAGAGCACCTGAGAAAAAAAGGAGTTGTATGTGTTCTGCTGCAGCAGACCTAAACATCCCAGCCTAACAGCCCTGAATGAACAAAGAAGCTCACAGCTCAGCACTTGAGCTCCAATAAACTATGGACCTGACCCCTATATATCCAAAGAGTCACCTCAAAAAGGACTGATCAGACTGACATTTGGTGGACATCATTCTGGGACAAAGCAGAAGAAGAAAGTGGTAGCAACCCTCACTGTTCTGCAGCTGCTACAGGTGTACCCCAGACAAGCAGGGCCTGGAGTGGACCTCAGCAGTCATACAGCAGAGGGGCTAGACTGTTAGAAGGAAAATTAAGCAACAGAAATACTTCATCTTCAACAATCTGGGCATCCACTCAGAGACCCAATCGAAAAGTCAGCAACTACTCAGACGACAGATGGGTACACCCACAAAGATGGGAAGAAACCAGTG
>CM052649.1:88011656-88029156 GCA_028533165.1 Leontopithecus rosalia
ACACTGAGGTCTATTGGGGGAAATAGGGGAGGGACAGCGGGGGGGGAGCAGGGGAGGGATGGCATGGGGAGAAATGCCAAATATGGGTGAGGGGGCAGAAGGCAGCAAAACACACTGCCACGTGTGTACCTATGCAACTATCTTGCATGTTCTGCACATGTACCCCAAAACCTAAAATGCAATAAAAATTTTAAAAAAATATATATTTTTCCCATTCTGTTAGTTGCTGGTTCACTCTAATGATTGTTTCTTTTGCTGTGCAGAAGCTCTGAAGTTTAATGAGATCCAATTTATCTATTTTTGGCTTTTGTCACCATTGCTTTTGGTGTTTTAGTCATGAAGTCCTTGTCTATGCCTATGTCCTGAATGGTATTGCCTACATTTTCTTCTAGGCTTTTTATGATGTTAGGTTTTATGTTTAAATCTTAATCCATCTGGAGTTAATTTTTGTATAAGGTGTAAGGAAGAATCCAGTTTCAGTTTTCTCCACATGGCTAGCCAGTTATTCTAACACCATTTATTAATCAGGGAATCCTTTCCCCATGGCTTGTTTTTGTCAGGTTTGTCAAAGATCAAATGGTTGTAGATGTGTACTTCTGAGGCCTCTGTTCTGTTCCATTGGTCTATATCTCTGTTTTGGTACAAGTACCATGCTGTTTTGATTACTGTAACATTGTAGGATAATTTTAAGTCAGGTAGGGTGATGCCTCCAGCTTTGTTCTTTTTGCTTATGATTGTATTGGCTACATGGGATCTTTTTTTGGTTTCATATGAGGTTTAAGGTGGATGATTGTATATTTAGAAGATCCCATCATCTTAGCCCAATATCTGCTTAAGATGATAAGCAACTTCAGCAGAATCTCAGGATATAAAATCAATGTGCAAATATCACAAGCATTTCTACATATCAATAACAGACAAACAGAGAGCCAAATTGTGAGTGAACTCCCATTCACAATTGCCACAACGAGAATAAAATAACTAGGACTACAACTAGAAAGGGATGTGAAGGACCTCTTCACATCCCTTTGTGAAGTTGAAAGAGAACTACAAACTACTGCTCAAGGAAATAAGAGAGGACACGGACAGATGGAAAAACATTCTATGCTCATGGTTAGGAAGGATCAATAGTGTGAAAATGGCCATACTGCCTGAAATAAGTTATAAATTCAGTGCTATCCTCATCAAGCTATCATTGATCTTCTTCACAGAACTCCAGAAATCAATTTCTTTAGAGAAAGATAGATGAGAGATCAATAAATGTATTCTTGGATATGTGGCTATGCTTTCTCAGAGGAAGGGGGAGAGCCTTGTCTGACAACTATTCAGACATAAATGATTTCCCACTATGTACAGAACACAGTTCAAATATTTAAATCTGAAAAGAAAGACGGATATATTCATGAAAATGTCTCAGAATATTCACTTAATGGCATGACTAAAATATTATGATGATATTCATGAAAATATCCTTTTATCAGTAGGAGATAAGCTCCAAGGAATAACAAAGGCCTGAACATGTAAATCCCACTGGGGCTTTAACTTTTATTGTAAGATGGGAAAATATGGGGATTCTGATGAGGAGTGATGTGGTTTAATTTACTTTTTAATAGAATCATGTTGGCTGCTTTATTGAGAACAGATTGTAGAGAGCTATATTTGGAAAGCAAAAAGAGCAGATAGCAGGGTTTTGCAATAATTTAAGTATGAGACACTGAGACGTGGAAATGTAAGAGGGATAGTTTAGGTTATAGCTCAAACCTTAGGCCAACAGGATTTGTGGAGGGATTGGATATAAAGGGAATCAACATAGTAGATTGAGACTGAATGCAGCAGGGAAGAATATTTTCCAAAAGATAAATAAGGATGTGGCTACTAGAAGAAGGAGCAATAATGCTTAGTTCACAGAAGCAACAAATGTCCACAACAGCTCCCAAGAAAGTGTAATAGACATAACACAAAATGAGAGGAGGCCCATTATCACCGCCAGGGCACAAGGTCAGGGATGGATCATCAGTGGAAGCCCTTTGATATTAACGTCCTGGATTTATACTATGATTTCTTAAGTTTCTCATAACCAGGATTTTGGTTGATTCTATCATATGTGCATGACTAATTCTACAGGATTTAGCCATGTAGTATTTTTTGTTGGAATTTCAAACATTGTATTTAATTAACATAACTGCAAGTCAAATGATTATACTTGTGAATTCTCTAAAATATTTAAAGCAAACCTAATTCTAATATTATACGGACTTTTTCAGAAAATTTGGAAGGGGACACTTCCAAGTTTTTTTTAAGAATATAATAAGAATGATATTGTTTTTGTAAAAATAAAAATATTTTATAAGAATATTTATAAAACCAGAACAAAAATTATATTTTTAAAAATGAATATGATGTGAAAATTTGACAGCAATAATGTATTTCTAAAATTTTGACCAATATCTCTCCCATTAGAGAAAAAAATCTAAATTTTAAGCATGAACGACGGTCCACTTAGAGAGGGACCCTGTAGCATTGCAACTCAGTTTTGAGGAGGTGCTACTCAGCTGGTGCTGGCCTCTTAGGAGAGGGCCCATAGCACTGGAATCCAAGGCTTGAAAGAGGGGACACAGCTGCTAAGGAAAAATCACCTTTTCATTGGGGCACTAGGTTCCCGAGAAGAGAGTATTGCTGCAGTACCAGCAAGCAGAAACTATAGTTGCCACCATGGGGACTCTGGAGTGCTGTTTACAGAAATGTTGAGCTTCTAAAAGTCTTCCAGGAAAAAAAAAGGGTGGGGTGGTGGATAACATCTTACCGTTTGTTATTGCTCATAGAAAAGAAACAGTTTGCAGAGTCTAATTTTCAGCATCACAAACAGAATAGAGACGGTTAAACATGTAAATAAAAGGCAATAAGTTAACAACTAAACAAAACATATGGAGGAACTAGGATACTCACAACAATGGTGAAAAATGAACAATGTTGAAAGATTTAGAATAACTGATTAAGAGACTTATAATAAACCTACATAATCAAGAAAGCAGGCTCATGACATAAGGCTAGATATATCAATACATTAAAAAAAATACAGAGTCCAGAAACAGGCCCAGGCGTTATATGGTATTTTTATTTGGATAATGTATGGGAAAAGTTGAACCTCAACCTCCCCCTGCCTTTTTCTTTTTTTCTATTTTTTTTTTTTGATGGAGTTTTTGCTTTGTTGCCCAGGCTGGAGTGCAATGGTGCCATCTCAGCTCACTGCAACTTTCGCCTCCTGGGTTCAAGCAATTATCCTGCCTCAGCCTCCCAGGTAGCTGGGAATATAGGCACCAGCCACCTTGTCCAGCTAATTTTTTGTATTTTTAGTAGAGATGAGTTTGGATCATGTTGGCCAAGCTAGTCGTCTTAAGTTCTTGACCTCAGATGATCCACCTGCCTCGGCCTCCCAAAGTGTTGGGATTATAGGCATGAGCCACTGTGATTGGCCCTCAGCCCCTACTTTATACCTTATACAGAAAGTAATTTGAGATGGATTACACAGCTAGACATAAAATTAAAACTAAACAAAGTTTCTAATATTTTTTCAAGACCTAGAAATAGGCAAATACTTCTCAGAGAGGATACAAAAACCTTCTTAAC
Source organism: Leontopithecus rosalia (assembly GCA_028533165.1). NCBI lineage: Eukaryota > Metazoa > Chordata > Mammalia > Primates > Cebidae > Leontopithecus > Leontopithecus rosalia. Next base: position 88,015,284 of record CM052649.1, read on the forward strand.
TACAGAAGATAATCAGTTGGACTTCTTCAAATTAAAAAAAATGGATGAATCAGAAGGTTCTGTTAAGAAAATGAAAATGCAGTCATAGACTGGCAAAAAGTTTGCAATATGTATATCTGGCAAAGAACATTTTTCAAAACATATAATGAAAGTTTACAACTAAACAAAGAAAGAAAGAAAACTAATCAAAAAAGGAAACAGACTATAAGAAGGGAGAATTCACAACAAAAGATATAGGAATAGCTAATGACCACAGGAAAGACCTTCAAGACTATTAGCCATAAGGAAAATGTTAATGAAAATCTCAGTGAGTTGCCTTTTCATCTTTACTGACGTAACTAAAATTTAAAAGGCTAACTACTCCAAATTTTACTGATGAGAATAGGACATAGATCAACTGGAACTCTCATACGTTGTTGGTAGGTGTGTGAAATGGCAAGATTACCTTGAAAATTATTTAGCACTTTCTCATAAAATTAAATACAAATCAAAGCTACCAAACAGAAATTCCACTCCTGGAATCCATGTAATGGATGCCCCACTAGCAATTCTTATGTGTAGCAGATGCTTTTGAGTATTCTGGAGCTTGTAATGTGGAATTCCACCAAAAATGTACACGAATATTTATACCCACCTTATTCTTAATAGCTGAAAACTTGAAACAATTAAATTTCCAGTGCATTTTACTTTATGTAAATTTTACCTTAATTAAAATAAAAATTTTAAACAGAAGTAAGATGTCATTATAAGCATAAAATCTGACCATCTCTTCTTTATTCTTATCCAGATCACTAAGATTTTTCTTCTTCATACAGCAAAACATTTTTATATTGCTGATAATCTTATTCAATAGCAATTCAATGTTCTTAAATGACAATTACCCATGAAATTACTTAAAAATTTGTCATGAGTGAGAGGGAAAGAAGTACTGTGGACATTTGAGTTAGGTCAGCTGTACCAATTTTATTCAAATTTTACCCTGTTTAATCCTGATATGAAGTTGTCATATTGAAATCTGAGAATAAAATATTTGTAGATCTCTCTTAGCAGATTAAAAAGTGAGTGTGCAGCCATCATAACAGCAGGAAACAAGCTCAGATGAGACCAGCATCCAGACAATAAATGATTGCTGGAGAATCTGGACCACTGAAGAAGCCATCCTTTCAGATGAGTTTGCATTTTTCAAGACGGATTTCTTTCATTAAGAAAAAGTCAGGATTTTCTCATCAATGTTTACCATGGATATTGGCCTGAACTTTTTTATTGTGTCAGGGATGTGGATGAAGCTGGAAACCCTCATTCTTGTAACAAACTTACAGAAACAAACAAACACCACATGTTCTCTCTCATAAGTGGGAGTTGAATAATGAGAACACATAGACACAGTGAGGGGACTATCACACACCAGGGCCTGTCAGTGGGGGGAAGTAGAGGCCTGGGGGATAGAAAGCATTGGTAGAAATACCTAATGTAGATGACGAGTTGATGGGTGCAGCAAACCTCGATGGCACATGTATTCCTATATAACCAAACTGTACCTTCTACACATGCATCCCAGAACTTAAAGTATAATAATTAAAAAAAAAAAAAAAGAAAAAGAAAAAAAAAAAAGTCAGGCTGGGTGAGGCAGCTCGTGTCTATAATCCCAGCATTTTGAAAGGCTGAGGTGGGCAGATCACCTGAGGTCAGGAGTTCGAGACCAGCCTGGTCAACATGGTGAAACCTTGTCTCTAATCAAAATGCAAAAATTAGCCAGACATTGTGGCTCATGCCTGTAATCCCAGCTACTTGGGAGGCTAAGGCAGGAGAATTGCTTGAACCCAGGAGGCAGAGGTTACAGTGAGCCAAAATTGGACCACTGCACTCCAGCCTGAGCAACAAGAGTGAAACTTCATCTCAATAAAAAATAATGATAAAATAATAGTCAAACATTCCCTCCCCTCCCAGGCAAAGAAAGGAACAACATAAAATTAATCTAATGCTTAGGAACAATATACACAGACATCTACATTTATTTACAGAAAGTAGAATGGACTTGAGAAGTAAAAATAGATAGTTAGAGCCTTTCTCATTCTTGTTTCTTCTTTCAAGAAACCCTGGCTGAGTCCCAAGTGCTGGAAAGAAGAACATTGTGGAAATATTTTCCATTAAATATAAATTTCACTTGAATTTCAAAGATTCAAATCATTCTATCTTCCTTTTAACAACATTCACAATTCTGTTATACAACTTGTAAAACTTGTAGTTTATCTAAAAGCATATAATTAAATATGCCCCTATTGAAGTTTGGAGGCAAAAATACCAATCCCTGGAAACTTCCCCTGTTTTAATCTATTAAAGCTTTAGTATTTTCTGAAATAATTCTGTAATTATTTTCAAGGGATATAGAACATTTTAAGATTTTTAAAAATTGGAGAAAGCAAAGAATCAAAGCAAATCCATGTATATCTGTGTTCCAGTGGGGAAGGATAATAAAGCATATTTCAGAATTGAAAGGAATAGCCATCATAAACCAGGTAAAATTATTACTTTTTGGAAATTTATTTTAAAAATAAGAACATATTTGAAAGTCCCAGGCAAGTGAGAAATCTTGATAAAAAAATCTTCATAATAAATGTCTCTCTATGAACAATATTATGTTCTTCTGACTTCCCTTTGTTGAATACTTAATATTATGCCACTTTCTGCTTAGTGCAAAAATTTAAAATTTCTTCGAAGAAATAGAATAATAGGCAGCACATGTAGTTGCTTAAGGCATTTACTCATCACCTCAAAACAAGGTAAAAGGGGCATGCAAATATATATGATGCTAACATAACAGGAAAATATATCTAAAATTTGACGAGTAAATTAAGGGTACTTTAGATTGGGACTTTATTTTCACTATGAGTTAACAAAAAAAATCCTGTATTTTTAATAATGAGTAAACACCAGATTACATTTCCAAGAAATGAAATTTTACTGGAAGATTGAAACCATATATAGTCCAATTATCAGCAATAATTATGCTGAAATATTATACATTGTATTAAAAAATCTCCTGTATTATTGGCGAGACCAGCTCCCAATACATCAACATGGGTTTAAGATCTCTCAAAGTGATGAAGTGGTCTGTGAAAAAAAGAGAGACAAGGAAAAAGTTTTCCTTAAAGCTGGGCCCAGGGGAGACACCACATAATGCTGCTCCGTGGATGTCTGACATTCCCCTGAAAATCTCATTTTATTGTGCTCTTTCAATAGAGGAGGGGGAGCAAGATTATGCAGTTTCAGTGATAAATATACAAAAAGAATACATTTGCAAAAACTGGTGCACAAAAATCTCAATGTGGTATTATAAAAGCAGAACAATGTGAAGATAACTTTCTGTATGTCAGCATAGAAACCATACACCTTAGCAAGATTGTAGGTTAAACATAAATTTAGGATTATCAGCAAGAACATATTGGGCTCACAGCTACAGAGGGCACAGGATCTGACACAGGACAACCAGCCTGACCACAAAGCTGCAAGAGGAGGGGGCCTCCGTGCAGGCCTGGAGGAGCAGTGGGAGAAGAAAGACTTTTATAATCTTATCTCAACCATAGAGACAGACGCCCTTCATGTGTCCGTTTATAGGCTCTCCATGAGGGTTACATTCTCTTTCCAGGGTCCTAGTCAATATGCCTTTCCTGGGAAAGGAATTTACTTAAGAAGCCTCTCCATTACCGTCCGTTTACAGGCTCTCTGCAATGAGAAGCCTATTATGCGCGGTCATCTCTCTCCGGCAGTCAAAGCTATGTGGTTAGAATCTTTCACAGAGTTCCTGTTTTTACCAGAAAGGTTCAGCAGAGGCAAAGTTACAAGTTGCAGCTCAGCAGAGTCAAAGTTACAAGTTATATCTCTGCAGAACCAAAGTACAAATTACATCTCAGCATTTCATATTATCCTTCATTTTCTCAAATATAATCGATACAGTAAGTAACAAGCATCACAAAGCAAATAACTTATTTTGGGGACACCAAATTCTAAGATAATTTACAGGTTAAAAAGCAACAACAATTTATTCTTATTATTTCAGGTAGCTTGGGTTTTGCCAATTCTTCCAGAAGCTTGGGGTTGCTCAGTCACCACAGAGGGGTTCAGAGTATTCCCAGCACTGTATCCCATAAATATAAATACTTATCATTTATCCATAAATTAAAAATATTAAAAATATGCTATAAGTAAACCTGATAAACTGTGATATTTATATTGGATAACAATTTACATTATTTATTTATTGGAGATGATTATTTAAATGTTTTCATTTTAGAATCTTATACATTTTCATTGACTCTAAAGGTCCCTTTTCTGAATAAAGGCTAGGTAACGAATCTCTATTTCGGTGGAACCAAATACACACTTAAATTCCATGAACATACACTGCACACTTATAAAATGTTGAGACATACTGAAGATTCAATAAGAGGATCAGTTTCTTAAAAAGATTGCCTTATAATCAATCACACATAAAAGAATTCTACTTGTATACGGAATAGCTGATATATCCATATACTAAAGCCAATGACGAGCACTCTTCAATTTTTCACTTAATCTTTAAGCAATGTCCTTATGTAGGTTATTATTCTATATCAATTTTGTTGATGAATAAACTGAAACTTGAAAGTTGTTAGAAATTGCTCAAGGATATGACTAGTGAGAGATAGAGTGAGATTCAAAACCAGATCTTTGTTTTTCTCTGCATTAATTTCCTGCTGTAACAAATTGTCACATATTTACTGGCTTAAAATAATACAAATGCATTATCTTATAGTTCTAGAGGTTTAAAGTCCTGCATGAGTCTCAATTAGCTAAAATAAAGTTATTGACAGAGCTATGTTATTTTCTGGGGGTTCTGGGAGAGACTGTTTCTTTGCTTTTTTCTGCTTCCAGAGTGTCCACACGCATTCCTTGGATTTCTGGCCCCCTTCCTCCAACTTCAAAGTCAGAAACATTGCTTTTTTTCTGACTTTTACTTTGTAGCCACCTCTCTCTTTGACTCCCCAATTCTTCCTTTTTCTTCCACTTACAGGAGCACTTGTGATTGTTCAGGATAATCTTCCTATTTTAATGTCAATGAATTAGCAAACTTAATTACATCTACAACCTTAATTCCTCTTTGCCATGTAATGTAACATATTCTTAGTTCTAGGAATTGGAATGTAGATATCTTGGAGAGGCCATTATCCTGCCTATCACACATGAAACCATACTCTTAATCATTATACACAGTGCTTCTTGACCTAGCCCATATATGATAATGGTGACATTTGTAAAATGATACCAAGGGATTTCCCGTTTAAGATGCAAGAAAACATGATAGTCATTTCTTGATAGTCTGTAAGTTATCTTCCGACAGGATTTAGCCTTGGTCAACTTAATTTTTCTGTTGAAAACCTTATTTGACGGCCGGGCGCGGTGGCTCAAGCCTGTAATCCCAGACTTTGGGAGGCCAAGGCGGGTGGATCACGAGGTCAAGAGATCGAGACCATCCTGGTCAACATGGTGAAATCCCGTCTCTACTCAAAATACAAAAAATTAGCTGGGCATGGTGGCGCGTGTCTGTAATCGCAGCTACTCAGGAGGCTGAGTCAGGAGAATTGCCTGAACCCAGGAGGCGGAGGTTGCGGTGAGCCGAGATCTCGCCATTGCACTCCAGCCTGGGTAACAAGAGCAAAACTCCGTCTCAAAAAAAAAAGAAGGAAAGAAAGAAAGAAAGAAAGAAAACCTTATTTCACAAACCAAATATTTTTTTCTCTTGACAAATATTAAAAAGAAGGAGATAGAAAGATGCTGAAATAGGCATCCACAGCAGGTAGACAGCACAATTTTCAGTATCAACAAAGTCCTATTTCTAAGAAAATAATCACTAGGGTTTCATTTCTCTAATGTTCATTTCTAGACTATTCATGTAGACACCCTCCTATAAAGTAGTTCAAAAATATGAATATACCCAGTAAGCAGACCTGTATAAATAAAAACAGAAAATTCTGTATCACAGGTATACGCACAAAAGGAGGACAAGTTTGTATGGTGTAGCCATGCTGAAGTAGAGAAATGGGATTTGTGAAAATACAATGTACAATCAAGAAAAACAAAGTTGTCTTAATAAAAGAGAATGGCATTTGAGTAGCTCTGCTTTAATTTTACGTTCACATGCAAAAGAGATGTTTACTTTTTAAAAATTGAATTGTCAAGTGAAGTGTAACAATAGAAGATTGAGAGCTAAATATTCAGAAATTATCTAGCCAATTCAGATTCCTAAGTATTACAGTGTTTATTGTACTTAATCAATACTTTCTACATGTAAAATTCAGTGTTAAAAATGTGTTAAATTCAAGGAGAAGTAATAAATGCCAAAGACAGTTACAAATGAACTTGACCATAGTTATCATGTGGTATAGACTTAAAGAGAACCTGACGATATAAACAAGCACGCTCCAATTAACTATGTGATCTTGAACCACAGCAGAACTCCTCTGTCCCATGTTTCAGACCTGTAAATGTAGGGGGTTAGATTTTAGTGGTTCTCGAACATCAGCATGCGTCAGAATCACGAATAAAGTTTGTTAGCACCCAGATTGCTAGTCTCCAGCCCTAGAATTCCTAACAAAACTCTGGAGTGGGGCTCAGAAATCCACATTTTTAACAAGTTCTTGAGTGATGAGGATAACGCTAATCAAGGGTCTCTCTTGAGGCATGGTAATAAATTAGTGATTTCTTTCAGTGGTTCGTAGAAGGTGTCAGAATCACTGCATATGCATTACCCTCCCACCCTTTCTTTCCCTTCTTCCCTTCTGTAAGTGATTCTTGTGTTTTTTCATACTCTGCTAAGAATCAGTGGGTAATGTGATTATTTTAGCCAAATAGTTACTTAAATCTGTTTATACTTAAATTACATGTGGAAATATTTTCAATCAAAGAAAGAAAGGAAAAGGAAAGAAAAAAGAAAAGAAAAAAATTTAATTTGCACAGAGTTCTTACCATGTACCTTGAACTGTGATAGATGACAGACGAAAATTGTAAGAATTATAACAATTCTGTAAAAGTTTAATCGGTGGCCGAGTGCCATAAGACAAACAATTGTAATGCTGACAGAAAAGAAACAGAAGAAACCAGATCTTAGAGTCATTAAGAAATTTAGGCCATCCTCCTTAAAAAAGAAAGTGTGTGACAAGCAAGGATTAATTGGCAAGCTCTGGATTGCCAACTAATTTAAATAGTAAACCAATTGAATAGAATACACAAAGCATCTTAGAAGCGACTTAATGACACTGTATAAATGACAATAGTCATAAGGATAGAAACACAGCAAATGACACACACAGAACCCTCTCAAAGTCTCATCCTGCTTTCAAAAAATTTGGTCTCTGTGGCAGCTCCTTAACAACTGTGCATCTGCTATTCATCAGCACTGCAAGGTGTCTCAAAGGAGCACATAATGATCTGCAGGCCCTCTGAAAATGCGACTGCCTTGCCATCTGCAAAGCGTCTAATGTACAGTGAGCAAAAAGTCCTCAACTTCTACCATTTGTAAGGGTCAGAAATATCAAAATATGCTTCCAATTAATGAGTCAAGTAGGAGAAAAAGTAGTGAATTTATTTGAATGGCAAAATTCTTGGGTTTTCATCCTATATAGGGAAGAAGGAAATAATGACAACGTTTTAAACAAGATGAACTCAATACAATAATGCAGCCTTACTGAATTTTACATATAAGACTTTTTTAGATTTCCTAAGATCACCATGGCAGCTTCTCATTAGTGTCTTTCTGTGGTTACCACTCAATCTCAGTAACAAAATAGTGTGCTGAAGTAGCAGGCCAAGGCAGCACACCAAGGCATGCAAACTCCTTCATTTTTAAATTACAAATTTAGAAAATGTATTTGTGTAGACCCAGGAATGAAAGAATCATTTCATATATCAGGGAGTTTGCCAGATACATAAAGACCACTACACAGTCTCTACCATTTCCTCAGCCACATCTATATCTTTAACTACAAATAGAAGAAAAGTTATGAGAGAAACATGGTGTTTCTTGAATTTAGGCTAGTCTGGATAACAGAGGCTTAAACATCAATTTGGAGAAAAAAAGAGAAATGATTCTGTAGAAATGAAGAAATAAAAGTTTTTGAAAATTGTCTAAATTTTTCTGGTTGTCTACAATTGTGTAACAATTTTCTAATGAGTAAATAATGCATCACTTAAACAACTTGACAAAAATCACTTTAAATAGTTGAATGATTAGAAATCATTAACTTCAATCCCTTGGAAATAACATCCAAGGGCTTGACTTAGTTTAGAAATGAGTCATATCTATTTATTTATTTATAGTCTCATTTATTATCTTCCAGTTATTTCATTCTAAAATAATTTGTGAATGGTGCACACATTAAGTTGAATGAAATCCTCCTGTGAAAGGAGAAATAAATTCTAATGTAACTAGTAAAGTCTATAATTAGGAAATATTATAATTTTAATACTTAATGTTTTAATGGATAGCTTCCCTTGGGATTCCCTTTACAATTTCCCTTGGTTATTCTTGAATCTCAAGAAAGGTCAGACCCATGCCCAGAAAAATATACTCTGTTGTTCTACTCAAGTCTTACAATCTACTTGCCGATGTCATCCTGCTACTGCCCATAACCTAGTTGCTTTAGTTCTCTGGGAAAAATGATCCTTCCCCACAACTGTTGCCACCTACAGCTGTTTAAGTGTGTACCCACACACAGTGATATTCTCCTTAAGTCTCTCTCACTGTGTAAATCCATGTATTCCCTGACCTCCCTGAGAGTTTGCATACTAATTTCAACTCAACTGGTAATCAACTCATTAAACTCTTGTTACCCTGCCAGCCTAATTCATTTGATTCCTTTAATTCCCAGCCTCAGTACATTTTGTCTTTGCCTATAGGAGGATCTTAATTGCAATGACAGTCACATCACCTTCATTTTTCTTCAATATACCCTCTCCCTTTTCTAGGAGACCCTTTTTAGTACTTACAGTTTACAAATCAGACATTCATATCTAACATAACATCCTTCAAATCAAAATATCAATGTTCTTTGAAAGTAGTAATTTTCTCTTTTTGGAGGAGAAAAGTGAAGGAGTTAAATGGGTCTAGAAGATGAAACTGAGCAGAACATACCTGATGTTCTTATGGGAAAAGAAACTAACAGGTCTGAACAAAAACAGAAATAAAACTTCCGCTATCTTTCAACTTAAGGGTAGATTTCTAAACACAAAGACAAAGCACAATGGATTACCTCAAGTTTTATCTGAAGTGAGGAGATGTTACTCCATATTGAAAATGTGGCAAATCTTTTACCAAAGATTACCAAGGAAGAAGATAACAAACATTCAAGTTATGGTTTTGTTGTTCCAATATAAAGTAAAAAATTTCAATGTATTACAAATTAAAGTTGCCCCACCATATCTTGGGTTATTATTCATAGGTGGATTCAACCAACTACAGATTTAAAAAAATTTGGAAAAAAATGTATTTGTTCTGAACACTTAGACACATTTTTCTTCTCGCTATTCTCTAAACAATAACATGCAACAACTATTTACATAACTATTACATTGTATTAGGTATTATGAGTAATCTAGCGATGATTTCCAATGTACAAGAGGATATGCATAGGCAATAGGCAAATACTATGCCATTGTATATTACAGACTTGAGCATTTGTGAATTTTGGTGTCCGAGGGAAGTTCTGGAACCAATCCCTCAGAGATACTAAGGCATAGCTGCAATATTTTGTATTATTATACTTAGTTTACATAAAACCTTCAGTAAAAATTGTAACTATGTATGTGATTAAAATTATATATATAATTAATTATTAGTGACAGTTCTGAAAGTCATAGAAGTAAAATATTTTTCATATATTAGATTAGTATTATGTAGAAATATTTGGTGAATACATTATTATATGGCATTTGTCACTAATTAAAATCCAAGCAGGTTTCCAACTAGAAAATATATGTCAATGTGCTTTGAGATTAATATTTTACCACATTATTTCCAAAAATTTGATGATTAATGGAAGTTTTAATAATTTGTCATCACAAACAGAAATAAATACACTAACTTTCTAATTAGTAAAATATCCAACTCAGATTTTTGGAAGATCATTAAATTAATTTTGCAGATATGTCTCCTGATGGATATATGTAGTAGCTGGATATGCAGATGGCTAAACTGGGGGAAAATGCATTCGTAGAAAGATAATATCAAAAGCTTTATTTATTTATTTATTTTTTTGAGACATCGTCTCACTCTGTTGCCAAGGCTGGAGTGAAGTGGCACTATCTCAGTTCACTGCAACCTGCCCCTCCCAGACATAAGCAATACTACTTTCTCAGACTCCTGAGAAGCTGGGACTACAGGTGTGTGCCATCACACCCAGCTAATTTTTGTATTTTTTTTTAAAGACTGGGTTTCACCATGTCACCCAGGCTGGTCTCAAAATCCTGGACTCAAGTGATCAACCCACCTCAGCCTCCAAAAGTTCTGGAACTATAGACATGAGCCACTGTGCCTGTCCAGAAGGCTTTTATTGTTAAAAATATAATTTAAATCTCTTTCAATACCTCAAAACTTCAGTATAAAATTGAATAGGAAGATTGTTCATATGACAGTAATTCAAAAATTAGAAACCAGTTAGATCAACAAAAATAAAAGACATTATTCAATATAAACTGTTTTTCAAATGAATTCGGAATAGACCAGCCAGTGAAAGAACAGAAGCTATTTAAAATAAGAAACTACAAGGTAAGGACGAAAATGAGAATGAAAATCAGGAAATCTAGATAAGCTTCTGCAACAGAAGATAGAGTATGCTATCCAAAAGAAACCCTAATCGTGACCCATATAGCACCAACAACCACACGGCTACAGTTTAAGACAAGTCTATTTACCATATTTTCTTAGATTGTTTTCTTCCCATATAATCATACTTCCCCCCTCTGTAATTAAAATGGAGAAAAACTAACCTGGAAATTGATTATCTATGATTTTATTTATTAAAAATAGGCAATTCAAAAAAATTTATTCTATGATATTACTAAGTAGTAAAATTATAATTTCTCTTTTATAAAAGCAGTAACCACTTGGTATGTGCTTTTCTTTTTAATCTTTTTGTGGCTTTAAGGAAGTTATGTTAGTTTTCTGGCTCCCAGTCCCCCATCAATAAAACGAGATATTATGTCTCCTTACATGAAAGATAGTTATGTACCGTGACATTAAAATTGATAAGATGTGCCAAGAGCTCTGGAGGAGAGCGTGTCTACCTATGAAATATTCAGTATGATGTGGTAGGCACCTGAGTTTTTATTTTTAATAAAGTTGCTGACAAGAAACACCAATCAGGAAGCCTATCATTCCATTGCCTCTTTTCATTTATTTTTATTTTTTGGCAAGTTGAGAAAATGTCTTAAAAATAAATCAAACAAGGCTGGTATGAGTACAGTGTGTTTACAACTAATTGATCACAACCAGTTTACAGACTTACTTGTTCTTTCTTCACTCCCACTGCTGCACTTGACTAGCCTAAAAAAAAATTTAAGGAAAAATAATAAACATGATTTAATTGCTAAATGACCTTTACTTTAGTCATCTGAAGGCAAAACTTTCAATGATTTTTTTCCTCCCCAGTATGTAATGGAAATTGGAAACTGTTAAGTATTAGTAGATACTTTTATGAGTTCTGAAAATACAAATGTATACTAAAATCAGTGATAAAATATGAGTTGAAATATGACACAATGGAGGTGTATGCAGAGTCTGGTGTGGCCAGTGCTCTGTGAAAGGCACCTGTCCAGTAGATACATGCTGGTTGACCAAAAACAGGACTATGTTTGTTCCTGCTATCCCTTTAACACACATGTCAGAAACTCTCAGCATATACACGCTAAATCCAGACAACAGAGCAGATTGACTTGGTCCACTAAAATGTCATTAAAATTTTGCAGTACTTGTAAACATTGAATGATGTCTTATTTCAAATTCGTATGTGGATTTCCAGTTTTTGAAACTGTTGTTTTTATTTCTCCATGATAATAATGATAAGGGAGAGGTGGAGAAAGAGAGGCGTTCTGGTACATTTGGAAGGCATTCTACTTTCAAATGGGCAAGAATAGTCTAACGTCATTTTTATCAGTTGCTGTTTAATATGATGCTTTTGCTGTTTTTCTCTCATCCAACCACCATTACTTACATTATCTGCTTGCTCCAGTGGCATTGGGGCTTACAACTCTCATATTAATATCATCGTGGAGAGATTAATGAAAAGTTTAATTAAATAGAAAGCATAAATGTAGCTAATATTGACTAATTTACCTGTACCTTATTAAACTCACTTTCCTTATTTTTAAAATAGTGACTATCAATTTCAAAGGGTACTGAGATAAATAGTTTGAAACAAATATTTAGAAATAAAATAGTAAAACCTCAAGAACTATTTACTGGTAGTATTTTTTACTAAGAAGGACAGCAAAGAAGTAAATGGTTTTGTTGATACTAAGAGTAAAAATCACTTAGCTACAGAGATAAGTCAAAATGTTTTAACACATATCATAAAAAAACTAAATGAGAATCTAAATCAACCATATGAAATAAACATTCTTGAAATAATATTATTTGGTAATCTCACAAGTAAAACAAAATGCTTAGCTTTACACTGCATTTTATCTTAGCAAGTCAAATCAATATAATATTAGGAAAAAAGTTTATAATCTTCAATATTTCAGGAACTTCAATATCATCGTTTTTTATTTTTGTATCAACCTTTTTCATATCACAAATGAACACAATCAGAGCAGACACTACAAAATCAATCTCTAGAAAATATGCTTAGAACAACTTGAAATGAGGCAGTCCTTTGAGATAATCTAGTAAAGTCGAATATGAGAAACCTTACATTCAGAGAGGTAAAGTAATTGATCTGAGGTGGCATGAGTTATTGATAAAAGGTCAGGAACTTCAATCTAGACATACTGAAATACCTAACCATAGGCAGTCCTCAGTGTGCATAGAAGTGTGTGAGGATAATAAATACAGGGCAACATGAACTCATGCAGGGTGATCTTAATAACTGTTCTGTGACTTTTTAAACTTTTAGTTAAAACATTAAAAAATTATCTTGCTGTCAGTTATTTTCATAAGAAACAAAAATAAACAACTAGTATTTATTTAATGCACTATATTTTAAAGCTTTAGAAACATTGAGAATTAAATGATCTTATTTCCTTGTAAATGACATAGCAAGAGTAGTTTGGACAGTGCTTATTTTTTTACCCTATAACTTATGATATGAAAGGGAGAGAACGCATCTTGCCTTTGTCTTGGCAAATTGTCATATTTCTTTGAAAATCTGGATCAGCTCCAACATTCTATGCTTTGCCTTTCAATTGCACGCAACATCTCCAAGTGTCCCTTTAAAGTGAAGGGTTTTTTTGTCAGTGTCCTTTGTCCGGGACTTCTTCATCCATTTAGTCACAAATACTTTCTTCCTTTATACCTCAGAGATTGTTTTTTCCACTGTTTCTTTGGAAGTATATCTAGAAGCTCTCAAATAGAAGCAGTGTCAATATTCCCGTGGTCGACTATTTTTTTTCTGAAATTCCACTATGTTGATTAAAATTTCACTTCCGGCCGGGCGCGGTGGCTCAAGCCTGTAATCCCAGCACTTTGGGAGGCCGAGGCGGGTGGATCACGAGGTCAACAGATCGAGACCATCCTGGTCAACATAGTGAAACCCCGTCTCTACTAAAGATAAAAAAATTAGCTGGGCCCGGTGGCGCGTGCCTGTAATCCCAGCTACTCGGGAGGCTGAGGCGGGAGAATTGC
>CM052649.1:88029656-88057514 GCA_028533165.1 Leontopithecus rosalia
GATGGGGTCTTCTAGATATACTATTATGTAGTCTGCAGATAGAGACAATTTGGCTTCCTCCTTTCCTATTTGAATACCCTCTATTTCTTTTTCTTGCCTGATTGCTCTGTCTAGAACTTCCAGTACTATATTGAATAGGAGTGGTGGGAGAGGGCATCCTTGTCTAGTACCAGATTTCAAAGGGAATGCTTCCAGTTTTTGCCCATTCAGTATGATATTGGCTGTTGGTTTCTCATAAATAGCTTTTATTACTTTGGGAGATACGTTTCATCAATACCAAGTTTATTGAGGGTTTTTAGCATAAAGGGCTGTTGAATTTTGTCAAAGGCCTTCTCTGCATCGATTGAGATAATCATGTAGTTTTTGTTTTTGTTTCTGTTTATGTGGTGAATTAAGTTTATAGACTTGCATATGTTGAACCAGCCTTGCATCCCTGGGATGAATCCTACTTGATCATGATGGATAAGTTTTTTGATGTGCTGTTGCAATCAGCTTGCCAGTATTTTATCGAAGATTTTTGCATCTATGTTCATTATGGATATTGGCCTGAAGTTTTCTTTTCTTATTGAGTTTCTGCCAGGTTTTTGTATCAGGATGATGTTGGTTTCATAAATATTTATTATATATAATTTTATTATATAAACTTTTTCATATGTTATCAATTTTATGATTGACTTAAATGATGTTTTGAGTTATATATATTATATATACCTATGTGTTTCTATTTCACTCTTCAAATCATTTTGTCAGCCTAGTAAGATATATATGTTTTTAGAAATTTTCCCTATAATTTTTGATGTTTCACCTATCAGTTGTCTTCAAAATGTAAATATATATTGTAAATACTTTGTAATATTCTAAATAGTCTATCAAATATTCATAAAACCTTATATATATTTATTTTCAGTTAATATATAGATACTGATGAGGTTCATAAGTATTGATTCCAGATTGTTAATTGATCAAATAATTCCAATATTTTATAAAATTTTTGTAACAACTATAGAATAACTGAACATAATGGTATTGGCTTCAGAGATCTACCAAATACTTCTGCCATTTTTCAAGTTCTTTTAATTAGAAATCTGCATTATTCATTAAAGATGTCACTAATTGCCCTCCAAAATATTCTTGGAGAGCGATTTTATAAAGCATACTCCTTTAGAATTAGAACGTAAAATAGTATATAATTTTGAATTTATAGCAGGAAAGATTTAATCTTAAATTGATTCATAATGTGCTTTGTGATTTTAGACAAATGTATTTATTTTTTGCCTTGATATACATTTCTCCATATTAAAATAAAAACTAAAATACAGAATACTTTTGTTTAATAATATGTTGATGATGAATAAAATTAGTTCTGTTATGTTTAATGACATTGTGCAATTGCTGAGATTGGTGATTTATTTTTCAATGTTTTCCCTTTAGATCTTCTAATTGGAATGTTACTCAAAGAGCAAAGATATTATGAGAAAGCTGTGAATCCCTAAAATGAGATCATTCTTTTCTATTCCATTTTGAACAGTAAAAATTAAAGGCCTATAGTAAACTTTAGCTTAATTAAAACCAGGAAACATACCATGATGACTTTTTTTCAAATACTGAGATAACAAATGTCAGGTTGGAATTAGCTTTAGCTATCATGTATAACTCAGCTAATTACATTAATAATAAACCAATGTTCCACAGTAACATAATGGGATGTTATAACTATTGTTGGTGGCTTGAACCAGGATGATGCCACTGAGATGGTAATATTTTATTTCCATGTAACCCAAGACATTTGTCTTTCCCTTGAAATTTTGGCTTGAGAGATAAGTATTGTTGATTTTATCCATCTTTCATAGCAAGATATTTTAAAGGAGAAGTATATTTCATAATGCCAATAATTGCACACCCAAAAGCCTAATGGTCCACCCATTTTCCTATCTGGCTGAGTTTATCTTCACACTAGCTTTTCCACTTTCAACCACAGAAAGCAAAGAGACATGTTAGTAAATCTTGATTAATAGTAGTAATAGACCCAGAGGAAGTTCTTTGGGGTATAATTTCTGGTAAAGGTCTTACTTCCTAACTTTAAAACATAATGAAAATAAATCTATTCTTCACTTAGATGTGAGATGTTCAGTATTTGAAGTAATAGAAAGTAAGCCTATAAATCAGGCTGATATTAAAGGATGCTAAAGTCTCATTTCCAAATTGTATCTCTGATGGTCTGATTCAGTCTAGAACTCTCTATCACAGGACTTCTATTTGATATTACCAGTTCTGTTAGGTGTTAGTTATATGTTAGGTGTGATAATATATCTCTCGTAGAAATTCTTACTAAACAAATTCTTACAGATGCAAAAGAACAAGGACAACTCAATGGCTATTCATATATATAGTGCCTAAGTTTCTTCATGTAATGTCGAAGAGTGTGTACAAGTTTCACTCTTCATCATAGGTAGAGGTTTCTGTTAAAACTTGATCAGAGACTGATATTGTTTGTCTCTGTCTTCCTATCAAAATCTTGTTTCAAATTGTAATCCCCATGTGTCGAGAGAGACCTGTAATCCCTAGGTGAGGAGGGTGGGAAGTCATTAAATAATGAGGGTGCTTCTGCCATCTAGTTCTTGTGATAGTCAGTGAATTCTCACAAGATCTGGTGGTTTTATAAGTGGTAGTTTTACTGCCCTCTCCCATGCATTTCTTCCTCCTGTCACCATGTGAAGAAGGTCATTGCTTCCTCTTCACCTTCTGTCATGATTACAAGTTTCCTGAGGCCTCCCCATCCTTGTGGGACTATAAGGCAATTAAACCTTTTCCCTTCATAAATTACCCAGTCTCAGGTAGTTCTTTATATCAGGGTAAGAACAGACTAATACAGGGACTAAATCTCAGTCATTAACCATCAGGAATTCTCCTCTTCCATCAGTCATTTTCACTTCTCAGCAAGCTGAGAGGTGTTATGGAAATGCAGTCTTTAAGTGTGTGCACATGTGTGTGTTACTAGCATAGGCATTGTTAGTAAGAAGTAGAGAAAAAATTATCCATTGAAATTCTTTCTTCTAAGAATTAGAAGCGTTAGAAAAACCTCCTTAATTATTGTCTCATTTTATTCATTTATCTTTATTTTAAATTAAATAGACTTCTTTCAGCAGGGAAATGTAGGGAGCTAAAAAAAGCATCACCCACACCCTTACAATAAGAACAATTTAGACAAAATGCAAATTAGCAGACTTTCTTGAGCCCAATAGAAAACTGAGGTTGCAGGACGAAAGCCTGTCCTCAAATATTGAAAAAGTTGGAAAAGATGATCTTTGCCCTTAAAGGAGAAAAAGGATCCAAGTACTTGCTTATCTGCAATTGATGCTCCAGAATATCATATAGATTGGTAAGAAGATTAATCTAAAAATGTTTTAAAAACTACTAGAAACTGAATTTGGGATAAGAGAATGTTTTTAGTTTTTCTAAAAGATAACTGAGGAAAAACAAACCAAGCAATATATTGCACATGTATAGCAAAAATGCATGATAATAATGGCACAGGGAAGGAGGGAGGAATTGGCTATATGTAATTACACTGCATGTGAGGTAGTGTAATATTCCTTGAAGGTAACATCAAGTGATTTTAAAATGTATGTTGCAAATCCTAGAGTGGCCACACAAAAAAATATTAAAAAGAATATAACCAAAAAGTCAATAAAATAGATAAAATGAAATCACTTAAAGAGATGCTATGAAAAAAACAGAGAATGCAGAAAAATAAAAGAAGCAAAAGCCAATTGTAACAAAGAGAAAATGACTAACAATATGTTCCAATTTAACCCAACCACATAAATAACCATTTTAGATGTGAATGATCTAAATATACTAATTAAAAGATAATTTTATGTTAGATAAAGAATAATGATCCAACTATATGTGGTCTGTAAGTAGAAACCTCAGACATTGATAAAATAGGGTAAAAGGAAGGAATGGGTAAACCAGGTTGGAGGAAGATAAATTAGGGTAGAGGATGGATAAAAATAAAATCACTAACCAAGAGAAGGCTAGATTAACTATATTAATTTCAGACGAATTACACTTCAGAACAAGTTTTTTCAGAAATAAAAAGAAGTATTACTTAATGCTAAAAGGGATAAAGTTTCTACGAAGATTTCAGAATCGTAACCACATAAGCATCTATCAATAGAGCTTCAAAATACATGAGGAAACGGGTGGACCTGAAAAGAGAAGTAGATAAGTCTGGAATTATACTCAGAGGCATCTGCTCTCAGTAACTGTTAGAACTCAGTAGGCAGAAAGTCAGTAAGGAAACAGATGACCTGAAAAACATTTATCAACCAATTGAATCTAAGAGTTATAGAATATTCCACCCAAGAACAGCAGAATATACCATCATCTCATGTGTAACTGAAACATACATCAAGATAGACTGAGTTCTGGAACATAAAACAAATCTTAATTTAAAAGAATGATGGAAATTGTATACAAAGTTATGTTCTTAGACTATGACAACATAAAACTAGAAGTGAATTATAGAAAGTTATCTGGGAAATCTCAAAGTATTTATAAAGTAAAAAAACACATTTCTATATAACTCATGAGTCATAGAGGAAGTCTCAAGGGAGAATACTTTAATTAGCTTCCTTTTCTCACAGACTTTTTCATCATAGCTTTAAAGAATAGTCCTAGATAGCAGTGGTGAGATATTGAATGGTAAAGTTAGACATCTGTGCTAAAATTTTCAACCTCTTTTCTATAGAACCCCTGGCTATCTTCTCAGGATGGGTCTTCCACAAATAATTTTTAGGTGGTAATAAGTGGATGCAAGGCTTTTACCACTTACTCACCTTCCTTCCCTCCTAATATTGGATGAAGCAGAATTATCATAGATGGGGCTTAGGAAAAGCATTGAATTTTAAAAATGCATTTTTTTCTGTTGAGATATAATAGTATGTGTTTAATTTGTGCTAGTGTTCTAACTTCTTGACTTTATTTATTTTGAAAGAATTTTAGAGAGAATGGTTCTGTCATTTAGTGTTTCTAGGATTTGCAATTCTTTATTTTTAAATTATGCCATCTGTGGTTTATGGTGAGAAGCTTTTTGTTTAACAGAAACTTTATAACATTTTCTAACAAGATTTTAATTTGATTAACTTGATTAATAACTTAGGTGAAAATTTGAAAATAAGCTGAAAAATTTTAAAGTAGCTTGTTTGGGAAAAGAATTCAGTGTGAAAAAAAGTCATATTCACATATGCAAGTGATTTCTAAGCCCATTATGTAATTCTATTAGTCTAAATCACATAAAGACATTTATAGGACATACATTACCCTGTCTCTCCTGTTCAGAAAGAAGATGGATTTTCAATAGTACTATGGTAAGAGCAACATCTGATATTAACAGCAATTTCTTAATTTGGTCCATTCGATTTTCCTGTTAGCACATTTCATCTTATTTCTTTGAAACATTTTAAATAATGTTTTATCTTGAAAGGAGTCTTTGAAGAGGTAGCTTTTCATATAAATTTTAGAGGATATTCTTGATACATGATATACCTGTCCACTTATAATTTCTTAATATTCCTCATACTACTTTTGATCATTATTTTCTCTAAAATCGCTGATATATTTCATAATATTGTGTAATATAAAGGCAAATACAGCTTTAATTAGTGAAGAGACTAATGACATACATTTTCATTGTTATTAATTTTGCTCCTTATTTTTGTATCTTAGTCTCAGATGGCTGTTTTTTCTTTTTTCTCAAGCAATCAGAAAATTGTTAAGCATGAAGTGTACTGTAGAACTTTTAATTCATTTAGCACTTTAATCACACTAAACATTTATGTGTTAAAAATTAAAATAAATGATATACTACTTTAGATTGGAACTCTGAAGTGTGAGATTGTTAAAGGCATATACATACTGCTATAATTCAGTAATTATGATCATATAATATTACACATAGATTATATGTTGTATGTAATTAGTTAATTTTACACACACACACACACACACACACACACACACACACACACAGCGAGAGATAGACCAAGAGTATGAGAAAGAGAAAGAAAATCTATTAGCATTTATCATGATGACTAACAGACAAAAACTAACATAATCCCATTAGATTTACCAATGAAGACATTCATCTTTTTTTAGCAAAAAAAATCCTAATATTTTCTCCTGATTTAGTAGAAACTTTATGTGGTTGGATGTAGATCTTTAGTGGAATTTTATCTTGTTTTGAAAATCTCCAATTAACGATCATATTCCAAATATTTTGTTTTATTTATTATTTATTTATTTATTTTTGAAATGGAGTTTTGCTCTTGTTACCCAGGCTGGAGTGCAACGGCACAATCTCTGCTCACCGCAACCTCCACCTCACCGCAACCTCCACCTCCTGGTTCAAGCAATTCTCCTGCCTCAGCCTCCCGCGTAGCTGGGACTACAGGCATGTGCCACCATGCCCAGCTAATTTTTGTATTTTTAGTAGAGACAAGGTTGCACCCTGTTGACCAGGATGGTCTTGATCTCTTGACCTTGTGATCCACCCGCCTCGGCCTCCCAAAGTGCTGGGATTATAGCCATGAGTCACTGTGCCCAGCCCCATATTCCAAATATTTTAAACAGATTAGACACAGGCAGACTTTTTTTTTTTTGTGGGAGGCTCTTTAGGCTGATAATAACAGTTGTCTGTTATATTTCTTTGTTTTTAACTTGCTATCTTAAAATACCTTAAGATACAGTAGGTTTGCAAAGATTCACAGAACATTTTGTGTACCTTTCACCCAACTTTTCACCCAAGTTCCCCCAATATTATCATCTTACCATTAAGGTACCATGTAACCATAGTACCTTAATGATAACTGAGAAACACTGTTACAGTGCTGAACTACAAAGTACATTTGGATTTCTCTAGTGTTACTGTGTTACTGTTGGTTTTGTTTTGTTTTGCTTTGTTTGTTTGATTTTACTAATGCCCTTTATTCTGTTCTGGGATAAAATCCAGCATGCCAAGACATATTGAGTTTCATGTTTCCTTACTTTTTCTGCTGTGTAGCACTTTCCAGTCTTTCCTTGCTTTTTCATGATCTTGTTGATCTTGAGGAGTCCTAGTCCGATATTTTGATAAAATGTTCCTCGGTTTGTGTTTGCCTGATTGTTGTATGCTTGTTTTTTGAGACAGGGTCTTACCCTGTTGCCCAGACTGAAGTATACTAGCAGGATCACAGCTCATTGCAACCCCCACCTCCTGTGCTTAGGTGATCCTACCACCTCAGCCTCCTGAGGAGCTGGGACTACAGGAGTGCACAACCATGCCCAGCTAATTTTTGTATTTTTTGTAGACAGCATCTCACCATGTTGCCCAGGCTGGTCTCAAATGCCAGTGCTCAAGCAATCCACCTTCCTCTGCCTCCCAAAATGCTGGGATTACACGTATGAGCCACCATGCCTGGCCAGATGTTTTCCTTATTATCAAAGTAAGTTTATGGATTTAAGGAAAAAATAGTCCACAAGTGAAGTGGCCTTCCCATTGCATCATATCAGAAATTCATGGTATTAAAATAACTGATTACTGAAGAGGTTAACCTTCACCAACTGGAGTTATGTCTATCAGGCTTCACAACTGTGCAATTATTTTTCTTTCCATATTCTGTTCACTATAAGTGTGTAACTGAGTTCATCCCATATTCAAAGGGAGACAAATTAAGCTCCACCTTCTAGAGGGAAGCGTTTCATTGCTTCCATAAGCTTATGTTAATACCAAAGTTGTTAATAAATACATTGGAGGCTAAGTATATTTCAAACTATGTATATATCTTGTTTCTTCTTAAAATATACTCACATATTTTAGCATTAATTAGTGGACCTCTTTGAGAAAGTGTTAGTTGGAAATTCTAATAAGAATTTTCTCTTTACTTTATTCATTATCTATTCATTATCATGTATTATTTAGAATGTTCCTTGAAATATATATATATATATATATGTATATATATATATATATATATATATATACTTTATTGCACTTTAGCATCTGAGGTACATATGCGGAACACACAGGATTATTGCATAGGTACATACGTGGTAATGTGGTTTGCTGCCTCCATCACCCCATCACCTATATCTGGCATTTTTCTCCATGTTATTCCTCCCCACCCTCCCTACCGTCCTTGGTCCCTCCCCTAGTCCCCCTAACAGACCCCGTGTGTGATGCTCCCCTCCCTGTGTCCAAGTGTTCTCATGGTTCAATACCCACCTATGCGTGAGAACATGTGGTTTTCTGTTCTTGTGTCAGTTTGCTGAGAATGATGGTTTCCAGATTTATCCATGTCCCTACAAAGGACAAAAACTCATCATTTTTTAATGCTGAATAGTATTCCTTGGTGTATATGTGCCACAATTTCCCTGTCCAGTTTATCATTGATGGGCATTTGAGTTGGTTCCAGGTCTTTGCTATTGTAAAGAGTGCTGCAATGAACATATGTGTGCATGTGTCTTTGTAATAGTGTGATTTATAATCCTTTGGTTGTATACCCACTAATAGAATTGCTGGGTCAAACGGAATTTCTATTTCTAGGTCCTTGAGGAATTGCTTCCTTCCACAATGGTTGAACTAATTTACACTCCCACCAACAGTATAAAAGTGTTCCTATTTCTCCACATCCTCTCCAGCATCTGTTGTCTCCAGATTTTTTAATGATTGCCATTCTAACTGGTATGAGCTGGTATCTCAATGTGGTTTTGATTTGCATTACTCTAATGAACAGTGATGATGAGCATTTTTTTTTATGTTTGTTGGCCTCATAAATGTCTTCTTTTGTAAAGTGTCTGTTCCTATCCTTTGCCCATATTTGAATGGGTTGCTTGTTTTTTTCTTGTAAATCTGTTTTATTTCTTTGGAGATTCTGGATATCAGACCTTTGTCCAATGGGTAGATTGTAAAAATTTTTTCCCATTCTGTTGGTTGCCACTTCAGTCTAAGGATTGTTTCTTTTGCTGTATAGAAGCTCTGGAGTTTAATTAGATCCCATTTGTCTATTTTGGCTTTTGTTGCCAATGCCTTTTGTGGTTTAATCATGAAGTCCTTGCCTATGCCTATGTCCTGAATGGTTTTGTCTAGGTCTTCCTCCAGGGTTTTTATGGTGTTACATCTTGGATTTAAGTCTTTAATCCATTTGGAGTTAATTTTATTGTAAGGTGTCAGGAAGGGGTCCACTTTCTGCTTTCTGCCCATGGCTAGCCAGTTTTCCCAACATTATTTATTAAACAGGGAATCCTTTCCCCATTGCTTGTTTTTGTCAGGTTTGTCAAAGTTCAGATGGTTGCAGATATGTGGCATTGCATCTAAGGCCTCTGTTCTGTTTCATTGGTCTGTATCTCTGTTTTGGTATCAGTACCATACTGTTTTGATTACTGTAGCCTTGTAGTATAGTGTGAAGTCAGGTAGTGTGATGCCTTCAGCTTTGTCCTTTTTACTTAGGATTGTCTTGGCTATGCGGGCTCACTTTTGGTTCCATATGAAGTTTAAGGTGGTTTATTCCCAGTTCTGTGAAGAGGGTCATAGTTAGCTTGATGGGAATAGTGTTGAATCTATAAATTACTTTTGGTGGTGTGGCCATTTTCATGATATTGATTCTTCCTAACCATGAACCTGGAATGTTTCTCCATCTGTTTGTGTCCTCTCTTATTTTGTTGAGCAGTGATTTGTAGTTTTCCTTGAAGAGGTCCCTTACGTTCCTTGTAAGTTGTATTCCTAGGTATTTTATTATCTTTGTAGCAATTGTGAATGGCAGTTCATTCTTGATTTGGCTCTCTTTAAGTCTGTTTTTAGTATTTAGGAATGCTTGTGATTTCTGTACATTGGTTTTGTATCCAGAGACTTTGCTGAAGTTGCTTATCAGTTTCAGGAGATTTGTGGCTGAGACAATGGGGTCTTCTAAATATACAATCAGGTTGTCTGCAAATAGAGACAATTTGACTTCATCCTTTCCTAATCAAATACCCTTTATTTCTTTTTCTTGTCTGATTTATCTGACTAGAACTTACAATACTATATTGAGTAGGAGTGGTGAGAGAGGGCATCCTTATCTTGTGCCAGATTTCAAAGGGAATGCTTCCAGTTTTTCCCATTCTGTATAATATTGGCAGTGGCTTTGTCATAAGTAGTTTTTATTATTTTGAGATACATTCCATCAATACCTAGTTTATTGAGAGTTTTTAGCATAAAGGGCTGTTGAATTTTGTTGAAGGCCTTCTTTGCATCTATTGAGATAATCATGTGGTTTTTGTCTTTGGTTCTGTTTATGTGGTGAATTACTTTTATAGACTTGCATATGTTGAACTAGCCTTGCATCACCGGGATGAAGCCTACTTGATCGTAATGGATAAGCCTTTTGATGTGCTGTTGCCATCAATTTGCCAGTATTTTATTGAAGATTTTTTCATCTATGCTCATCATGGATGTTGGCCTGAAGTTTTCAAGTATTCTTTTTTTGTTGAGTCTCTGCCAGGTTTTGGTATCAGAATGATGTTGGTCTCATAAAATTACTTGGGAAGGATTCCCTCTTTTATGTTGTTTGGAATAGTTTCAGAAGGAGTGGTAACAGCTCCTCCTTGTACGTCTGGTAGAATTCAGCTGTGAACCCATCTGGACCTGGGCTTTTTTTGGTTGTTAGGCTATTAATTGCTGCCTCAGCTTCAGCCCTTGTTATTTGTCTATTCAAGGTTTTGACTTCTTCCTGGTTTAGGCTTGGGAGGGTGCAAGTGTCCAGGAGTTTATCCATTTCCTCCAGATTTACTGTTTTTTTTTTTTTGTCCATAGAGTTGTTTGTAGCAATCTATGATGGTAGTTTGTATTTCTGTGGAATCAGTGGTGATAGCCCCTTTATCATTTTTTATTGCATCTGTTTGATTCTTCTCACTTCTTTTTCATTAATCTGTCTAGCAGTCTATTTTTCCTTCCTTCTTTCTTTTGCATTTCCTTTCAGTTTCTGCAAGATGCTCTAAACTCATCTATGTTTTTCTTGCTTTACCTCTATGATCCCCATTTCTCAAAGAATCCCTAGGTATTCCATTAAATGATTGAATTTAAAAACCAAGATCTTTGCTTTAGTATGCTTGCTGCTTTTGAGGTGTTACTCTTACTAGACCCTTTCACAGAGGCAAAGGCTTATATGTGTGTGTAAAAGCTTATATATACAAATACATGTGTATGTGTTCATTTCAGTATCTATATTTCTTTATGTGTATATATACATGTTTGTTTGTGTGTATATATGTATGTATATGTGTGTCTATACACATATACATACATTGCATACATATTATCAAATACAATTAAATTTGGCCTAAAGCTGCCTTTCTACTTTGAATGCCTTTACAGTGAACTGCAACCTAACTTAGTATGTAAATTAACTGCAACCTAACTTAAAAGGGCATTCTTATAAATAGTTGAGTCCCTGACAATTACAGTAGGCAAGACACAGTCAATCACAGGTTGCCAAATGATCACACTAAATTTCCATACAAGAATATTTTTAATTACACCATGCCCAGATAATGCAAACATCCAGTTGCTCAAATTAAGTTGTTTTTGTAAGTCCCTTCCTTTTTCTGTAAATACTGAATGCTGACATTGATGGGTAGAGTTCTTTGAACTTCTCTGAGTGCTCCCTGATTTAGGAACTATTCTTTGCTCAAATAAACATTGTTACATTTGATTCTGAAGTTCTTTAAACAATATATATACATATACAATTATATGGGTGTGGGTGTGTGAGCACACACACACCACACACACACATCTCCAACACTACGACAGTATTAGAGGGTCCATTCTAGACTTTACTCCTTATCAATGGATAGTAAAGGTGATTTTGGAAAAGCAGTGGATTCTTATTTGTGCCCTCTTTCTAGTAAGTGCTCCCTCTTTTCTCTAATTCCAACATCAACTCTTATCTCAAATTTTAATAGATTCGCAACTTGTCTACTGG
The DNA here is from genome assembly GCA_028533165.1 of Leontopithecus rosalia. Classification (NCBI taxonomy): domain Eukaryota; kingdom Metazoa; phylum Chordata; class Mammalia; order Primates; family Cebidae; genus Leontopithecus; species Leontopithecus rosalia. The sequence continues at coordinate 88,041,656 of CM052649.1, forward strand.
AAAATTGTCATTGCTGACAGCTAATGCATGGCTAACTTTAAAATAAAATAATTTAAATACACTTTTTCTTAAATAATGAGGAAATTGAGGCTTTGGTAGGCTAAAAAAAGCAGGTAACTTCAAATGCACATACTAAGGACATTAGATCAATTAAAATTTTCTTTTCTGAAGTGAGTATCTTCTCATTTTTTGGTGATGTGACACTGACTTCTACATCCTACCTTCTCATAAATATTTTCAGTGTATGTCTTTATATAAGATCTATGTTTTCTGACAGGAATTTAGCTATTGGCATTTTAAGATCTGACACATTTTTCTGTATGCATCTTGTTTTAGGCCTCCAACTCACTTTCATGTTAAAACAAGAAGCGTATTATCTTCCTGATTCCAGAAAAATATACAAAATTTGAGGTGTGTACATTCAAGTTATCTCTTCTAATAATTGTTTCAGAGGAAGACTATAGCAATAAAATACAAAAATCACAAAGAAAATAATGAAAATGTAGTTAGCATTAAAACACTTGTCACATAGGAAAATGAAATAAATACCACCTTATTTATTCTGTTCTTGTGGAAAGAGTTATTCAGTGCTTTTTTGTAGTTAAAAAAATTTTAGTAATAACTTTTATTAAACTATTTTTATGTGAAATCCAATTAAAATACTCTAAAATAAAAAATAAAGTAATTATCTTGTTACTTTTCTATAGAATATTTTGCATCTTTTTGTTTTGCTTTGGTAGCACAATGCCCTGTTTTGTCATTGCTGTTGTTTGTTTTTTTCTTCATTACCAAAAGTAGTATCTGTGTGCTTGAGACAAAAAGATAGAATATGGTCAGGAATCTATCAACTATTTTCACTGAGTCATGTTGAAGGCTGACTTTTTGTTTCCAAACTTAAGAAAAAGCCAATGAACTAGTTACATGTCTTAAAGGTTTCTGTGAAATAATACTAAATGCAGCCACTGTAAATATCAAATACATCTGGTGTCTCTTTTTTCCAGAACCCAAATATCTTTTAAGTTCATCATTACTTGGGCATAATTTTTTGTGTACTATAATTTTTTTATGCAGTCTGGCTCTGTAGAACAGGCTGGAGTGCAGTGGCATGATCTGGGCTCACTGCAACTTCCACCTCTTGGGTTCAAGCTATTCTCCTGCCTCAGCCTCCTGAGAAGCTGGAATTGCAGGGACATGCCACCACGCCCAGCTAACTTTTCTAATTTTAGTAGAGATGGGTTTTTACCTGTTGGCCAGGCTGGTCTTGAACTCCTGACTTCAGGTGACTCGCCCTCAGCCTCCCAAAGTGCTGAGATTACAGGTGTGAACCACGTTTCCCAGTCTCCTATACATTTTATAGCATCACTGAATTGCATATTTGTTTAATAAAACAAGACTGCACAGGTACCTATAATATTTAAGTGCAAGAAATGTTTTAAAATCTAATTCAGGAAAAATATTTGTAATATACTGGCTGATGCTTTTGTAAAACAAAAATTTAACTTTAAACCTACAAAGTTATTGACTATAAGACTACATAAATTTTATTATCTTTTATTAAATTGTTATATCTAGTTAGTCTTTGTAGGGATTGCATTAATTCGCTATTCCTCTATATAGATGAAAATTATACTATGCATTAAATTTATGTTAAAATTTACTTGTCCTTAATTTTCTGGCTTCATTTATTTAAACATGCTGCATTTACTATGTAATATGCACTGGTCAGAACACTGAATACAAAAGTAAATGAGCTAGAAAAGCATCTGCCTTCTATGAGCTAATAAACTGGCAAGTGCCTCTAAATTTATCTTATGCACTAAAATTAGGGTAGAGATCTCCTGAATCTTAGGATCCTTTCCATATTCAGATTCAAGTTTTCCTGCTCTGAGTGCTAATTTGAATTTGTCCTAAGTAATGCCCAGCATTTAAAATGGCCATGCACTCAATTAGGGCACTTAACCATGGCAATTTTGAGTTATTCTGCGTTTTTTACATAGTGAAGCTGGATAATGATATTAACTGAAACCACAGGACTGTTAGAAGATTAACAAAACCTAAAATTTAAACCCCAACCCAAAGCCACTTCAAAGGTCTTTGCTTAACCAGAAAATGCTATAATAGTAATCAATGCCATCAATGCTGGTTGGATAACTTGAAAAGAGTAATTATGAAACTTGGAAAAGCAATTGTCACAATCCTTTTGTTCAGTTTGTATTTTACATAGGTATTTAGATAATCACAGAAATAAATGTAAAATTTCTTACAATGTTGCAATGCATATTTAAAAATAACTAGAAACAATTTTACGATTTATTTAGTTTGACACATTTTATTTTTTCCTTTGTTACCAGAATGAGGGGAAGTGTTAGGGGTGGGGGAGTTGACACTCAGTATCTATAGAAATGAAAAATGAAATTACTATACAGAATTTTTTATGTGTTACAACGGGTCACATTTGGATTTTTGGCAACTCACAAGTAAAAGAAAAATAACATTATCTAATGTATATCATATTAATTCTAATTTCACTATTAGCTCTTTCTAGAATATAGTATATCATGACATTCACTGAAATAGGTTTTTTAAATTGGTTCTTCATTTTTAGCAGATTAATTATGTTAAGACAAAGAGTGGTAATTATAATTTCAAATTGTTTGGAATTCAATATGAGTTATTCAGATATATAATTTGTGATTATTTATCAGAGAAAAAAATGTGATGAGTATATGGTAAGTAAAGTAAAAATTTTCACAGAGAGAATATCTGTGAACAAAAAGAAAATCTTACTTAAGAAAAGGACACACAAAAAGTGTTTAAGTAAGTGAAGTATATGAGGAACTAATCAAGAACATCATAAGAACAGTGGATAAAAACACAACGGACAGAAAGACCTTGACCTGGGCGGAAGCAAAATCATAAGAAAGCATAAAGTCACCCAGACTAATCCAAACTCTTAAATTATAAGAGAAGCATTGAAAAAAGTAGGAAGAAAGCAGAGATTGGCCAGAAATGCAAGGAAGAAATAATTAATTTTATATTTATGCGTATGTGTACATATTTGCAGGGCAGATGTGATATTTTGTTACACACACAGAACGCATAATGATCACACCAAGGTATTTACAGTGTTCATCACCTTGAGTATTTAGCATTTATATGTACCGGGAGTAATTTTTTAGAGTGACTTTTTCATAAGGACTGTAAAAGCCCACTGCTCAAAAACAACCAGAAACATACCTGTAGTCAACATAAATAAATAAGTGGATAAAGTCAGAGTTATGCAACTTTTTTGAGCACAGGGCATATTTCAGGTCCTTGAGCATCCCTATAAGAGGGTATAGGAGAAAATTTTAAGTAGAATTTTGATATGTTGAATGAAAACAGGAGAGTTTAAAGAAACAATATGAATAAGATGTCAAAAACTGGGGATAATTGAAATAAGCAAATTTGTAAAGTTTTCTTTATAGTTGGTGAGTAGATTAAAGTGGGGTAGAGTTACCATTGGTAATGCAGAACTGAATGAGGTTGAGCAGAAGTGAGAATTTTAATATATATTTTTTTGTTTGGAGGATAATCCTACCTATGGCTTGTATCTATGAGCATCATTTATATTTCAACTGGGAATGGCTAGTTGCCAGTTGGGCAATTTGTCAGCCTGGTGTGCCAGCTGGGCTGTTATTCACTTTCTTAGCAAATTTCAACATACAGCCTTACAACAATTTTTTTAAACAGATGTCATTGCCACATAACATTTTTAAAAGTGTAAGTATGAAAATTTCTCTCATTCAGCAAATGTCAGTACTGGAATTAAATCTGCATACACCAAACTCTAAAGTATTTATTCTATTACTAAATCAACACAACATAATACTCCATTATTTCCATTAGGATTATTCTTTCTTAAGGAGTAGAGTAGTATATTGAAAAGAATATCAGTTGGGATTTAGACAACTGAATTACTACTTCTGCACCTGAAAAGCTCTGTGACTTCAGGCATGTCACAGAACATCTCTGGACCTTAATTCTTTAATCTTTAGTAGAAAGGAGTTGAAGTAGCTTAAGTATAAAGCTCCACCTAGCTCAAAAATTGTATTATTATTATCATCATTATTAACGATTCATTCTTCCTGTGCTCATAAGTACTCAAAAATTGCCAGAAGCAAATAAAAGTTTTGCTTAACTTAAAGCCCATTCAATCTGAGAGGCAATTTTAAAGAATGAGAAAAAAAATCTTACTATTGCAAATTTTTAAAAATAATACATCAATGTGAACACATTTATGGGGCTTCTCCCACAGCTTTAGAAATGATTTCAAAAGAGAGACCTAGAAGTTTAAGTTTCTCTAGCTTCCCTGTAAGTTTGTCTTTTGCAATACCATTCAAAATGGCTTCTGTGGAAGGTTCTGTTGTTGGGTTGATAAAGACAAAAGAGAAGATGGCAGACTTAATGGTGTCACCCAGGAATTTTCCTGATCTTCTCCTTTCCTGTCCGAAGTGTAAGGAGGTTCAGAGGTGGTCCATTTTCACTTGGAACTGTAAGAAACAAAGGATTTCTTACCCTCTAGGAAGGTTCAAAAAGCCTGTTCCTGAATCATACTATGGAAATAAGACTGATTCATGCCACAGAGAGGTAAGGTAAAAGGTGCAATGGTTAAAAAGACAGAGTGAAGTACCAAGCACTTACTTTTTTTTTTTTTTTTTTTTTCAAAATAAGGCAGTCAGCAATACATACTGGAGAAACAAGGACTTCCAAAAGCTATTGCAAAAACTATGTTATCTAAAGGCTATGAAGTGAGAAATTTGGTAATCATTAACTAATGAATTAGTAACTAGTGACATGCCACATGGTAAATGTATTTAATATGATGATATAGTGAGTTGACAGCTACATGCAATTGTAAAAATAAATTCTTAAATGTAAAAAAATCAACATGAAGTTTCAGATTAACTTGCCTTTATCTCACAGACCTCTCCATGCATTTGCTCTCACAAAATACAACAGGATGGAAACAGAAACTAGGCTATCTTATTGCATTCTAAAATATTCTGCTACCTAAAATAATTCATGGTTTCACATCTGCTTAATGTAGCATTAGTGGGTTTTGTGATACAGCTTTCAAGTTATGATGAGGACATTTTGCACTGACATCCCTCCAAGATGAATTACCAAACCCTTCAAGTCATAGGATGATAGAAAGATAAGGTTTATTATTTCCCACATGGTGGTCAAGGTCATTGAGGAAAAATGGTGTGAAGAGTTAATATTACAGGAAAGACTTAGTATCAAAAATTAAATAATATTTGAGATTGAAAAGATATATTATTCCCATAGCTCTGCCAAATTCAGTGTCTACAAAAATTATTATCTCTCTTTTAATTGCCAATCATGTAAGTTACAGTTCTCTAAGGATGATTTTAACTACTCTCTGTTACTGGAAATTTCCTCTAGTTTACCTCTGTCTGTCAAAATGACTTGAATTCTTATAAAGTCATTTCCCTTTATTTCAGAATTTTGTTCTGTGGTATAGAATTTCCAATTGGATATGCCTATTTTCTTTTTTCCTAGAAAATATACATAACAATGAACATCCTGTGGATAAGTTGCTAAGATGGAGGATGTTACATTTCAGTTACTCACTTGTACTAATATTCTTTGTACTAAATTTAACTTTTAGAACTATCAAGGTTTGCTGAATGTAAGAGAAGTTTATTCTGCAGTTGATATTAACTACTAATTCATAGACTAATAATGAAATTTACAAAGAATTTTTACATCCTAGAATAAAAAGAAAATATGTTATGACTCCTGTTATTTATAATTTTGCTCCTATTTAGAATGCTGGCAAATTACTTATGTTTTTTAACTTTTAGTTATTGATTTGGATTCAGATGGATGAACAAAGTATCTACATTTTAGAGTAACTAAACAATCCTTAAACGACTGAAACTCCACTTATGTATAAATAGGCAAAGATAAAGCTCATGATTATCTAATAGAGAACATGAATCCACAAATAAATTATTGTACAATAATGTCATACTTGCCTTTCTACTTTTTTATTATTGGTAAAAATGAAAAAAAAATACAGAAAATAAAATCTGTAAGCCAGTACAGCAAGTTAAGACAGTTATCTTTACATATTAAATTATTCAAGTAAATATTTTACACACAAATTAAGTTTTCAAAAAAAATAGATTAAGTATTTACCATGTAATTTTTGGTCTGCTAAGAGACCATTTATCAAACTGACATTCAACTGGACTGCAGCTCACACTCTAAAAGAGTAAAACGTATATCACAGGCTAGATACACACATGTGAATATTACATACATGTGAAATGGTTAACACGGCTGTGCATACTACTTCCATAGGCAGTTTGACCCTATTCAAATACTGTAGTCTATCTTGAATCAAATTGAAATAAAAGAACAAAATATAATACCTGCCTATAATAAACATTTGCTCAGGCATTTTTAAAAAATGCAAAAAATATTGTGTTTGGGGGACTTAAAAATTATTGAAGATGGGATAAAAGTCAACACTGGTTACAAATATCTGAACATGGAGAGTACAGCCTACAAATTCACGTGGACAGCATATCAGTGAATGTATATCGCATAACTTCTACTATCCGGCCTATTCCTCTTGCTTTATTCTAAAGATGTACATGGACTTGGGTCTTTTATGATAATTTAAAAAATAACATTAAAAAAGAAAATCTAAATTACTTAAACATAATTAATATTTTGGAATATATTCCTTTTATGTTAGACACAACTTTTAAAAGAATGTATTTTGTTATTCTAAATTTGTAATTCATAGATTATATTTTTCTCATGCCATTGTAGATTATTAAAACTTAATTTTAAATTTTACTTGGTTACCAGCTCAGGAAAGTTTCCCTTAAAGCCTAAAGGATACAATAACAGAAACAAGATTTTACTTCCTTAAAATTGACATCAGGCAAGGAGACTTCTGAGAAACCCAAGGTAAACAGAAATGTTTAGGAATCAAAACACAGGTGCCATTCCTAAGAGACAGGACTGTCAGTCTCACAAGATACATATTATCTGGCCATGAATTTGTAGGACATTTCCAACATAGTTAAGGCAATATTTTGTAAAGCCCTCACTAAATTTTTACATTGTCTTCATGCAAGAGCACAAACGATCTCCAAAGAGTCCATTCCAAAACCCACCACTCCACAAACAAGGTACAGTTCTTACTAATCATAACATTCTTATTATATTAATGATTTTCATTAGTGAGGTATAAAATGCTGATTGAGATATGAGTAACAAAAATGACTGTAATACCCATGCCTCAAGTGGGGACTATCTAATATAACGCTATCTGACTTCCCATGTAGTGTGGATTATTAGGGCATTTCACTTCCCCTATATTTAAAGCTAAAACTACAGTAAACTGATAATTTATTTACCTTGCCTTTTACATAGACATTATGTTATTTCAAATTACAAACAATGCTCCAGTGATAACCCTGCTCAAGTGTATTTTCATCATATAAGAAATGCATCTTCAGGGTAGATTTCCAAAAATAAGATTTCTGGGGCAAATGTTCAGTTCCAAATAGTTTTGTTAGTCAAATTCTCTCCAGAAGGGTTGTGCCAGTTTGCGTTTCTACCAGCAATATGGAATATGCCTGATAGTATAGACTCAACAATCATTTGTTTTTACACTTTTAAAATTGTTCCAGTATGATGCTAAGAAGTAGTGTCACATTGTTGTTTTAGCTGTATTTCTTTAAATATGAGTAAGTTTTTAAATATTTTCATATTTTAAAAATCCATTTTTATATCTTTATGTTAAACTGTCCATGCATATTTTTTCTATTGTTTTCAATAAGGTTTCATTCTTTTTAGATTTCACAGCATGTGTAATAGTTGTATGGTTTCATTTTTACATTTACGTTTCTAATCTAACAAAATTTTTTATTTGCATATAATGTAAGATATGATTTCTTTCATTACAAATGATGATACAGTTACCCAAGCATTTTAATAAAAGTCTATTGTTGATATCTGGTATCTGTTCAGAGATATAAACCCCTAGAAAGAGTATTGCTTATAATCTTACAGGAAAAATAAAGCCAAACTATAAATCACAACTTTCCTTAAACCTGAAGTTGCAAAACAAATGAACTGACCTGAAATCTAAAGATATGCCTGTGGGAAGGGACTAAACACAACTAATGGCTTATGAGGAAATTGGATACTGGGAAGAAGATTGGTGGATCTTAGAATTGCATTGGTGAGGGAGTGTGAGGACCCTGGAAGCTACAGAAATTGAGAAAGTTCGTATCCTCTTGAGAGTTTTCTCCATGAACCCCATCAATTGCTCACAAAATTTATTAGATAAAGTGATAAGAAAAGGTCCTTTATGGTGTACACCTAGAGGACAGAGACTATGGTAGGAGGGGCATGCAATTCCGTTTGTACCTTTCTCCACCATCTCCCTTATGGAATAGAAGCTTTCACATGCGGAGGTCAAAGCAACACACACTGTCACCATTAGGACACTGAAGTAAACATATTGCATCTGAATGAAAAAAATAAAAAAACAAAAACTACCCCTGGAGAAGGGATAAAAAAAAACATTGTGGGCTAAGAAATACAACTGCAAAGGGGCAGAAGCACTGAGAATAGACAGCTGAGGTACAAGGGCTTGGTGCTCTTCCAAGACAAAGCCTAACTTAGAACAGAGTGAATTTTCTTCTCAACACCAAGTAATAAAAGTTGGATACTGTATTATTCAGTGTTATCCAGAACAACAGAACTCATAGAGTGTGTACATATGTAGAGAGTTTTATTTTAAGCTATTGGCTCAAATTTATAGAGACTGGCAAGTCCACAATCTGTGATTCAATTTTGAAGGTCATCAAGCTGGAGACCTAGGGAAGAGCAGATGTTGAGGTTCAAGCCTGAAGGCTTTCTGCTGGCAGCACTCCCTCTTGCTCTGGGGCAGGTCAGTGTTTTGTTTTATTCATGCCTTCAACTGATTGGATGAGGCTCCCCACAAATGGAGGGCAATCTGCTTTACTCAAAGTCTATCAATTTAAATTTTAATCTCATCTAGAATTATCCTTACCAAAACCTCCAGAATAATGTTTGACTACATGTTTGCGTACTGTAACCTAGACAAGTTGAAACATAAAATTAACCATTACTAATAACAATGTATAGATTCACTGCCAAAGGTAGACAATAAACAGACAAGCATAGAAACACATTTTCTTAAAATCCTGGAGAAAATAAAATCCCACTTTAAGTAAAAGATATTCTTAGAAGAGCCTGTCTCTTGTGGTGCACTGGAGGTAATCATAGTTAACAACCAACCTTAATCCAAGCCCAACTTCTAACTAGATTGGCTCAAACCCCTACACTAGAAACATAACAAACAATAGCAAAAGTGTAGCCACTTCTAGGCATGAAACCTAAGCAGGACTAAAGCAGTAACACATTTCAAACCTAGTCTACGTTCCAACTGAATTAAGTCAAACAACTGTATTAAAGCCCTAAGGAAAGGAAAAGCATGGCCAAGTCTAGGAAGAAAATAGCTTCATTCCATCTCTACTCTCCTACACAGGATGACCAGCTTTTGACAAAACCAACAAGATATGTAAATATAAGAATCATAAAACAACGTATCAAACATCAAAGCTAGCCACAGAAGTGACGTAGGGGAGATCTTGTAATGTCTGGTAATGTTTTCAGTTGCCTCTCTTCTGTTTCAGGTAGCCCTATGAAGAAGTTTCTTAGAATTCTTCCCAGTCTTGGTGGGGTTCCTGAAAAATTATCTTGCCACTGGGTAAAACCGTTTTCTTCATAACTGTGTTCCCAGAGTCATCATAATTACACATTAGCCAAAAACTGGCCTTTAGCAATTCATTAAAAATTTCTAGTTTAATCTTCTTCCCAGCTTATACAGCACTTAAGGGATATAATGGCACTCAGTGATGTCTTTCCAGGTGTGGAAATGCTCAGATTCCACTTCTCCCTGTGTGTGCATGTCTCTCATATGTCAAGTTTCTTGCTTACCCAGCTACTTCCGTTCTCTAATGAACTGAGTTAAAGACTAAAACAAAACCTTTAACTTCTCCAGCTTTTTCTTGTAAGTGTTGAGTGGTGCTCTTTGAAGTTCTACATCTTGAACTAAACGCAGGGCTTATTCAGCTATATTTATTTAATGTTGGATACATTGAAAAATATTCGATTATATTTTTTAAATGTTGGATACAAAATTCTACATTGAGCTTGAGGTGGGTAGCACGTGAGGCTGAGGTGGGAGGATGGCATGAACCCAGGAATCTGAGTCTAGCCTGGTCAACAGAGTAAGACCCCATCTCTGAAAAAAAAATCTATATTGTTACTTATTTTTTATTTCAGCAGATTACAGAAATCATTTATTGGTTTCTAAGTTTTATAATTTCTGTTGAAAAGCTATTTGTTTTGCTGTTTTTATCTCTTTAAAATAAATATATCATTTGTATGGCTATTTAGAATAATTTTATCTTTGTCTTCCATTTTATACAGTTTTATTCTGATCTGGTAAGATGTAAATATTTTTGTCTTCATATTGACTTAACAGAGCTTCTTGAATATGTGGTCAATAAATATTTACTGAAAAATTGCTTCTCCCTTCATTCCTCCTTCAGAAACTTCAATTGCACATTTAGTAAACATTTTCCTTTTGTCCTACATGTGTCATTTTTGAATCTTTTTTTATTTCTAGTACCTAGAACTTTTCTAACATGTCCTTATATTTTAGCTATTTCCCAATGATTTTGATCTCCATCTTTAATCTAGATCTATTGCCTATTTTGTGTGAGCTTTGATTAAGCCCATCTACTGCATTTATAATATCAATTATTCTATTTTTGAGTTTAGGACTTTGTAAGTTATTTTTAATCCCTTCAGTACTTTGATGAAATTCTCTTTATTTGTATAATTTTTTCAAACATATTAATGATAATTCTAGTAAAATTCTGGCATGATAGCTTCTATACCTTGATCTGCTGTGCTTGTTTATATAATCTGCCAATTATTTTGTTTTTTTAATAATATTATTCTTAAATCTGGAATGCCTGGCAATTTTTAATTAAATTCTGTACTTTGTAAGTGAAATTATATCTTTTTCCTATGAAGACAATAGACTTGTTCCACTAGGTGTACAGAATATGAGCAAATAATTTTAATTCAATTAAAACTGTCTATTTATTATTATCAGAATCTTAAAATTAAGCTCCACTGATAATGCAAATGAAAGTCTGGTGTGTTTTGTAGGACACATTTTTTTTTAGGTGATACTGAACTCCAATTTTCTCCACAGTACTTTGATGTTGAATACTTTTCTGATTTTTTTTTAGCCATAGAGCAGCAGTTTTTTGTTTTGTTTGCCTGCTTTTGCATCCTGCACTTTCCCTTTAAGAGTTATTCAATACCTTAACGGCATACATTGTTTATAAAATATTAGGTTCATGCATATTTAATAGCCTTTTTGATGGTTATAATGTCTCAAGTCATGGCAGCTTGGTTCTGCCTGGTCTCTATGTAATTGTTTTCTCTTTAGCCCAGCAAGAACTCTTCAGACTCTAGGTAATTACTTTCTTTTCAATCTCTAAGTATTTTCCAGGAATCAGAAAATTATAAATAAAAAATGCTCTAAGGATTTCTTCAGCTTCCTTATCTGTTTTCTGAGATCTCAGATGCTTGATTTATGGTAATTTTGATGTTTTCTGACACCTTTGAAGAGCTGTTTATTTTAAAATTTTTAACCTAGGTTTTATAATTATTAATTGTGGGAGGTTTCATCTTACATTTTGCAAAAGCCATTGATAATGTCAATTGTAGCTTTTTTATTGTTGTTGTCACATTATTAAACTTCTGTTCCTGGACATGAGATGGTTTGTTGCAAGAATTTGTTATATTATTGATTTGCATATTGCATCCCAGAGATGAAGCTGACTTGATTGTGGTGGCTAAGTTTTTTATGTGCTGCTGGATTCAGTTTGCCAGTTTTCTATTGAGAATTTCTGCATCAGTGTTCATTAGGGATATTCAGGAGACCTGTCTCACATGCAAAGACACACATAGGCTCAAAATAAAGGGATGGAGGAATATTTACCAACCAAATGGAAAGCAAAAAAAAAAAAAGCAAAAAAAAAGCAGGAGTTCTAATCCTAGTCTCTGATAAAACAGACTCTAAACCAACAAAGATCAAAAGAGACAAAGAGCATTACATAATAGTAAAAGGATCAATGTAACAAGAAGGGCTAACTACCCTAAATATCTAAGTACCCAATACAGGAGCACCCAGATATATAAAGCAAGTTCTATAAGACCTGCAAAGAGACTTAGACTCCCACACAATGATAGTGGGAGACTTTAACACCCCTCTGTCAATATTAGACAGATCAAAAAAAACAGAAAATTAACAAGGATATCCAGAACTTGAACTCAGATCTGAACCAAGTGGACCTAATAGACATTTATGGAGCTCTCTACCCCAAATCCACAGAACATACATTCTTCTCAGCACCACATTGCACTTGTTCTAAAATGGACCACGTAATTGGAAGTAAAACACTTCTCAGCAAATGCAAAAGAATGGAAATGATAACAGTCTCTCAGACCTCATTGCAATCAAATTAGAACTCTGGATTAAGAAACTCACTCAAAACCGCAGAACTACATGGAAACTGAAGAGCCTACTCCTGAATGACTACTGGATAAATGATTAAATGATGGTGGAAATAAAGATGTTCTTCAAAACCAGAGAGAACAAAGACACAATGTACTAGAATCTCTGGGACACAGCTAAAACAGTGTTTAGAGGGAAACTGATAGCACTAAGTGACCACAGAAGAAAGTGAGAAATATCTAAAATCAGTGACCTAACTTCACAACTAAAAGAACAAGAGCAGCAAGACCAAACAAATTCAAAAGCCAGCAGAAGACAAGAAATAACTAAGATCAGAGCAGAACTGAAGGAGAGAGACACAAAAAGCCCATCAAAAAAAATTTAATGAATCCAGGAGCTAGTTTTTTGAAAAGATTAACAAAACAGACCACTAGAAAAACTAAAAAGAATAAAAGAGGGAAGAATAAAAAAACAAAAAGAAGATTACCACTGATCCCACAGAAAGACAAACTACCATCAGAGAATCCTAAAAACACCTCTATACAAATAAACTAGAAAATCTAGAAGAAGTGGATAAGTTCCTGGACCCACACACCCTCCCAATACTAAGCCAGGAAGAAGTTGAATCCATGCATAAAGCAATAAAAAGTTCTGAAATTGAGGCAGTAGTTAATAGCCTACCAACCAAAAAAACCCCAGGACTAGACGGAATCACAGCCAAATTCTACCAGAGGTACAAAGAAGAGTTGGTATCATTCCTTCTGAAATTATTCCAAACAATAGAAAAAGAGGGACTCCTCCTTAACTCATTTTATGAGAGCAGCAGCATCCCGATACTAAAAGCTGGTGGAAACACAACAAGAGAAGAAAATATCACTTCTGGTTTTTTAATTCCACAAACTATTTTTCAGAGCACTGTCTTATTCATTTTAGAATTTTGCAACTTCTTTTCTATTATCCAGTCCACTTTCCACCTCTCTCAGATACCTCATGAAATATGTTTCACTATGTCTTACATATTTAGAGACAGAGAAATAATAATATTCAATCTACTAACAAATTAATCTCCATCATATTCTTATTGTCCTTATCATAACTAATTTAATTAAACAATTAAAAAATTAAAACAAGATTATCTAGAAGCACTTTTTAATTTTAAATTTTAACATTTGTTCAATTTAAACCTGGTTCATTATACTTTTGATTGAATCAAATGAGCCTATTGGTTCATTTTACTTTTGGTTGAATCAAAAATTTGACTTTCATAAAAGGCATAAAGTAAACATTACAACAACTACTTTTCATTGCAGTGTATCTTCTTTGTTATTTGTAATTCATGTTTGAGTTACCGCAAATATGAATAATAAAATGAAAAATGTAGAAAATAAATAATATTGTGGAAAAATATGATATATATCTGGTTATCAACTTAAGAAATATATCTGGAAAGTGATATGCAACACAATTGATATGAAAATATTAGCAGATAGCATTAAATTTACTCACATTGCCTTAATTACTGATGCAAAAACAAGGGATAAAAATTAAAGCAGTAAGTTATTTTCATAGATTCCAGGGGAATTTGCATTTTTTAATTTTTTTAAAATTTCATTTTATACACAGGAGTTTTGAGAGCTTTGGTTTTTAAACATATGACAGTCATTAGCATAAGAAAAATCTGGTTTTTGACTATAATAGGTTATATTGCACACTCTGAGATTTGTCATCATTTACTGATATTTTACACTTCTGTTAGAGGTTTAAAGTGTGGTTATTAACACTTGGATTATAGACTTTGATGAAGTCCCTAAGGTACTTCATCAGTTAGGCAAGTTGAAACACTGAATAACTCAATTGCTGGTATAGAAAAGACAAGCTCCTTTCATAGAGTTTAAGAATCAAAACAAAATTGTTGGCCCCATGATAGAAGTTTAAGTTTCATAATTAAGATCCTTGCCCTATGACCACGGATGCTGATTGTGCAATTGATGTTGAAAGCAGCTGCTGATTCATAAGATCCAGGTGGCCCAGAGTGAAGTGCTACAGTGAAAACTGGTAAAAGACTCTGCCTGCTTCAGGGATAAAAAACCATACACTAACATAAATTAATGATTCATAATTATTCTAAATGGTTAGATGTGTGAAAAGTAAGAGTTTAGTAAGAAAAATGACTGTGATTATGCTATTCTCTGGCCCATTTCTTAACCCTTCGGGATTTCCATAAAAGCTAAAGTGATATTATTAAGTGACAGTTTATAATCACTTCAGTGGAGAAAAAGAATAAAATTCCATTAGTCCTATTTCAAAAACGGCTTTATGCCACATTAGAGTGAATTAACATGCTTAAAATAGAATCTAAAAGAACTTGTTTTTGAGAAGTGTAAGTTCATTAAGAAAACACTTGACAATTTGAAATGTAAATACTTTCCTGACAAATTTTAATTTCTCTGGAAGAACATGTTTACAGACAATTTTCCTAGAAGCCTGAAGTCCTCATGTATAGTGGTCAAAGACCAACAAATAAAGCTCATTTCATAAAGTTACTACTTGGAAAACTGGAATAGATGATAGATATTAACTGTTGAAAATTGAATATGAAAGTCTATACACATAGATCATCGAAGTTCACATTTCCTTTTAGAACAAACATAAGAAACTTAACTAAATCCTTAATTGATGAATATTGTAGAAACTCCATACCACACAATAGCTCTTAAATTTTAACCATCAGTATGTCTTAATCTGACAGGTCACGTACAGGATTTTGCCCCTGGTACTCCAATTCCCTTCCTAGCTGGAGTTAACACAGTGTAGCAGCTTTACTCTAGCAATAAGTCCATAATGAGCCTGGTAATGAGGTTCCAGTAGGTGAGCTGTGCTATGCTAGCTCTGATGTTTCTGAACCAAACATACAATGCTGGTGTTTTACAGTGCCCAGTGTTCCTTTCTGCCTGCTGTTTAAGCAGTTGATAATATTAGGTACTCACCGCAGCAAAAGTCCTTTCAGACTTTGTATTGCTCTAGTCCCCAAACTGACTGTTGCTCATCTAAGTGCTTTAGTCTTAAATATATTTTGCAGCTCTCCATGGGTTATAAATACTTAAGATGAAGCTCAGATATGGGAACATTTACAAATAAATACCAAGTTAAAGTTTTTTTTATTGCATTTTAGGTGTTGGGGGTACATGTGCAGAACGT
>CM052649.1:88058014-88093963 GCA_028533165.1 Leontopithecus rosalia
ACTGCAAAAATTTTTTCCCATTCTGTTGGTTGCTGATTCACTCTAGCAACTGTTTCTTTTGTGGTGCAGAAGCTGTGGAGTTTGATTAGGTCCCATTTGTCTATTTTGGCTTTTGTTGCCAATGCTTTTGGTGTTTTGGTCATGAAGTCCTTGCCTACTCCTATGTCCTGAATGGTTTTGCCTAGATTTTCTTCTAGGGTTTTTATGGTTGTAGGTCTTATGTTTAAGTCTTTAATCCATCTGGAGTTAATTTTAGTGTACGGTGTCAGGAAGGGGTCTAGTTTCTGCTTTCTGCACAAGGCTAGCCAGTTTTCCCAACACTATTTATTAAACAGGTAATCCTTTCCCCATTGCTTGTTTTTGTCAGGTTTATCAAAGATTGTATGCTTGTAGATATGTTGTGTTGCTGCTGATGCCTCTGTTCTGTTTCATTTGTCTACATCTCTGTTTTGGTACCAGTATCATGCTGTTTTGGTTACTGTAGCCTTGTAGTATAGTTTGAGGTCTGGTAGTTGTGATGCCTCCTGCTGTGTTCTTTTTGCTTAGAATTGACTTGGCTATGCGGGCTCTCTTTTGGTTCCATATGAAGTTCAAGGTGGTTTTTTCCAGTTCTGTGAAGAAAGTCAATGATAGCTTGATGGGGATAGCGTTGAGTCTGTAAATTACTTTGGTCAGTATGGCCATTATTCATGATATTGATTCTTCCTAACCATGAATATGGAATGTTTCTCCATCTGTTTGTTTCCTCTCTTATTTCGTTGAGCAGTGGTTTGTAGTTTTCCTTGAAGAGGTCCCTTATGTTCCTTGTAAGTTGTATCCCTAGGTATTTTATTCTCTTTGTAGCAATTGTGAATGGCAGTTCATTCTTGATTTGGCTCTCTTTCAGTCTGTTGTTGGTGTATAGGAATGCTTATAATTTTTGCACATTGATTTTATATCCTGAGACTTTGCTGAAGCTGCTTATCCATTTCAGGAGTTTTTGAGCTGAGAAAATGGGGTCTTCTAGATATACTATCATGTCGTCTGCAAATAGAGACAATTTGGCTTCCTCCCTTCTTATTTGAATACCCTTTATTTATTTTTCTTGCCAGATTGTTCTGGCTAGAACTTCCAGTACTATATTGAATAGGATGGTGAGAGAGGGCATCCTTGTCTAGTGCCAGATTTCAAAGGGAATGCTTCCAGTTTTTGCCCATTCAGTATGATATTGGCTGTTGGTTTGTCGTAAATAGCTTTTATATTTCATTTTTCAAATATGAGAGAGCTATTTACAGACTTGCAATATAGACTGTTGACCAGGAGTTCCAGCCCACAGGCCACAGACATCAATCCGTACTTGTTTGTGGCCTGTTATGAACTCCAATGGGCAAACCCAGAGAGAGAAGCTTCCTCTGTATTTACAGCCACTCCCCATAACTTGCATTACCGACTAAGTTCCACCTCCTCTCAGATCAGCAGTGACATTAGAGTTTCAGAGGAGTGTGGACCTAATTGTGAACTGCACATGTGAGGGATCTAGGTCGCATGCTTTTTATGAGAATCTAATGCGTGATGATCCATCATTGTCTTCCATCACCCCCAGATAGGATCATCTAGTTGCAGGAAAACAAGCTCAGGGATCCCACTGATTCCACATTATAGTGATTTGAATGATTATTTTATTATATATTGCAATATAATAATAATATAAATAAAGTACTCAATAAGTGTAATGCATTTGAATAATCTCAAAACCGTCCCCTGATCCTGGTCTGTGTATAAATTGTCTTTTACAAAACCAGTCCCTGGTGCCAAAGAGGTTGGGGACCCCACTGCTGTAGATCATATGTCAGAAATCACATGCTTGTTGTGTAGTAAACAATAGTAAATGTTTTTGACAGATTGCTGTTATCATAGTTATATTACCAGATTAGTGATATTTAGAGATTTGATATTTAAATAGCTTTGTATATTAATATTTTTAAAAATATAATGTTATTAGCTTTTTTTGATAAAATAATCTTAAGTATTTATCATTTGTATGGACCTTAAAATTTATAGAGTACTTTTCATTAATGTTTTTATATATAGAAGAATTGGGGAAGTTTATTTTAGCAAAAATTGGTTGATATACTTGTTTTTGAAACATAAAAATTTTCTAATTCTAAAAATTCATGTGTTCCAACTAAGCTTTCTTTTATTCTTAATGATATGAGTTTATTGTAGCTTTTGTTATTTTTGGTTTTAATACTTTTTTGGCCTACATCCCCCAGTACACATCTGTTATAAATATTTTCATACAATTTCTTCTAATAATATATTTAATTTCTTTTTCTTTTTTAAATGTTCAATTGCTTTAACATTCCCCTCTTATTCTAGTTTTTCTGCTTCTCTAAGTATCTTTTCTTTTTTTGAGTTGGAGTCTTTGCTGTTGCCAGGATGGAGTGTGACGACAAGATCTCGGCTCACTGCAACCTTCCACTCCCTGGTTCAAGCAATTCTCCTGCCTCAGTCTCCCGAGTAGCTGGAATTAAAGGCACATGTCACTATGCACAGCTAATTTTTGTATTTTTTGTAGAGACAGGTTTTCACCATGTTGGCCAGGATGGTCTTGATCTTCTGCCTTGTAATCTGCCTGCCTCTGCCTCCCAAAGTGCTGGGATTACAGGCATGAACCACTGCACCCAGACTACTCTGAGTATCTTATGTAGTCAATTAATTAATTTAAATATCTATGTCAACAAAGCATAAAGGTAGAACATTTTTAGCAAATATGATTTTAAAAAAAAGAACTAGGCATGTCGTTGAATCTGCAGTTGACAGCAAACTGACTGCAACAGCACATCAAAAAGCATATCCATCACGATCAAGTAGGCTTCATCCTGGGGATGCAAAGCTGGTTCAACATATGCAAGTCCATAAACGTAATCCACCACATAAATAGAACCAAAGACAAAAACCACATGATTATCTCAATAGATGCAGAGAAGTCCTTTGACAAAATTCAATAGCCCTTTATGCTAAAATTCAAAATAAAATAGGTATCAATAGAACATATCACAAAATAATAAAAGCTATTTATGACAAACCCACTGCCAATATTATATTGAATGGGCAAAACCTGGAAGAATCCCTTTGAAATCTGGCACTAGACAAGGATACCATCTCTCACCACTTTTATTAAATATAATATTGGAAGTTTTAGCCAGAGCAGTCAGGCAAGAAATAGAAATACCAGGGATACAATTAGGAAAGAAGGAAGTCAGATTGCCTCTATTTGCAGATGACATGATTTTATATTTAGAAGACACCATTGTCTCAGCCCAAAACCTTCATAAGCTGATAAGCAACTTCAGCAAAGTCTCAGGATACAAAATCAATGTGCAGAAATCATAAGCATTCCTATACACCAATAACAGAAAACAGAGAGCCAAATCAAAGTTGAACTTCCATTCATAATTGCTACAGGAAGAATAAAATACCTAGGAATACAACTATCAAAGGAAGTTCTCCTCTTCAAGGAGAACTACAAATCACTGCTCAAGGAAATAAGAGAAGACACAAACAGATGGAAAAACATTTCATGCTCATGTTTAGGAAGAATCAATATTGTGATAATGGCCATACTGCTCAAAGTAATTTACAGATTTAATGCTATCCCAATCAAACTACCAATGACCTTCTTCACCAAACTGGAAAAAAACAACTTAAACTTCATATGGAACCAGAAAAGAGCCCACATAGCCAAGACAATCCTAAGCAAAAGGAACAAAGCTGGCAGCATCACACTGCCTGACTTCAAGCTATACTACAAGGCAACAGTAATCAAAACAGCATGGTACTGGTACCAAAACAGAGAAATAGACCAATGGAACAGAACAGAGGCATTGGAGCCAACACAGCATTGTACTGGTACCAAAACAGAGACATAGACCAATGGAACAGAACAGAGGCCTCCAGAGCAACACCACACATCTACAACCATCCAATCTTTGACAAACCTGATAAAAACAAGCAATGGGGAAATGATTCTCTGTTTAATAAATGTTGTTGGAAAAATTGGCTGGCAATGTTCAGAAAGCAGAAACTGGACCCCTTCCTTACACCTTACAATAAAATTAACTCCAAATGGATTAAGGACTTAAACATAAGACCTAACACCATAAAAGCCCTAGAAGAAAACCTAGGCAAAACCATGCAGGACATAGGCATAGGCAAAGACTTCATGACTAAAACACCAAAAGCAATGGCAACAAAAGACAAAATAGACAAATGGGATCTAATTAAACTTCAGAGCTTCTGCACAGCAAAAGAAAACAATCATTATAGTGAAGTGGCAACCAACAGAATGGGAAAAATTTTTGCAATAGACGCATCTGACAAAGGGCTAATATTCAGAATCCTCAAAGAACTAAAACTGATTTACAGGGAACAAACAAAGCCATTCAAAAGTGGGTGAAGGACATGAACAGACACTTTACAAAAGAAGACATATATGAGGCCAACAAACATGAAAAAATGCTCATCATCACTGGTCATTAGAGAAATGCAAATCAAAACTGCACTGAGATACCATCTCACACCAGTTAGAATGGCAATCATTAAAAAATATGGACACAACAGATGCTGGAGAGGATGTGGAGAAATAGGAACATTTTTACACTGTTGGTGGGAGTGTAAACTAGTTTAACCATTGTGAAAGACAGTGTGGAGATTCCTCAAGGATCTAGAAATAGAAATTCTATTTGCCCCAGCAATCCCATTACTGGGTATATACCCAAAGGATTATAAATCATTCTATTATAAAGACACATGCACACACATGTTCATAACTGCACTGTTACAATAGCAAGGACCTGGAACCAACCCAAATGCCCATTAATGATAGACTGGACAAAGAAAATGTGGTGCATATATACCATGGAATACTATGAAGCCATAAAAAACAATGAGTTCATGTCCTTTGTAGGGACATAGATGAACCTGGAAACCATCATTCTCAGCAAACTGACACAAGAACAGAAAATCAAACACTGCATGTTCTCAGTCATAGGCAGGTGTTGAACAATTAGAAAATGTGGTCACAGAGAGGGAAGCATCACAAATGGGGTCTGTTGCGGGGGGCTAGTGGAAGGATAGGGGGAGGGAATGGGGGCGAGGGATAATGTCAGGAGAAATGTCAGGTATAGATGATGGGGGGATGGTTGCAGCAAACCACCTTGCCATGAATGTACCTATGCAAAAATCTTGCTAATTTGCACATGTACCCCAGAATGTAAAGGGCAATAAAAAAAATCTGCAGTTGATTATAGGATGAGAAAAATGCAAAATAGATAGTGACATGGAAGTTAGATGAAGACTTTGAATGGCACGTAAATCACAAAGATGCATTTTCATTTCACATACAAAGTCTCATTTGGAATTACAAAGCAGAGCTTATTTTTATGTGCTATATCATATTACATAGAATTGTTTTCACACTGAATTCCATGATTCTTTTCAGCATTTTTTATACTTATCAGTGAACATACTCTCATAGAATCTGGTTAAACTTGTCTTATCGAAAATTCTAATGTTATTTGAAATAAAGTGGAATGAACAGCTCTGTGTTTACGCTTTAAATTGTGCCTTAAAGTACACCCAAAAGCTAGTTGTTACATATTGTAATAGACAGGTTTTGTTTCAGAGGCTGATTAGTTTTATTGATTAACACTGCATTTGATTTATTAGCTTTTGCCTGCTTATAGAATGCCTGAGTTTTTCAGGAATAAGTTAAGCTTATTGAAAAACATTTGTCAAACTCTGTCTATTAAACCATAACAAAGAGGAAGTTGCTTCACTTCTAGTTCAGTACGGCTGAATGAGCAGTTGGATGAACAAATAAAAATCTTTTTTCTGGAAATGCCAATCACAAGCTAAACTATAAACCATATACACACACACACACACACACACGTATACACACACATGCGCACACACACACACAAACTATGGTAGTAATACCCATAGAATCCCAAAAAAATCAGCATTTAAGATAGGCTGGGAAAATAATCATGTAGAGAAATTGCAGCTATTTTGTCTTTTTTAGGTTGACAAATATGCAAGTTTTATTGCTATTTTTCTACGTTCTTACATATTTTTCAGTGTATATATTTAGGAAAAGCTATGTATAAAGATAATGGCATCCAACAAAGTCTGTGTTGTTCTATAACTCAAATTTTCAACTCTATAATTACTATAAAGGAAACTATGTCTCTTTAAAATAATTTCAGAGAAAAATATAAATTGAGTATTGGAAATGTTGGTGTAATTTGTACACAGTTATAAAGACAGTAAGAAGCAGGAACAGGACTCCTAATACCCATGAAACTAAACTAATTATTTTTACAAGTGGTAACATACCTAATATCGATAACCACCATCATCAATAGGCAATGAATTACAAGGAATGCTATTACAAAATTGTGTTGTATGTCTTCTATAAGGTGATGATTATTCATCACTTTACAATTATTAGAACGGTTATTGTCTCCAAGAAAGAATTTACAGAATCAATATGTAAACAACAACAGCAATTATATCACCAGGCACAGGTGATATAATTGAGGCACAGGTGATATAATTGATATAAAAAGAAAAAAGTTTTTTCAGTTAAAAGATGAAAGAAAATTATAAATTAGATTTACAATCTAAAAGGGAATGGATACGTACACTGATCCAAATGATATGGAAAATGAAATCTTAAAAATAATTATTGTTAAAGAATGTAGAAAGAAATCAGATATCAGTTTCTTCAAAATTATTTAAGTATCAATTTTTAAATCTTGGAAAAAATACAAAACAGGCTATCGCACATATTTACCCATATTAGGAAAATAATTTAAGTACAATTTGATACTGTGAATATTGCAAACAAGAGATCAAGTAAATGTCCACTTCTAGCTATATAAAACTGGCTGGTAGGACCTTATGCTCTAAAAAGGAAAATGTTAATAAAATTCAATTAGAATCGGAAGTTGACATTCCAGCAAGAAGGAGGAAACAACGCAATATAAACTTCAAGTTTTTGCTATTTTTCTCTAGAGGCATTTGGCCTAATGTCCTGAAGAGGTAAAGGTCCTGACGAGTTATATAGAAAACCAAAACTTAGAGAATGTGGAATACAACAGCATTGTCTTAATCAGCGCTAAAGAGACAAATGTTAGAGTTCAGGGTAGTGATAGTAGACAGATACAGAGTCTACAGGATCACAGAGAAAACAGAAATGCAAATGAGCCTTACATCTTGCATCACTTCCTTCCAGGGTATTTTTGTTCTTTAAATGCAGCAGTAAAAAAGGCTAATAACTAAGCAAATAAGCAGTGGCTGAGCATCTCTGAGGCTAAAACAGCTTTTGGAAGGTGACTGTGGAGATCACTGTCCACAGCAGATGAAGGATCTCTAGAAAACGCTGTAGGGTTTTAGTACAGATTCTAAAATGAGACAAACTAAAGAAAGAACAGTTTAGAAATTGTCTATCAAAATAAAATAAAACTTAGAATCACCACAAAACAAATTAAGATCACCTAACCATTTTTTGATGGCTTCCAGAAGCAAAATAACCACTCTTGCTTGGAAAGTGAAATTAGAGTATCTAATTTTTTTTCTGTGTTTGTGTACGTATGTGTATTTATACAGATATACACTTAGGGTCACTTCAGGAGAAAAAACCAAAATTCACCGAAAAAGGACTCCTGAATGATACAGACATCAGTGTTGTAAAAAATGCTAATTGACAATTCCAAGGTCAAGAATATAACTGAATGCAAATTTCAGCATTGAATTGAAATTTATAAAAATAATGAATGGTACTTCAAAAAATAAAAAAGATAGTTTAAATTATGAAGTCAGTAGATGTGCTTAACAACAGGTTATAGACAAATAAAGAGATAATATTTGAACAGAATTATTTATCAACAGAAAAATGCAGTTTGAAGCAGATGGACAAAATCGTAAATAATAATGAATGAGATGTTTACAAAACTAAAAAATAATTGACAAAATGCATCCATCTACAAAGACTTCAGAAGTTCTACAAAACCTGATAGGATAGATCAAATAAAATCACACTTAGCATCATAACAAAACTGTTTGAAGAGAAAGTCAGACAAAAATCCTAGAATTAACAGAAACCTACAATTTACATTTACTGCAGTGACAAAATAACTCAGACTTTCATAGAGAAATACTGGTTTGGCATTTTCTAAGTACTGAAAGAAAATAGCTGCCATTATGGCATTTTATTTCCATGGGGAAATATCCTCCAGGAATATTGACAAATAAAATACATTTTCAGACAAAAGAATTGGGGAGCCCCTTTACCTGGAACCAATACTAGGATAAAGTGTTTGGGAATTTCTGACTTAAATCTTTTATGAGGCTGTATTCAGAAATCATCCAGGTTTAGAATTATATGAAGGCTGAAATGAAGCTAGATGACCTGATATAAAGGTGAATCACTCCCACAGGCTTGAGAGTTGGTATTGACTATTTATTAAATACTTCAGTTGTTCTTGATAGGTTTTCTCTAAGAGATAGCTTGAGTGTTGTCACAGAATGACAGTTGGATTATTCTAGATTGAAAAAAGCAAGGGTCTGAAAGTTTATTTTTTATGGCAGGCATGCCTTTTATGGTTTGTTCTTAGAAGTCACACACCAACACATATACAGTATTCCGTTGGTCACAAGGGCAAGCCTTGTTTCAGTGTAGAAGGGGACTACATAAGGACATAATACCATTATGTTATTATGGCAAGAATAATTTTGGTGTAGTTTTCAGGCTGGCTCACAGATGTATCTAAAACACAAAAGCAAAGAACAAAAACTTTGCTATTATTTATAATTAGAGAAATGCAAATTATACTACATTGTGGTTTAATTTCTCACTTTTAACCTGTCAGACTAGAACAAAACTATATGATGACGATCTGAGAATGAACCTATGGATAGAACATTGCTCATACACCGTTTTAACTGGAGAGAAATTTGTCAATATCCAACAAAAGTACATTGACATTTAATATTAGGTCCAGTAAATTTATTTCTATGAATTACAGCCAATGATATATCAACCAAAACTAAAATATTCATGTAGTATTTGTAACTAAATGAAGATAAAGGAAAAGTAAAACAATATGCCCATGAACAGAACAGTGAATTGAATAAATTAATACATCCACATAATGAAGAATTTTGTATCTGTGAAAAGTGGTAAAAATTTCTATTAACTGATATCATGTTATTTCTGAGATATGTTTTCAAATTAAAGATGCTAAGTAAAAAAAATTATAACAAGTAATTTTTTTAGTGCCACACAGCATTTTATTTATTTATTTATTTACTTTTTATTGTACTTTAGGTTCTGGGGTACATGTGCAGATCATGCAGGATTATTGCATAGGTTCATACATGGCAATGTGGTTTGCTGCTTCCATCCCCCCGTCACCTATATCCGGCATTTCTCCCCATGTTATCCCTCGCTGACCTCCCTACCCGCTGTTGTCCCTCCCTTACCCCCCACAATGGACCCCAATGTGTGACGCTCCCCTCCCTGTGTCCATGTGTTCTCATTGTTCAACACCCACCTATGAGTGAGAATATGCGGTGTTTGATTTTCTGTTCTTGTGTCAGTTTGCTGAGAATGATGGTTTCCAGATTCATCCATGTCCCTACAAAGGACATGAACTCATCCGTTTTTATGGCTGCATAGTATTCCATAGTGTATATGTGCCACATTTTCCTTGTCCAGTCTATCATCGATGGGCTTTTGGGTTGGTTCCAGGTCTTTGCTATTGTAAACAGTGCCACAGTGAACATATGTGTGCGTGTGTCTTTATAATAAAATTATTTATGATCCTTTGGGTATATACCCAGTAATGGGTCTGCTGGTTCAAATGGAATTTCTATTTCTAGGCCCTTGAGGAAACACCACACTGTCTTCCACAATGGTTGAACTAGTTTACACTCCCACCAACAGTGTAAAAGTGTTTCTATTTCTCCACATCCTCTCCAGCATCTGTCTCCTCCAGATTTTTTAATGATTGCCATTCTAACTGGAATGGATTGCCATTCCACTTGAGGTGGTATCTCAAGGTGGTTTTGATTTGCATTTCTCTAATAATCAGTGATGAATTACATTTAATAAAAAGTGTGGTAAAACATACAAATGTTTCTTTTCTTTTATTTTTTTTTCTTTGTAAAAGCAAAAACAGAGAAGGCAAGCCAGTGCTAATTATATTGATTACTTACAAAGAGTGGGTGGAAACAAGTTTTAAAAGATAAATGGAGATGACATTCTCAGAGTTTCCATCTTGAATAGTTTTTACATTTGGAAACATATTACTAGTTTATATATTAGTTTACATTTTTAATATCTGTATATTTTATTTATATTTTTATAAATGAATATGTATTTATATTACTAGCTTATACATAGTAATATATATTTATATTACTAGCTTATATACTCAAACCAATTTAATAATGCTAATTCCATTGCTGAAGTATGGAGAATTGAAAGTAAGTCTGAATCACCTTTTTTGTGACAGAAAATAAAGTTACTAAAATATTAATACATAAATTGATAAATAGCACATATGTACAGATGCGAATGTAAACATAGATATATATATATATACATATATATTTAAATACTTTATCCTAGTGTTGTTACCACGTAAAGGGCCTCCCCAATTTTTTTGTCTGAAATTGTATTTTATTTGTCAGTATTTCTGGTGGATATTTCCCAGTGGAAATAAAATGCTATAATGGTAGTTATTTTTTTTCAGTACTTAGAGAACGCCAAATCAGTATTTCTCTTGTGACTATGTCTGAGTCATTTTGTCATTTCAGTAAATGTAAATTGTAGGTTTCTATTACTTTTAGGATGTGTGTATACACATGTGTAATATAAATGTCTCATTTTTGGCTTTATCTGCTACAAGTGTATTGCAAGAAGATATCCCCAAAATATGATCAAACTGATGGATGAGAGTTTGGTTTTGATCATAATTTCTGCAAATGGCAATTTGGTCTCATATTTCTATATGTTAAAACTACTTTTTTAAAGTCTGTCAAATGGGATTGGATGTCCTATACATTTTTTAACATGAACACAAATTGCTATTGTAAAATTTTTGTGTTTATTTGGTGCTCACTCTGTCAGGAAATAGGCTTTTATTTTTATAAAATGGATTTCAGGGATGTCTCCTAAGTTGGCCACGACATTTTTCTTCTATTATATGTGAATACAGTTAATCAAATTACAGTGTTTTAGATTGTTCACAAATGTTCACTCCTTTTGTAAGTAGTATATGGCTCTGATTCATTATTTTTCTACAGAACAGATATTTTCATTTTTATTTTTTAAGAATATTTACATCTAAATGCAGAAGTGATACTGGCTTGCAGTTGTAAGATTAGCCAGTTTGATATTGAGATTTTTCTAGTCTCTTAATAATGGCTTAAAGAAATATTTCATAAAATATCTGTCCCTTGTTGGTTTTAAAAAATGAATATTATAGCTATCTGATTGGATTTTTAAGATTTGCATTTCCCTTTTTGCCCAAGAGGTTTTCTTCTTTATTTTGGTAAAAGGTTTTACTTAATATCCTGCTGGAATGGCCTTTGGTATGTTATTGTGTTTATTTTATTGAAATTTTCCTGTTTGCTTTCTGATCAGGGAGTGATATATTTCTATTTCAAGAAACTTACTGATGTTCTCTATGATGTAATATATAGTCATCTTTAAATATTGATGTGCATTTGAAAAGGTGACACATCCTCTGCTATAAGCATGTATATTCAATGCCTATCCATAAGTCTACCTCATTGATCATCTTGTTTAATTCTTCTATGTCTCCATTGTTTGACTCCCCAGTCTTATTCTTCTCTCTTTCACCTGAAAGTAACCACTATTCCATATTTTATGAGTTTCCTCCTTATTCATATACTATAATAACACCATACCTTATATGAGTTATATGAGTTAAAATTCATTTATTATTCAACTCATAAAATTTATAATAAATAAATACCCTTGTCCAAGTTTTCCTATATAGATTGGTGAAAGTTTTCCCAGGTTTTTCAAGTTTTTCCTGAAAGTAGAATGGCTGATATATGCAGATTTAAATTTCATTAGAAGTACAAATTATTATTTGTTTGCCTTATTCTATTTCCTTCATAAGGTAATACATATAGCTACAGTCAGTTTTTATATTTTTTTTGTTTATTCCTATGTTGTTTGTAGTTACAAAAAAGCATTGATACATTTAGTGCAATGATCTTTCAGAATGTGTATCCTTTTTTTTGTTTTGTTTTGTTTTTTGAGATGGAGTTTCACTCTTGTTGCCCAGGCTAGAGTGCAATGGCAGGATCTCAGCTCACTGCAACCTCCGCCTCTCGTGTTCAAGCAATTCTCCTGCATCCGTCTCCCGAGTAGCTGGGATTACAGGCATGCACCAGCACACCTGGCTAATTTTTTGTATTTTTGGTAGAAACGGGGTTTCTCCATGTTGATCAGGCTGGCATCGAACTTTAGACTTTGTAATCCACCTGCCTTGGCCTCTCGAAGTGCTGGGACTACAGGCATAAGCCACCATGCCTGGTCCCAGAATGTGTATACTAGAATTCTATTAGCTATAAGTTTTCATATAGACAACGACTTTATTGATATTTAATCCTATCTTTTGTAAATTACATTTATTGCTTTCTAACCTTTATACTACTTTTTATTGTTTTAGTATGTCAGCTGGAATCCCCAATGAAATTGTGACTAGAAACTCAGGTAGAGTTCTTATCTTAATCTTAACATTTTAATTAAGATGAAAATGGTCCTAATGATTCAACATTAAACAATATGATTTCAAGAGGTTTTATGTAGATATTTTAGTTGTTTACCAAAAGCCTCTATTATTGGAATATGTTAAGTGTTTTTAATATGGACAAAGAGTAATATTCGGTTAATATTCATATACATAGTAACAATTTTCTTAATAGTATATCACTCATGCTCTTCAAGTTTAAAAGCTACATGATTAGAATGTGTTATTGATATAGAAAGGAGGCAGACAAACTCCCAGGCAGGTAAGAAAGGGTCCCGGGAGAATCTCCAACCTGCCCAAGTGTTAACACCAAATGTTTTGTGCAGATAAGGGAACCTGCACAGGGGATTTTCCTAGGCATGCCTGCAGGGACTGGAGGCCACATGCACTGAGGGAATTCGGTGGAACCAATCTGCATGCAGGATCCCTCTCTTTGCTCAGAGCTTTCCTTTCACCTAATAAATTCTGACCTCCTCATCCTTCAGTCTGTCTGTGTGCCCAATTTTTCCTGGTCGTGAGACAAGAACCCAGATTTAGCTTAACAAAGGACAAAAACTTCTCCTGCCTCTATCATTATTTTATTTGCACATTGATAATTACGTATACTTACATTTTAATGAATATGTGACTGTTTCATACAGGCTTCTGGGGAATATTGCTATCAATATTATAAAATATGTGAGAGGTTTTACCCTTCTGCAATTTTCAAAAAAGAAAAAAGAAAAATTGTATAAGATACGGCATATAATTTCCTCAGAAGTTTAGTATAATTCATTTAAAAACTGTGACTGTTGTCCAGGTGCTGTGGCTTACACCTGAAATCCCAGAACTTTGGGAAGCCAATCCAGGTGAATCCCTTGACGTGAGGAGTGTGAGACCAGCCACAGCGAAATCGTCTCTACTAAAAATATGAATTAGTTGAGTGTGGTGGCATGCACTTGTAATCCCAACTAATTGGGAGGCTGAAGCAGGAGAATTGCTTGAACCTGGGAGGTGGAGTGAGCCGATTCCACCACGCACACCAATCTAGGTGACACAGAGAGACTCCATCTAAAATAGTAATATTAATAAATGAAAATAAAAACTCTGACTGTACCTTTATTTGTACTCAGATATATGAGTGCCAACTAAATTTAGTGATAGAAGAGTTAAAATTATATTTACATGCATCCATAATTTTGTTTAAATTTTGGTTATCTTGTCTTCTTTGTAAAATGTCTAATTTTGTTTATGTTTTCATATAGAACCATCACATATATTCTTACTCAAATGCTAGAGACATTAAATATCAGCAAATCACTGTGCTCACTACTCTCCCACTACACACAAAAGTTTCAGGATGACCTTGAAGAAGTTTATAGCTATTTGGAAAATATAATTGTGTTTTAATGAAAAGACACCAGAGAGAAACTCTGAAGAGCTATTTTAGCCAATATGTAGCTAGAATATTATAGCAACACAATGCAGAAAATTGTATAACTACAATGTAGATATGCCAAGTGAGAAAACATTTTTCCCCACAGCTCCTACTCATTTAGAGACTGCCAATTCTGAAGCCTCTAAGAGGTTTTTTTTTGGTTTTCTTTTTTCTCAATCTAATATATAATGGAAACATTTGTCTCTTTTCTGAGTTTTCAAGGTTTAAAAGATTTTATAAAATGTTTTCTTTTCTTCTAGAAGTTGTCTCTAAATATCTTTGGTTTCTGCTAATGGTAAAAGAAAGTCTGGCTGTGTTTTTGTTATATATTTTACAATCCTATTACCAGAAAATAAATATGCCTCATTTTTTTTAAGCTTGTAAACATTTTTAAAAAGGCACATCTCTTGTTCTTTAGCTAGTATTTTGTCTACCAAAAGGTAATGGATAATCTAATCAAGTCAAATAATTTATTCTAGTATGCAAATATTTGTTTATTCTGCAAATAATTGTTAATCATTTTATATTTTGTTAAACAGATTGAGAAGAATAAATTGCATATACATATAGTATAGTTATTTTAGAATTGTTTGTTGACAACATTAAAAAGTCCTTTTTGCGAAATATGATAAATTGTATCAAATAAATTTTTTGAGCATTTGAAATGTACTAGACCCAAGATTAAATTATGCAAGAATAGAGGCAATTGTTTTTTTCCTCAGGGGAAATTGCAAACGCAGTCCCCCACTACCACAAATTATTCAGTTGAGTTTCCCACATTTGGGGAAATCACAGTGGTCAGCACATATGGAGTGCAATGGCTAAGGAATTGAGGCAAATTTCTAACATGAAGGTGCTTACAAGAGCTGACTCAGCGTTTAAATATCAAAACATTTAAAATAAAATAATTTAACACACTTAACAATGTTTTGTAAGAGATTAGTATTTTAATTAATTATTATTTTTTGGATTATGATGTAAAGCAAAATTCTCTGAGACAGTTATAATCCCATTACTGGGTATATATCCAAAGGATTATAAATCATTCTGTTTTAAGGACACCTGCACATGAATCTTCACTGCAGCACTGTTTACAATAGCAAAGACTTGGAACCAACCCAAATGCCCATCCATGATAGACTGGAGAGGGAAAATGTGGCACATATACACCATGGAATACTATGCAGCCATAAAAAACGATGAGTTTCCATCCTTTGTAGGGACATGGATGAACCTGGAAACCATCATTCTCAGCAAACTGATACAGGAACAGAGAATCAAGCACCACCTGTTCTCACTCATAGGTGAGTGTAGAACAATGAGAATACATGGACACAGGAAGGGGAGCATCACACACTGAGGGTTGTGGGGGTGGATTAGGGAAGGGAGGGGGGGTGAGGAGTTGGGGAGGGATAACATGGGGAGAAATGCCAGATTTCGGTAAGGGGATGGAGGCAGCAAACCACATTGCCATGTATGTACCTATGCAACAATCTTGCATGTTCTTTACATATACCCCAGAACCTGAAATGCAATAAAATATATACATATTTAAAAAAAATAGAAAGAAAATTTATTTTGCCAAGGTTAGGGACATGCCTGTAACAGCCTCTGGAGGTCCTGACCACATGTGCTTGACCCAAGTGGCTAGGTTACAACTTGATGTTATACATTTTATGGAGACGTGAGACATCAATCAATACACGTAAGATATACATTGGTTTCATCCAGAAAGGTAAGGCAACTGAAAGCAGGGGCTTCCAGTTCATAGGCATATTTAAAGATTTTCTGATTGGCCAATGGTTGAAAGAGCTATTAGCTGAAGAAGGGAAGTCTGGGTTATGATAAGGGGTTGTGGAGACCAAGGTTTTATCATATAGATGAAGACTTCAGGTAGCAGGCTTCAGAGATAATAGACTATAAATGTTTCATATCAGACTTAAACAACCTGTTCTATCAGTAATTCCAACAGGGAGAAGGGAATAATGAGGCAGGTCCTTCTCCACTTCCCATCAAGGCGTGAACTCGTTTATCAAGTTAACTTTGGAACACCCTCACTGGAGAGGAGGAATCCATTCAGTTGGTTGTGGGGCTTAGAATTTTATTTTTGGCTTACAATAACAGTACTTCAAAAACAGCTAAGCAAAAACATTGTAGAAACAAAATGTAATCACTTTATAATCATAAATTAAAATTAAATGTTTTAATTTGCCAGAGAGATAATTTAGTACCATCCAAAGGATTTTTAATTTTTCCATTCATCCAACCTAGTACTTGATGAGTTGTTACACATCATATGTCAGCTTTTATCACTATCAACTGGTATAAAGATGTGGAGAGTTAATTCTAAAAGTAGATAAAGTTTTACATTTTTCCCAATTTTATGAAACTAAATATATAGCCAAAATGATTTAAAAAAAACAGCTTCAAATAATCTTTATAAGAAGGGCTGTTTGAGTAAAAATTAGATAATAATACTTTTTCTTTAAACTGACAATTTTATTTAAATATTTAATTAATCAGTATTTTTGACCACAAAACTTTTTCACCATAGTTGCTGGTATTGTACAATAAAGATTATGAACAAATTTTAGCAGTATTAACCTTGTGTTATAAAATTATTTACTATTTACAAAACCAAAATACAATGGCATATAATTATATATTGCAATATTTAATTCAATGGGAATAAAAAATTTGATTATTTTAGGAAAATCCCCATCTAAATATGCAATCCAAGTAGCAACCTCTAGCTTCTTAAGTTAAATAAAAATGTACCTTCTCTTTTTATAAGAAGGAAGACAGACAAGTCTACTATTCAATCTCCCATTTAAATGTTCCTTGAGTCCTGAAATGGAAATTAACGAACCTCCTTCTCTAAATGAGTTCAGATGCCCACCTCCATATCATAAACTGTGATCATATCATTGAGGTTTCAAAGAATCTCCTTGATAATAGAAAGCATTTACTAAGATTCTACCATTTACCAAATTGACTCAGATTGTATATATTATCTCCTCTATTTTTATAACAACCACTTAGAATAAGGATTGATTAATTTAAACAATACATATGAATTGTAGCACTTAAAAAACAAAGTGCCTACCATCATGAATGTTAAATCCTGGAGGAGTCAGAAATGAGTATAACAAATTATCAAAATACAAAATGTTATTGAAAGATTGATGTTATCTTTTAAAAAGCAGAGAAAGGGAACAGAAAGTGTGGTTGGGAGGAAGTGCTAATTTAGGTTGAATAAGAGCAAGAGTTCCTTTGAAGAAGATGTTTTAATACAAATCTAATGTAGATAAGAAATATAACAATGAAAATGTTTTGGGAAAAGCATCTCAGGGAGAACAAGGACAAAAGGTCAGATTAAACATGTGTAATGTTTACAGAAAACATGTTTGGGATGTTTAGGAATAGCAAGGAAGATAGTGTAGCAAAAAAGGAAGAAATGTGGAAGAGTATTTGAGATAATAGAGAGAATGATTAAGAGATAACAGATCCCAGAATATTTGAAGTGTTTCTAAGGACTTGGAATTTTACTATGAGTGATACAGGAAGTCTTTGAAATGATTTCACTGGAGGAGTGACATATGAGACACAGAGGAAAACTTTGGCTTCATGGTGAGAACGACTGAAGGAAAGGGGAAACAAGATCAATTAGGCGGACCAATTGGACCAGTGGTTTTGTGGATGCAGGGATGATGAGGGTTTTGAGGAGTGTTCTATTGAAGCAGGAGATGTAAAAAAAATAAAATAAAATAAAAACCAAAAAAAAAAACCCAAGTTTCCCAGGCTAGTTTACTCCAAGGCCTAGAGATAGGCAGAGCTCAAGTAGAGCTCTGATACCACTATCACTATTTACAAAGCCAGAGCCTTCAAAGGAGGGGCTCCAAAGTTTCTGCTTCTCATTCTGGAACAGAGATAAAAACAAGTTTAACAAGTACCGTCTATTTCCCAAGACTGTTCTCTGTTCTCTCAAGTAACTATGTTTCTGCAAAGGTTATAAGGTTCTGTAAGTTCCCTTCTGTGATCTATGCCAAAGGTCACAAGACTTGCTTAAGATGCAACATCTGTCACTGCTTGATAACTGCCTTTGTCCTGCCTCTGTAAGTTTGCCTTCGTGCCTTGCAAGTTTCACACCACTGAATGCCTAACCCTCTTCGGTTGCATGCATAAAATTTAAGCCCTGTTTTTGTCCAGGACTCAGCCTTTGGATGTTAATCTGCTGGGTAAGTGGCCACTTCAATGAAATCCTCCTGTTTCACCCATCAGTGTCTCCTGTCCCTTAATTCCCACAACACTATAACTTCAAAAGGCTGAGGCTTGGCATGGTGACTAACGCCTAAAATCCCAGCAATTTAAGAGGTTCAGGCGGGCGGATCACTTGAGGTCAGGAGTTCAAGACCATCCTGGACAAAATGGTGAAACCGGGGGTCAAACTTCTGATCTCAAGTGATCTGCCTGCCTCAGCCTCCCAAAGTGCTGGGATTACACCTGGGAGGCGGAGGTTGCAATGAGCCAAGACAGCGCCATTGCTCTCCAGCCTGGGGAACAGAACAAGCCCCATCTCCAGGCAGGGTGGGGGGAACCTATATATACAAAAATTAGCGGGGCGTGGTGGCACTTGCCAGTAATTTTATCTACTCAGGAGGCTAGATCACTTGAACCTGGGAGGCAGAGGTGCAGTGAGCTGAGAGGGGAAAAATAAAATATAATAATTCAAGGAAGAAAGGAGAAATGTGGAGTGATGTCTTTGAATATGAAAAAGGGAATGGATGTAGCACACAAGTGACATGGTTGGCCTCTGTAAAGAGTAGAGAGCTCACAAATACTTAGATGAAGAAAGCACAAGACACAACAGCCCAAATACAGTGAATAAGGGTATATGTAATGCTGGGAGCTTGATGAAATTTTCTTCCAGTTTTTTCCTTTGTTACCTAAGTAGGAATAGCAAAATAAGGTTGGCAGGTGGAAATATGGATGAGGAAAAGGTTTTAGATGTTCAAACAAATAAATAAAAGAATAAAATACTCATCTAGAAGAGTGGAATATTGAATGAGCCAAAGAAATATGTCATGACTGGTAGCCACTAAGATGGAACTAGTAGAGATAACTCTTCACTATAAAGTGACACCAGTCATAATTATACTTATTTTTGTAGATGAGGAACAGAGGCAGAAAAAAAGTAAAATGTCGAATATCACACAGAAAATTACTGCCAAGATTAAGACCATGTGTGAACTTAAGATAACATAATGGTTAATTAATCACTTTTTCTCACCTGCATAACCTTCATGGTTTTGCCAATATTTCCTTTGGAAACCAGAAGGTAGAGTGCTGTCAAATTTTGAAGTAAATCATTCTCTATTCCCCTATGGAAAGGCACTCCACTTACACAGGGGATTTAGGAAGGAGGCAGAAAGAAGGTCCACACATGAAAACAGAATCAAAGAAAGCCAATATTTCCAATTCTAGAGAATGTATCACCATAAGCAAATATGAAAACCAGAAGAATATGGAAGCAGATGAATCTTTAAACCTATATATATATATATGTATACGTATGTGTATATATATATATATATATATATATATATATATACGTATGTGTATATATATATATATACGTATGTGTATATATATGTGTGTGTGTATGTTTATATATATAACATTACATTATACATTATATTACATTACATTACATTATATATATGTAATGAGAACCTAAGGGACAGTGCATTATAGATAGATAGATGGATAGATATTTAATTGTGTGAATGTTTAATTATATTAAATATATATATATTTAATTGTGTGATTGTTTTTGTCTGATAAACAAATAGAGATTTTGATATGGAGGCAATTTACTTGCAAAGTATAATTTGATGTACTGCAAAACAAAAGGAGAATCATGTATTGGATATGACCAAGGTATTTGTATTCTTATGTTAGGAGAAATGGTCTTTTACCAAAGAAGTTTATTTTTTTATCTTAGAAGTTCCAGAGCAAGTGGCCTTACAAGAAAGAAGAGTACATACTAGAAAGCTTAATTGGCAATATAAATAAAGGGGAAAGCTTCAGATGAGTTGACCCTGTCTACATTATTTACTATGAGAGACCTCTTGAACCACTGAAATTGTTCACCCTATGAACCGTTGACATCCTTAACTGTACTATCTCCATCTTAATGTACGTCTAGTGGTAAATGAAGCTCTCTTGAAAGATAAATAAATTTTTAATATTTTTAGACAGAAGTATCAGCCATTACATATGAATTATGGAAAGTTATGAATATGGCTTAAAAATATCAAAGACAAGTAGACTAGGGATTGTGAAAGAAGTTTAAACCATCCTGAACTAGTAAAAGACAAGAAACTGATACTTGTTAGTCAAAATATTAGTGTTTTTAAAATCAGTTTTGATGTGATATTAAATGTTAATGAAGAATAATCTAGACAGCCTTTAATTTTAAAAAATGCTTGTTTCTTGTAATGTACTCTAGACCAAATGTAGTAATGGACATTTGGTCAGCTATAACCAATTTATTTTTAAGTTCTGTCGAGGTTTAAAATTTTTATTTTTTATTTAAAATATAAAAATACAATAGTTGGTTTTCATTCTCTTTCCAGTGATATTTTGTCATAAAGTGAGAAAGGCTGATTATAAGTTTAATAGAGGCTTGCTATTAGCTGTTTCTACTATTATATATCTATATTTCCAAAAATACCATTATTAGTAATTATATTTTGTTTTCATAATGATAGTTATTAATCTGTCTCCCCCAAAACAAAAACCTAGCAAAATCATTCTAGATATCCTTGTCTGGACAGTAGTGGCTCCAAAAGCAAATTATGCCATGACAGCAGGAAGTACTTTTCACTATGTGTCTTTTAAGGATAAAACAGTGCATGAAGCCTAGAAAATTGTGGTCATCAAGAATTTAAAACTTTTATTATTTTTGCCAGCCAAATTGTAAAAAAATAAAAATATTTAAGCAGAGCACATATACACCATAGAATATTATGCAGCAATCAAAAATGTTGAGTTCGTTTCCTTTGTAGGGACATGGATGAATCTGGAGAACATCATTCTCAGCAAATTGACACAAGAACAGAAAAGGAAACACCGTATATACTCACTCATAGGCGGGTGATGAACAATGAGAACACATGGACACAGGGAAGGGAGCACCACACACTGAGGTCTATTGGGGGAAATAGGGGAGGGACAGTGGGGGGGAGTGGGGGAGGGATGGCATGGGGAGAAATGCCAAATATGGGTGAGGGGGCAGAAGGCAGCAAAACACACTGCCACGTGTGTATCTTGCATGTTCTGCACATGTACCCCAAAACCTAAAACGCAATAAAAATTAAAAAAAAAAAAGAATTTGAATCAATCAAGTGTATAAAATTATACTTCAGAGAAAGAATTTTTAATCTTATTTTAAATCTAACATAGGAAAGTATTAATTTTCAATAGTTTTGTTACAGGAAAAAGCATGGATTTAATCAGTGAAGTGTATGTTTCTTTTAACATGTATGCTATTCTGTTGATTGGATTGTTTTCTGTGTACTTACTTTATATCTTCCGAGTTAAGCTTTAGACTGGTAGAGGATAGGCATCACATGAATATCATCATACACAGCAGTGTTTGTAAAGCCAGTCTCCTGCAATAGTTCCAAATGTAGTAGTTCCAAAATAATGTTTTATTTTTCTCTATCGTCTAAGCTGTATTGTCATTGTGCCCCAGAGATATCTATATTTATTCCAAACAATTTCTAGGTTCTATGTTTTTGGTCATATGATTTCCTTCTAAAAAATACTTCTCTAAGCTCCTCTGGTTTTCTCCAAAATTGATTTATCCTCTCCTTAAATATCCATTTCAATCTTATTCCCTACTTAAAGCCATTTTGTAACAATAAATCACTTACTTCAAATGCAAACATACACTGCCACTCTGAAAACGTATATGACTTTGTGGTACATCTATGATGTTACTAACTTTTAAACTGTAATGAGAGTTCTGCATATGTCTGCTTTGGCATAATAAACACACATTCAGTGAGTTTAGGGATTATTCTTAGATATCACAATAGTGGGGCTTCTCAGTTCCTATAATCAGTGGTGAATTTTGGTCATAAAAGTCAATAATACAGTGGAGATTTAAGGAAACGTGGACAGTAAAACTCATTCTGCTTTACTGCCACTAACCTGTTTGTAGCAAAGCTTGGTGGTAGTAAGGGTAAGAGGGGCAATCTAAGTAAGTGGCTAAATAAATTTTGCAATCCCAGATGAACTTGCATGGTAAGCAAGGAGAATGAGCTGCTTCAGTTTCTCAATTCAAGGATATTTGTTTGTTTTAGACATAGATGCCAATAAATAAAACAGGAAAAGCCAACGCACATATATAATCATATCTACATTAACTTGGCCAGAGTATGTGGAAGAAAGGGTAGATTCTCAAAATTAGAAACTGTTACTAACATAAAGACTCAAAGTAGTTCTTATATCCTTAAGTCAAATTAATTTATGACCTCACTAATTTTTCTAGATCTGAACAGTTTCCCAAAATCTTCTCCAGAGCTTTCACAAAGGGATTAGATGAAATGTGGGTCCAACCATATATTCTGGCTCACATCATTTACTTTCCATAATTGTAAGGTGAGGCAGAGGGTAATGAGCATGTTCTGCATTTACTTACATTTTTGTTCTAGTACTGACTGCAGTTGTTGAATTTCTCCTTTCAAATGGATACCTCATTTTCCAGGATGTCATTATTATGCATTGCATACCTGTATCAAAACATCTCATGTACCCTATAAATACGTACACCTACTATAAGCCAAGATAATTTAAAATAAAAAAATTTAAAGAAAAATTTTCCTCACATATTGAATTGCCTCACTTATTTCATCATAATAACACAAATAATTTCATGATTCTATCAAAATTTTCTACGGGATTTGTACCCCTTTGCTTATAAATCCTAGTGACCCAAATATACTCAGTTTTTAATATATTCAATAAATAATTTTTTTATTAATTTGTTTCCCTTCCCACAAAGAAGGTATCTACCCCTCAAAATCCAACCACATACATTATAGATAAGTGACCTTATCTATAATGTTAAAGTTAATAATTCTGGATATTTGTTATAACTATGTATGTGTATACACATGCACACATAAATTTTCTTTTTTTGCCTAAGTAATGAGAGACTTAACATATCATATATAGAAATAGAGCTGACCCAGTATCCACAGCAACCAATCCAGAACCCAAACCACAAACTCGGTAGCAATCATCTTTAAACAGTCATTGCTTAAACAGTAACTTACAATTTGCCTCATTTTTGTCCCAACTTCCAATTTAGGAACAACTAAATCAAATACACTCCCCTAATCAATCATGAGGCTTTCACTCTCCCAGCTGCATCTTCTCAATTAGCACAGACAGCCTGCTGATCTTTTGATTAAGTACTTAAGCAATTATTTGCTAGTCTTTTCTAATCTTGGGTGGTGAATACATTAATTATTTTAATGCTTTATAGTGTTTCATAGACATTGTATGTTTTTCATCTCTTAAATTATTTGCCAGGACCTATCCCTTGACTTACAAGTATTAAGTGCTGAGTAAATCTTGGTTATATAGTAAACTAATATTGTTTGCCTTATTAATCATTTATTTTATTGTATTTTGATAGCTATAGCAATCGCCTAATAAAATGAACTTATGTGATACCATTTCATTTATAAAACGTTTGTAATTAGAACTTATCTGTTCCACTGTCTTCACCGAAGCGTGTGATTGGTAAGTTATTATCTTATCAAATACATAAATGAAGCCTTTACTTAGGATTAATGAAACACTTGCTTATTGGATATGATGATCACTACAATCAGTGCTATCTTCAATTTTAAGCTTAATTCTAAGACTTTCTATTCCAGATGTGTATGATCTTTGCTTGTTTGTTTCATTTTGTGCTTGTGTTTTTGAATTGCGTTTTTCATGCCTTTGATATCTCTATGTGCTTATAAATTACTCAGTCCAAATAGACATCATTATGCTTACTGATAAAATCCTACTGGCTATTTCTTTAAGGTGAATTTCAAATTTATGGGATTTTTTTAAAGCTCCTGCTTATAACTAAAATCTTCATAATATTTTTGTGTCTTTTGTTGTCTACTATTATTCTCTTAATTTCATACATCTCTTTCAAGTATATACAAAAGGACGGGGAACATGAGAATGACTAAAATAAAAATAATTAAAATACAGTTTCTATTTGGTGTCTATTAAGAACATTCTAATCTTTGAACTTTCACTCTATATTTAATGTCTAGTAAAACCATCACAATCTTTGAACATTCATCTTATATTTAAGTCTTTCAGTTTCATTTCAGCTTCCTACATATTTTCTGTTTTAATGCTAATATAAACATGTTGAAAGTTTAAAATAAATGTCTATTTTAACAAGTCTTAATTTTTAAGATAATTTCAAGAATCTAATTTGTTGAAGTGACAAATGATGATGATGATAATGAAGCAGCATCAATGGAAGATGACCTAATAATTCTTTTTGTTTTGGATCAAACTTAATAAATTACATTACAGACTTCACAAGGCTTATGTAGTTATTTTTTTCCCAAAGCTCTCCAGTACTTCACAGTCACCTAGGTGGTTGAAAGAGGATTGTCCTTGTAGGCAAATCTAAACTATCATTTGCTATGTATCAGCATTTTCTTTAATTCTCCTTTAGGAGACCTTTCTTTTTTATTTTCTGATAAGGCAGAAAAACAGAATGAGCCCAAGGGTGTTATTTAATTACATGCTTTCTCAGCTAAAAATAAAATAGGTCACGTCCCTCTGAAAGAAACCATGATGATAAAGGAAGACAGCCTCAGAAATATTAGCAGAAAAATGATAGTCAAAAGGAAATTTGTCCTGAGACCAGACAAATTAAGATGAGTTTTCTGTCTCCACTAATAGCAACTGCTTAATAGTAAGCGCCCCTCTAGGTTTACTGCCCAGCTCAAGCCAATAATAACATTATTTTTTCCTATTAAATCTATGTCTCCTCCCTCATTCATAGGGTTGTACCTTCAGTCATGGTGTCCCCATGGCCACAAATGACTGCACAAGAGGTGACCTGACGAAAGACAATAATTCATTCCCCAGATTTAAAATTGGTATTAGATGATTTGTTTCTAAAACATTGTAGGTTAATTTGTGCTGATCCTTCAAAAATGCAACTTTATAATGTATGCCTTATAGAGATGTACTTGGACATCTCTGCAGTATTTAGACAAAATTTCAGAACCTAATACAGGTTACAGCCAAGAATAGTGATGTAGCTAAACATTTAGAACCATAGATAAGATTATCTTCAGTAACTGATATATTTCTATTTCTTATTTCAATTGATTTCTGAATCCCAGTTTTATTTTGGTCCAATGAATTTTGAATCCTCAAAATAAGAGTTTTTCTACTTAAACTCAAGTTGATTTTTGTTATTTACAGAATGTTAATATAGACTCAGTGCCATATATGCCAGTACAACCTTGGCCAGAGATGAGCTACCTTTACAAATTAGGCTATGCAAATATTTATTATTGAAGTTCTCATATCCTGTGTAAATATCCTAATATATAATACATAGAATATTCAGAAATACATTTAACTCTTGGGTTCTCAAGGTCACAGGCATTGCAGAGCAAGTTTTATTTTTAAATATATATTCATAAAAGTATATACTACAAAGTAATATATACCCATCTACGATATACTCATATTTACTAGTTAGGAAATCTTCAGAGTATGAAGGAGGTAAAGAGGATCTTACTTTCCCTATTTTTAAATTAGCATGCTAAGTGACTAGTATGGGGTCATGTAGATAATTGGCCTCTTCATTGCATGGTGTTCTCAAAGTCGTCAGACATCTTACAAGGTGGCTGGCTTTTAAGACAGCATGTAAAGCAGTTAAAGGTGGAAGTTCCAGATCTTTCTTCATGTAATCTGAGCATTTATCCAAGGTCACTTTACCACATTCTATTGGTTAAATAATGTCATGGGACTTGCCTTCTTTCAAGGGAAGGAAATATAGACTTCAACTCTTTAAGGTAGAAATAATAAAAGATTTGCATGCATATTCAATTCACTGCTCTAACAAACTGGCATGGGCCCAGTAATCCCAGTATCTATAAGACCAAAAATGGGGCTATTAATTCTAAAGATGATCATACAAAAAGAAAGATCTCCTCAAAATCGCACAAATACATGGAAGTTGAACAACTTGCTCCTAAATGACTACTGGATACATAACGAAATGAAGGCAGAAATTAAGATGTTCTTCAAAACCAATGAGAATGAAGACACAACGTCCCAGAATCTCTGGGACATATTTAAAGCAGAGTCTAGAGGGAAATTTATAGCACTAAATGCCCACATGAGAAGCAAGGAAAGATCTAAAATCAACAACCTATTGTCACAATTAAATGAACTGGAGGAACAAGATCAAACAAATTCAAAACCTAGCAGAAGACAAGAAATAACTAAGATCAGAGCAGAACTGAAGGAGATAGACACACAAAAAAAACCTTCAAAAAATCAGTGAATCCAGGAGCTGACTTTTTGAAAAGATCAACAAATTAGATAGATCGTTAACCAGAAGAATAAAAAAGAAAAGAAAAATAATCTAATAAATGCACTAAAAAATGATATAGGGGATATCACCACCAATTCCACATAAATACAAACTACCATCAGAGATTACTACAAACACCTCTATGCACAAAAACAAGTAAATCTAGAAGAAATGAATAAATTCCTGAACACTTACACCCTCCCAAGACTAAACCAGGAAAAAGTTGAATTCCTGAAGGGATCAATAACAAGGTCTGAAGTTGAGGCAGCAATTTATTGTACTCAAACCAAAGAAAAGCCCAGGACCAGAGGCACTCACAGCCAAATTCTATCAGACATACAAAGAGGAGCTGGTACCAATCCTTCTGAAACTATTCCAAACAATGCAAAATGAGGGAATCCTCTCTAACTCATTTTA
This sequence comes from Leontopithecus rosalia, assembly GCA_028533165.1. Classification (NCBI taxonomy): domain Eukaryota; kingdom Metazoa; phylum Chordata; class Mammalia; order Primates; family Cebidae; genus Leontopithecus; species Leontopithecus rosalia. The sequence goes on from CM052649.1 coordinate 88,085,340, forward strand.
TGAGACCAACATCATTCTGATACTAAAACCTGGCAAATACACAACTAAATAATAGAAAATTTCAGGCCGACATCCATAATGAATATCGATGCAAAAATCTTTGATAAATATTGGCATACCGAATCCAACAGCACATCAAAAAGCTTATTTACCACAATCAAATCAGCTTCATCTGGGGATGCAAGGCTGGTACAACATACAAAATATCCATAAATGTGATCCGTCACAAACAGAACAAAGACAAATCCACGTGATTATTTCAACAGATGCAGAATAGGCCTTCAACAAAATTCAACAGCCCTTTATGCTAAAAATTCTCAATAAACTAGGTATCAGTGGAATGTATCTCAAAATAATAAAAGCTATTTATGACAAACCCACAGCCAATATCATACTGAATGGGCAAAAGTTTGAAGCATTCCCTTTGAAATCTGGCACTAGACAAGGATACCCTTTCTCACCACTCCTATTCAACATAGTATTGGAAGTTCTGGCCAGAGTAATCAGACAAAAAAAAGAAATAAAGGGTCTTCAATTAGGAAGAGAGGGAGTCAAATTCTATTTGCAGATGACATGATTGTATATTTAGAAGATCCCATCATCTTAGCCCCAAATCTCCTTAAGCTGATAAGTACCTTCCACAAAGTCTCAGGGTACAAAATCAGTGCTCAAAAATAACAAGATTTCATATACACCAATAACAGACAAAGAGAGAGCTATATCATGAGTGAACTCCCATTCACAACTGATACAAAGAGAATGAAATAAAATGCCATTTGACCCAGCAATCCCATTATGCCCAAAGGACTGTAAATCATTCTACTATAAAGACACATGCACAGGTATGTTCATTGTGGCACTGTTTACAAGAGCAAAGACTTGGAACCAACCTAAATGCCCATTGAAGATAGACTGGATAAAGAAAATGTGGCACATACGCATCATGGAATGCTATGCAGCCATAAAATGGATGAGTTCATGTCCTTTGCAGGGATGAATCTGGAAATCATCATTCTCAGCAAACTGACACCAGAATGGAAAACCAAACACTGCATGTTCTCACTCATAAGTGGGTATTGAACAAGGGGGACACATGGACATAGGGAGGGGAACATCACACACCAGGGCCTATTGGGGTTGGGGGAACTAACAGAGGGATAGCACAGGGTGGGAGGACTGGGGAGTATAACATTAGGACAAATCCTAATGTAGGTGACAGGGGGATGGATGCAGCATAACACTATGGCATAGGTATACCTATGCAACAGTCCTGCACATTCTGCACATGTACCCCTGTAATTAAAGCATAAAAAAAAGATCTCCCTACTCTACAATAGCATATAAAATAGTTTGAATTGATTTAGGCCTTTTGAGTAAAGCAATTTGCAGTTTTTAAATACATCTGGTATGATTAATACTAGGTGTTAATAATACTAATAAATGTTATAACTTGCAAGGCACTGGAATGCCAAATAACCAATTTTCTGTAGCACTTTGTCTCTCACAAATTCTATGTTTAAATGAGATATGGCCCTTGTATATTTACCTTACTATATCAAAAGTGGTTTTACTAAAAGTAAATAGTGTACCTGCTTTTCTAAGTACTAGCTATATAATAATAGGGTATTTAGCAAGAAATGAAGTGAGAGGCTGAAATATTTGTCTTGGTCAGATATCATGCATAAATAATCAGGTACTTGTGAAAATTACTTCATAAGGATCAGTGTAAGAACACATAAAGTACACAAATTATTGGTGATATTGTGGTAAGTGCTCTGAAAAGGAAAATCATCTAGGTCATATAGGAATGTCTTACTACAAATGGCAATTCACTGATACTATTTGAATATCAGTAGGAAAAGTACTAAGAGTGGATTTTGTAGTGATGTTTTAAATTTATGAACTATAGTATATATTTTCCAGGAGCAAGAATGGGGGAAACATTTTGGAACACAGCCTTTGGCCAGGAAAAGAAAATTTCTTCACAAACACGTATGAAAGGACTTAACATTACAGGAAACTTAATTGGTAATTGTTAATTGGTAATTGGTAATTTTGAGAGTTTCACTCTCAAAAATTCATAGAAACCTCAACGCTCAATTCTAAATTTTGACCAGTGTTTTTAATCACTCTCAGAAACATTAAGATGGTCCATCTTCCCCTCAAATTTGGCGTTTCTAAAGCTGAATTCATAATTTTCCTCACAAAACAAATTTCAGGGTTATCTTAATTATCTAATCTTTAGTTTCAGTGTAACTTCTCTTTCAGCCGCCCCTTTCTTTTTACTCCTACAGCTAATGCTCTATTTCACGTCCCTATATGCCACCTGAAACACTAAAATGAGATTGTTTATTCTTCTTCCAACTTAATTATTAGGACACATTTGCATAGTACTTTATTTTGGTTTTTCTGAAATAATAATTTATCATATGGGATTCATTCAACTTACTTACTAGACTCAGGCTGCTGAACCTGGTATATTATGCTCTTAGATTCAAAACACAACTTTTTTTCCAATTTTACTTTATCCAATTTTACAAATCATCACCATTAGAAAAATTGTCTAAGCCTATTTTGTTTATACAAACTCAATTTTCTTTTTTGCATCCATGTGTTTTTTAATAGCCTTTCCCCTCTCCTCTCCTAAGGATCATCTTCCTCATGCTCTGTCTCCTCAAATTACCAATATAAAACTATTAATTCTTCATTGTTCCTTTATTATCTTTTTGGATTACATCTCTACTCCCATGTCCAGTTTCTCTCCATGGGAATCAGTTCTTCTCTGCAAGTCCTAGCACTTATTTCTGTATCTCTTTGATGAATTTATAATGTTTTGCTCTCTACCAATTCTTTTGCTGATTCCTTTTTTCGTGTCTTGTCACTTCAGATTGTAAGAATGCTGAACACATTCTTTTACTGTTTTATACTTATCTGTGTACCACATAGTGCTCAGAGTTGTTGGTTGATTAATCAGATGCATGTACTGAGATACAATAATATCACTTGGATCTATATAAGTAACAAACAATTAGAGATTATGAAATAAGTTTTCTGCTCTGCATGGACCTAACTCCAAGCATCACAATAAAATAGAGGTCTAAAAAAGGATCAGATACCAGACAGAGAATTAAAATGTTGCATATTTAATGCAAAATAATCAATGCCAATGGATGACTAACAGCAAAATGTTGACTATTAAAGGAAAATGTTCATTGTCTGTAAATCATACTCTAGGAAAACCACAACAAATCCTTTTCAAAATATCCATCTACATCTAACAGGCAAACCATCAAACAGCAAGAAAGCTTAGAAAATTTCATGATGGGAGGTACAAAAAGGGAAAAATGTGGAAGAAATGTTTTTCATAAAAGAAAAGATGTATTAAGAGAATTGAAGTCTCTGCTTTGTGCTATTTTATAGACGGTATTATACAATCTAGTATGATGCAAAGTATTATGGAAACAGGAGTCAAAACAATACTTTTTTAAAAATGCATTTTTGTAGTCTATACATTCTGTTCTTGTATTGAAAACCTGAAGATATATTCATCCCTAACACAGTGTAAAACAGGTTGCAAAGGATCTTCCCTGAACCATAGTATAAATGAAATTAAAACAAACAAAATCAGGTAACAGTTAACAATGACCTTTTTTTTTTTTTTGAGACAGTTTTGCTCTGTCACCCACACTGAGCACAGTGGCTGATCTTGGCTCACTGCAACCTCCACTACCTGGCTTCAAGCAATTCTCCTGTCTCAGCCTCTGGAGTAGCTGAGATTATAGGCTTTTGCCACTGAGCCTAGCTAATTTTTGTATTTTTAGTACAGACACGGTTTTGCTGTGTTGGCCTATCTGGTCTCAAACTCTTGAACTAAGGTGATCTGCCTGCCTTTTATGTTGACACAGTTATGAGTCCTTGTTTATAATATAGCGATAAAATAAGTACTCTTTAACCAAAAGAAGTATGCTGTACACAATATTACCCATGTAGTCACAGGGTTTGATTACACAAGCAGACTGTAAAGAAAAGCAACTCATTCTTATTGCAAGAGGTTTGCTGTTGGAACACAGATGTCATAAAAACCACTGCTAAAACCTAAATGGGAAGCAAAAAGATTCACATCAACATCGGTGTCACTGAACATGTAGATTTGAGCAAGTCCACCTATACTTGTAATCTGATGTACAATTGTAGAATCAACAAAAGAACCATTGACAATATTGAGAATGAGGCTGCTGAGATGAGAAAGAACTCCTGCAAGTATGCCTTGGTCTTAATAAACAGTTGAGTGTGAATATAGTACCATCATTGATATCTGTCTGTGGAAATTTGAAATCAGCAGGTATTACTTTCACTGATGACCCAAGACACAGATACTTTATCAAAAATCTGACTGCAGGCATATCTCAGGCCAGCTTGTCCAATTGTTGCTCTTGGCCTTGGTGATTTTGGAGCTATTTTTTTCAAGAATGGATAAACCCATGAGTGTGCCTTTCTGGCTCACACACTGGGTATGAAGCAAAGTAGAATCACTGAGCCACCCTACGACCATAAAAGATATGAAGTCATTGTTAAGGAAGTCAGCACTCACATTAAGAAAATTGACTTACAACCCTGATAAAGTAGCGTTTGTGCTAACTTTTGGTTGGAATGGTGATAATATGCTGGAGTCAAGTGGTTCAAGGCATGGAAAGTCATTCAAAAAGACAGCAATGCCAGTGGAACCATGCTGCTTGAAGCTCTGGTTTACATCTCACCACCAGCTCACCCAGCTGACAAGCCATTGCATCTGTCTCTCCAGGATATCCACAAAATTGATGATACTGGTGCTATCCCTGTGGGCCAAGTGAAGTTTGGTGTTCTGAAACCTGGCATGGGTGTGGTCACCTTTCTTCAAGTCAATGTTACAACTGAAGTAAAGTCTGTTGGACTGTACCATGAAGCTTTCAGTGAAGCTCTTCCTGAGAACAACATGGGATTCAGTGTTACAACGTGCCTGTCACACATGTTGGTTGTGGCAATATTTCTGGTGATGGTAAATATGATCCACTAATGGAAGCATTGGCTTCACTGCTCAGATAATAATTCTGAACCATCCAGGCTAAATCAGTGCTAGCTGCACCCTTGTACTGTCACAGTACCCAAACTGCTTGCAAGTTTACTGCACTCAAGGAAAAGATTGAGCACTCTCTGGTAAGAAGCTGGAAAATGGTCCTAAATTGTGGTGATACTTCCATCATTGATATGATTCCTGGCAAGCCCACGTGTATTGAGACCTTCTCTAACTATTCTTCTCTGGGTCATTTTGCTGTTCGTGATATGAAACAGCTGCTCTGGGTGTCATCAAAGTAGTCGACAAGAAGCTGATGAAGATGGCAAGGTTACTAAGTCTGCCCAGACAACTCAGAAGGCTAAATGAATATGAAAGCTATACCTACCATCCCAGTTTTGATCAGTGGTGGAAGAATGATTTCAGAACTATTTCTTTCAAGTGGCCATTTAAGTTTAATAATAAGTCTGGTTGATAATAACAATGCATTACAAAACATTCAGAAGGAAAAGAAAGTGTTTTGTGAACTATTTTTTCTTTTTCATTTGGCAATTTTAAGTTATTAGTTTTAAAAATCCATACTTTTTAATAGAAACAACTTGAACAAAAATCTATTGCAGAATTTTGGGACCCATTAAAACAAAGCCTAATGATAAAAAAGCAACTCATTTTGAGAAATATGAATGAAATTGCATTTACCCTTTTTTTTTTTGTCAAGAATGGAATGGTAACTCACTTTTAAAGATAAGCCAGCACATCTGAGACTAAGGAGGCATTCTAACAAAATAACAGCTTTTTCAAAGAAATGCAAGCATGATTTAAAAGTTCAGCTTTCAAGGTTTATTTTTATTTTCTCAATCTGTTATGGTTTCTGTCAGATGTCATGGGTGATGTGGTGTCTGTGTCCCAGAGATAAAGTGAAATGAACCCAAGTCAGAGAAGAGAAAGAGTGCCTGACAGATGATGGGCACTTGGGCCCTTGTAAACCTTGACTATGCTCCCTTTGGGAGGGCATCCCAGTGCCAGTTGGAGCAAATCCACAATGTCTAAACTGTCAAGAACAGTTTTGTGATATGTGCTTTGCAGAGTCTCCACAGCTACAAATGGAGACTAGATGCCCTGTGCTCTGAGAAGCCTGATCTTTCAATTATTCTGTTTCAGCACACCTTTTCTATGTTTCTGCATTTACTAATGCAAAATAGGAGGAGAACAATTCCGCCAATTATACCTCTGTGGTAATAACATGCTTTATACATTTTTAATCTTCCCTGATATCATTGATACTCACAGTATATCTCCTGTTAGTCAAATATATCGTTTATGTTTAATTTGTTAAATATGCAATCAGACATCATTCAGCATTCAGTAAAATATGTATTTTGAATCTGTGATAAAATGGGCTAGAATTAGGAATGGAAAATACTTGAAAGCTAAACTGAAAAGTGCAAACATAACTAAGTTTCAAAACTAAATCCAAATAAACCATGCAATTAAAAAAAAGAATAATATGTCTTCTAGATAAACTTTGAAGAAGAAAAACATAAAGGCTTATTCTGAAAAATAATTAAAGAGATTGGTACTGAAAATGTCAAATATTACCAGGTATTAGTTATAGTTAATTAAATAAAAAATATAGCATGCCAAAACACAAAACCTGCCCCATATTACCCAAGTACAAAGTAAAATGATTCTGTTATGCATTCACAAAAAGGAAAAAATAAATATGCCTGATTTATATTGTTTCTATGCAAGAAATATATTGAAATCTACATGAGGCAAGTTACACTTCAGGTAACACAGCAAGCAAATTGTGTAACCCACATCATAATCTTAGTTTTTAGTTTCGTTTGATTTTGTTTTTCTTTTATCAGTGAACTTCTAAGGACACAAATAGACATAACAGTTTAAATTTATCTGTTAAAATGGATAAATCAAAAGAAATAATCACACAAAATACTGACTGTTGGACTTTTAAAAAGTTGTAGTTAGATTCACTATAAACTTACATATTAAAATGCTAATTCAGAATTATAAATATTTCTGCATTGATAAAGTAGAAAAAATGGATTTGACTTATGTTCAGGGAAAATTCTAAATCAATACACTGCTGTAAAATTTAAAGAGCAGAGATATGAAAATATATCATCTCAATTAGACATTAACTCATTCTCTTTAGGAACTATTGAAATTAATTTCTTATTTTCTTACTATTTAATTAATTGAGTTCATCTTCAAATTGATCATAATTCTATTATAAAGTAAGTTTAAATTTTTTGACTTTTAAAAGCACTTACCCTTGGAACATCTTTCTGAAGGAACTGTTTTAAATTAGTTTTTTTTCTTTTTAAAAACAGTGGTTATTTTTTTCTGAGATGAAAGAATTTGAGGATCAATATACACAATTTTCAATCTCTTGAAAGTGTATTATTTTTGGATGGCTTGGTCATAATGACATTTATGTCTGATTACTTATAAGTCTTTTTTTCAATCTATTCAAGTTTCTATATTATTCCACACTTTCATTATGGGGATTTAGAATTGCTCTTATTGGAAGAGAACATGCCAACCCAGGAATAAATTTAGTTACAAATGTGAACACTCGACTTGCAGGAAAATAGGTTTCCATTCTTGATAAAAATGGACCTCTAAGAGCAAAGTATATTTATTGCTATTCATCACATATTGAAATGCAAATTTTGGCAAAGCCAAACACACAACATACTAAATTAAAGCAATAGTAATTAAGTAACATTGCTGATGTTATATTTTAGATACTAAGTTCTATAGTTATCAATTTTTATGTGTAGAATCATGTATTTTTATAAAATTTCCATATGGTAATGAATATATTGTTTACAATTAAAATAATAATTACTTAACGTTTAAGGTATTTCAAAATTTACAAGTAGCATATTTTATCATTACTATACAAGTAGATGTTTCTTAAACAAATTGGGATACTCAATCATTTCACTTAAAATTAACCAAACTTAAAAAAAGTATATTTATTTTTATTTAATTATCCTCTACCAGATAGATCATCTAGTTTTGGAAATAGTACACATTTATTTAATTTTCCTATATCCTGAAAATAAGTAAATACAGATATATATATATATACACACATGAAAAAAGAGAATATATTCCATATATATATATATATATATATATATAGAGAGAGAGAGAGAGAGAGAGAGAGAGAAATAGGGCTTGTAGTCAGTTTATTTATTTCTAATAGAATTAGAAAAACAAAGAAGATAATATTTAATTTACAGGACAAATATTAGTAAGGTAAAATTTCTTCTAAAGGCCATTGCAATGGAAAGTGGTAGAGTATTTTACTACACATGGACAAATGTTTTCCAAGCAAAATAATAGCATAGGCCATTTCATAGAATAATCACCATTGCATTCCCAGCATCTGTAAGAGTAACTGATATATAGCAGATACTTAATTTATAATATATGCCATTTTCTTCTCCCGAGTTGCAAGATCATACGTCTTTACTTTCACCTGTTTTCATTTAATGGAAGTTTTACTGATTATTTATAATCGTTTTGGGTCATAAATAAA
>CM052649.1:88094463-88149613 GCA_028533165.1 Leontopithecus rosalia
AATAGGAACACTTTTACACTGTTGGTGGGAGTGTAAATTAGTTCAACCATTGTGGAAACAGTGTGGTGATTCCTGAAGGACCTAGAAATAGAAATTCCATTTGACCCAGCAATCCCATTACTAGGTATATATCCAAAGGACTATAAATCATTCTACTATAAGGACACATGCACACAAATGTTCATTGCAGCACTGTTTACAATAGCAAAGACCTGGAATCAACCCAAATGCCCATCGATGATAGACTGGACTTGGAAAATATGGCACATATACACCATGGAATATTATGCAGCAATAAAAAATGATGAGTTCATGTTCTTTGTAGGGACATGGAGGAATCTGGAGAACATCATTCTCAGCAAATTGGCTCAAGAACAGAAAAGGAAACACCGTATATACTCACTCACAGGCAGGTGATGAACAATGAGAACACATGGACACAGGGATGGGAGTACCACAAACTGAGGTCTATTGTGGGAAATAGGGGAGGGACAGCCGGGGGGAACGGGGGAAGGTGGCATGGGGAAAAATGCCAAATATGGGAGAAGGGGCAGAAGGCAGCAAAACACACTGCCACGTTTGTACCTATGCAACTATCTTGCATGTTCTGCACATGTACCCCAAAACCTAAAATGCAATAAAGATAAAAATAAATAAAAATAAATAAATAAATAAATGAAAATGAACTGTGGTTAAAACTCCATCTAAAATAATTTTTTTTCATTTCTTTTGACAGACTCATCTAAATCTGAATATAATAATGTTTTATCTCTGGCTTAAAAATGTAGCTGGATCAATTTGTTTAAACATTGCTGGACTCTGTTGAGCTATTCGAAGTCTGGTAAGAACCAATGCACAAACATTTTTAATAATCTAATACAAGAATAGAGTAACCACTTATCCTTTCTCCTAACTAAAATGCTGAGACTGTCTAATCTTACTGCCTTACTCCTTGTGACTTTTTTTTTTTGGTAGAGATCATACTTTTTGTTATTTTTTTAGAGCTGTAATACTTTTTACTGAAGTGCCTCTTAAAGCGCAAGACTCTGCAACAATTAAAAAATCTCATGTTTTTATGTCCCTATTTCCTTAACTTAAAAAAGGTAGTTCCTTCATACATTAATGGTTTAATGCAAATCAGTATATGATTAAGAAGGACAAATTAACAAACATGGCAAAATGCAAAGATTTAGGCCACACAACTGGTGTGTAATGTCTTGTTTATTATCTGTTTTATATCTAAAAGCCACAGTAGTATTCAGTGTTTTTAATTATTTAAATTATATGCCTTTCTCTTTCTTAAGTCCCTAGTACTTATTCATTGAACTTCTTCCTCTCTAAATTAAATTTTGTCAAAAACTAAAAAATCATTCAAAGTGATGGTTTTCTTGGTTGGACATTATATATATTTCCATTAAGACAGGCCTAAAAATTCAAACAAGAAAGAACATACTAAAAGATTTTCTGTTACCTAAGCTTATCTTCTACTTAATATTTAACCAAGCCACATTCTTGTAAAGGCAAGATGGGGTGAATTGGAACAATACACCCCATAAAGATTAATTGAACAGCCCACTATTTATAGTAACCACCAGCATTGCTTTCTAAATACAGAATTTACCACTGTCCTACGTACTCTAATGAGATGGGAACAGTAATCTATTTTTAATAACTTCTAGCACTTCAAATTTCTCACTTTAAAAGTGGCTGGGCGTGGTGGCTCATGCCTGTAATCCAAGCACTTTGGAGGCCAAGGCAGGTGGATCACCTGAAATCAGGAGTTCAAGACCAGTCTGACCAACATGGTGAAACCCCATCTTAAAAAAAAGAAAAGTGAGTATTCTATGCTTTTCTCAAAATCTATTCTTCCTTTCGTGAACTGTATTCCATAAATGGCTTTAAATGTCATTCATAGCTAGGAAGCTAACAATGATTTTTTCTCTTTATACATTTATTTCTGATTTGTCCCTGGACAGTGTACTCAGAATGTTTTTTCTTAAACTCAATCATGGTTATATCAATTTTAAATATAATTATGCAGAGCACCCTTTAGAGTAATTACATGAACAGTCAAATTACATGAATTTCCAAGTGACATTGGAAATATAAATCTAAAACATGTTTATCAATTTTGGATATCAATATTGGATTATCAATTCATTAGCAAATTATCATGACAGGTACTATACACCCAACAAATCAAGAAAACTATTTATTAGTAACTTAAGCAACTGAATAGTAGTATCAAAAATATTTACAAGAAAAAAACATTAAAAAGTGTGTAAAGGATATGAACAGACACTTCTCAAAAGAAGACATTTATGTGACCAAGAAACAGAAAAAAAAGCTCATCATCACTAGTCATTAGAGAAATCAAATCAAAACCGCAATGAGTTACCCTCTCATGCCAGTTAGAATGGCAATCATTTAAAAGTCAGGAAACAACAGATGCTGGAGAGGATGTGGAGAAATAGAAATGCTTTTATACTGTAAAAACATTAAAAAGTAGTGTAAATTAGTTCATCCATTTTGGAAGACAGTGTGAGGTTTCCTCAAGGATCTGGAATCAGAAATGCCATTTGACACAGCAATCCCATTACTGGATACATACCCAAAGGATTATAAATTGTTCTATTTTAAAGACACATGCACACATGTGTACATTGCTGCACTGTTTACAACAGCAAAGACTTGGAACCAACTCAAATATTCATCAATGATAGACTGGATAAAGAAAATCTGGCACATATACACCATGGAATGCTATGCAGCCATAACAAAGGATGAGTTCATGTCCTTTGCAGGGACATGGATGAAGCTGGAAACCATTATTCTTAGCAAACTAACACAAGAACAGAAAACCAAACACTGCATGTTCTCATTCATAAGTGGGAGACGAACAGTGAGAACACATGGCCCCATGGAGGGAAACCTCACACACTGGGGCCTGTCTGGGTGTTGAGGGACTAGGTGAGGGATAGCATCAGTAGAAATATCTAATGTAGATGAGATTGAGGAGTGCAATAAACCAGCATGGCACGTGTATATACTTATGTAACAAACCTGCATATTCTGAACATGTACCCCAAAACTTAAAGTATAATAAAAAATAAACATAATAAAAATCAGTAAAATCTTGTAAATATATATAGTAATATTTATTTTAATCAAAGAAGATATTGATTTGTAGTAAGAGCCATTAATGAATTTGGTTGAAATAGTGGCAACCAAATTATTCATTTTATATTAGACATCAATAATTCCTGGATGTCACTAACCAAGTTTACATAAACCAGTCAACATAAACTCATTACTGTAGCAGTAGGAATAATACATACACTTATTTGCACTTTTCCTTTTTGTAACATCTTTATTGTATAATTTTAATGTAAGTTCAATGAAACAACTAAACTATATTCATTTTATTTCAAGAAATTAAGTGTATGGGTGAGGGGGCAGAAGGCAGCAAAACACACTGCCACGTGTGTACCTATGCAACTATCTTGCATGTTCTGCACATGTACCCCAAAACCTAAAATGCAATAAAAATTAAAAAAAAAAAAAAAAGAAAATATTTTCAGTCAAAAAGGTAGGGGATAAGTAGACTAATTTTATTATCAGTAAATTCAGAGGAAAAATGTGAAAATAAATAAATAAATAAATAAATAATAAAAAATAAAACCTCTTTCAAACTTCGATCACAAATAATATTTTAGTAACAAAAGATTTTATACCATTAAAGAAATTATGTTTCTAAACAAACAAAAAAAAAAGAAATCTAGGTAGAACTATATTGCCATTTTGTTGAAATCAGATAATTATTACATAATCAGTAAGAAAATAATTGTATTATATCTTAAGTATTTAATGGTAAATCATACTTCTCTTAATCTACATAAAATATCTTAATTCCATATTCCCATGTAGTGATGAATTCAACTTAAATTCAGATCACACACAAGGTGATAAGCTCTACTACCTTCTACTCATTAAACACTGAGAGAAACTTTGAGTGGCAGTATTTAGGATTACTGTTGTTTTTAAAAGGCAAGGCATTTACAAAACAGGTGCTCATCCACAAACACACCCAGAACATATTATTTGTCAGGATTTTAAAGCCACTTGAAAGAATCACTAGAGGAAACATTTGTGCATCAATCTCTAAGGTGCTAAAGGTTGAATTAATTCCTGTCTTGCCAATTATTCTGTGGAGTCCCAGGGTTAAAAACGATGTTTTATCATGAGTTTGCATGTTATATTAGACCAAAGTTTTGATTTTTTAAAAGTGAAATTCTAGAGTAGAGATATTTCCTGAGTTTTTCTCATTCTATGGGCTTAATTAAGAACATTAGGTAATTATGTCGTTCCTTAAAATAAATTCCAAATGGAAGGGATAACATTAGGAGACATACCTAATGTCAATGACGAGGGGATGGATGCAGCTAACCACCATTGCATGTGTATACCTACGTAACAATCCTGCACGATCTACACATGTACCCCAGAACTTAAAGTATAATATAAATAAATAAATAAATAAATTCTAAAAATCCGAAAATAGTAGCAATGTATTATATCCCCTATCCTCTTTGAAGAGTCCTTATTTCTGAGCAACTGTGTTTTAATCTTCATTATTTAAAATTGCAAAAGTCTCAGAGGAACCTTGTGCAGAGAGACTGTGTCCTTCCACAATGTTGACATTATATTTTGAATATTTAATGGACGTTTGCAGTAACTCAGTTTGAAAATTGGATGAAATCAGCACCTCCACAAACTCAGCCTTTCATTAAACAGTGGCAAGCTTAATGATTTCTATGGTTGCCAATATACAGTCACATTTTTCTATTTATCTACTCAAATAGTTCCAGAAAAGGTCAGATTGCATTTATAACAGTGGTTGGGCTGCTGTAGATATATATCACTAGAGGAATAAAATACAGTCTTTGAAATGATTTTACTGCCAACTGAGAAGAGCAATCAGAAATGTTAATTACGATAGTAGTGGTGAGTACTGTTGCACAATAAGCCCTAAAAGATCTTACTGTCTTAATTTTGTTGAATAAAATGAAGAAATATGGATGCACAAATAATACTGTTTTTCTTTCATAAAAAATTGAATTTTAATATCTATTTTATAAATATACCCATCATACATACATAAGCTAGTACATATTTAGACTGAAATTCTGTTTTAAAAAGTAAATATATTTTCTGTAATTTTTAGGCATTTGAATGTCTTAGAAAATGTCATAAACTAAGGTGAGCAGTGAATACAATGGAAGAGCAATCGTCTGATGGCTTCCAACATTGGCACCAGTCAGGCTTCTTCCATTAATATGAAGTCTAATGTGGGGCTAGAAATATATTTCTTGAACCATAGTGGGTACATATGTAAAACAAAGCTATTGAACTAGGTGAAATCTTAACATACCTTACAACTTTAAACTTTACTACATGGTTTCTTATTTACTTTCTACAGTGCTAAAAATAAAAAGCATTGTAACTTCTCCAGTTATCTGGTTAAGATTAATTGAAATTGAAACTGTAAGGGTTATTGTCTTGTGAGGTTTATTGCCGTTTAAAATGAGGAAAATGAGGCTTGCATGAGAACAATTAGATGCCAATTTATTTGGCTCCTGGGCGAGGTTCTGTGGTCCCGGGGAAAGAGGCCAGAGAAGTCACACCCAACTTCTCTCAGGCATGGGGTTTTATAGGGAGGGAAGGTGTTCCAACTGGCTGTGGAGAAACAGCCATGAATTAAGAAGGAATAATTTCTTTAAGCACGCCTGGTGAAATCTGACTTCTTTGTATAAAACTATAGTTCTCTAATTTTAAAGAAATAAAACAGAAGCTTTAAGTTTTACATTACATTTGAACTATGTAAAAAATAACTTCTCCTAAAAGGTCATTGTCAACAGGCAAGCAGACACTGACTTTTGTGTAGTCGGTTTGTGTTAATATTTTCTTGAAGATGGAGAATGGTCCAATGGGGATAGTTTGTCATCCAGCCTCAACTTCAATGCCTCTGGTGACAGGAATTTCACTCTTTCTTGAGGCAACTACAACATAACATGGTACAACCTGCCTTAGCTTTGCTACAGTGCTGCCGAACAGATCCATTGATAAATTGTGTATGAAAGTGTTGAGAACTGCTACAAGATGTGATGAACACAGTGAAAGCCACATCCATCCAGATTTCTAGAGGAAGTAGTTAATCTGTATAACATAACTTTTAAAAGCTGAGTATCCCTTTAAATACTACACAATATATATTGGAAACTACACTAGAGATTGCTATTTCTAAAGTATATAACCATCTTTGTCGTTTTTTTAAAAAGTTTATCCCAAAGGTAGTTTAAATTTCTATAAAGGACTCACAATCAGCATTTAAAATATTCTAATTTATTTTTGTTTTATAAATTATAAAGTTATATTAGTCACATAACACAAAATAATTTACTATGTTCTAGATGTACTATATGTTGTGGAATAAAGTCCATACCCTCAAAAAAAAAAAAAGGACGTGGAAGTGGCAAGCTTCTATAGTTAAGTAGGCAGGATTTCCAGATGGGGCAATGTGCTAGTGGGTAGGTTTCGGCAGGGCTTTCCAAGGGTGGCGTTGAGTGCCCAGTGCAGAGGGGATTTCCAAGGTGGGGCTAGGTGCCAGGTGCAGAGCTTAGTGCTGAGTGCAGAGGGGATTTCCAAGGCGGAGCTAGATGATGGGTGTATTCTGTGACGTAATTTTCAGGCGGGGAGAGGGATGGATGTGTCCGAGCTCCCAGCGAGGGAACTGGCCTTGCATTCTGACCCTTTTGATGATATATAGGACGCCGCTTCTTTCTGGCTACTTCCTACTGAATAGGGGCAGAGAGTGAGGGGGACGGGTCAGTTGGCGGGTGCCTCGATTGGGAGTTGGATATAGGGGTGAAGTATCATCTGGTTTATGGCTACCCTGGAAATTTCTCTCATGCGGGCCTGTAAAAACCTGAGAAAAAAAGGGGCTAGCTTTAGTAGAAGACACACAACGATAACGGAAGTGATAATGGGAGCTAGCCAGGCAAGCATGGGGGATTGCCAGAAGTTGAGAGACGAGGCTCGTGTGCTCTGCTTCCTGCGGAGGTTCTCTTGAGAGTGTTGACATTTTCTTCCACAAGGCCTGTTTCAGCGATGTAATTGCAGCACTGCTCCCGGAGAAACAGACAGGTACCTCCTTTTTCTGCCAATAGTAGGTCTAGGGCCCATCGGTTCTGGAGTGTTACCTGAGCCAGTGACGTGATTTGTCACTGGAGGGAGGCTGAAGAGGCAGCTGACGCTACAATAGCCACAAGGAGCTTGTCCAGAAAACGTATCTACAAAGGTTAGAAGGTAGCGGAGTTTGTGAGTGGGCATATGGGTAAAGTGAATCTGCCAGTGTTGGGCTGGCAGGTGGCCACGCATTTGGTGGATAGGAAACTGTGCTGCACCCTGAGGTGGTGTGGCCTGCCTGAAAGGCAGGTAGGGCTGGCAGCCAGCAGAGAAAGGAAAATAAAGTGCTTTTTGTGCCGGTTTAAAACTGAACCTGAACTTGCAGCCGCTACCTCTCTGTCTCCTCTCTCCTCTCTGCTCTCTGCTCTCTGTCTCTCTGTCTACTTTCTCTGACCTCTCTGTCTCCTCCCTCCTCTCTGCTCTCTGCTACAGGCCAAGGGAACAGGTGGAAGGGGCCAAGGGTAAGGACAGGATTCTTCTAAGAAGCCCCAAAAGGGCCAGTAGTAAGCCTTGTAAAGAATTTGCCAGTCAGTCTCTATTAAACTGTGGCAGCCTACTTCCCAACAGTCAGGATGGTGCCAAAATGCTGAGAAAGGAGTGGGAGAAGGGGTGTTCCTCAAAGACACAGGCTAAGGGACAAATTTGGTTAAGAGAGGAGGGTTTTCCATCAATCCCCGTGACTGAAACCTGGGAAGGTATGCTAGGTCCTGAGTAGGAAAGCAGTACAAAATAGGCAGCCTCCGTATCCAATAAAATAAAAAATGGACTTACCCGCTACCTGCAACATTACCCTTGGCTCGGCAAGGGTGATGGGCGTCCTCGAGTCCGGGCTGCATCAGTCATCCAGAAGGCTGAGAAGTTCAAGTGAAGGGACTGCTTCCAACGAACCTGCCTGCCCTCCACATGGAGGTGTGTGGGGTGAGCCTGCAGCCTGGGACGGGCAGTCAACCTTCCACTGTCCAGTCTGTTTGCAGCTTGGGCAGGGTCCAGGAGGCGGATGAGGACAGGGGCACTGCTGGGCCAGTGTCTCTCCTGGCCACATTTGAAACAGGTCCCAGGTGGGGCCTTTGAAGAATTTTGGGAGGGTTTTGAAGGACCCCCTCCACTGAATATTCGGTGGGCTGCTGGCCTCAGAGCTGCTACAAGAGCTCAGGTTTGGAGGTTTACCTTTTGCTATGAATGGGCCTGGCAGGTGGCCTCAGCCTTTTCCTCTTGACCTTTGAAAACTTTAAATACCACAGGTCCTGTATGGGAGTTTGGGGGCCCTCCTCAGCTATTTTAAGTTTCCTCCTTATATCAGCTGCCAACTGGGAGATGAAGTGGGTTGCTAGGACTGTAGCCCCTGCTAAGGAGGCCAGATCTAGCCGGGTATGGAGGATCATAGCAGTAGTTAATCAGTCTAGGAAGGAAGCCGGGTTTTCATTAGGACCTTGAGTTATTTCCCTTAACTTGTCATAATTAACTACCTTTGGAGCTGCGCTTTGCATGCCCGCTAGGAGGCACTGTAGCATTTGGTCTCGGCAGTGGTGGCCATCTTGACTGGTTTGATACTCCAAATTAGGGCCGGCCTCGGGGACCACTGCTGCGCCTACTGGCATTTGATTGTGAGATGTACCTGATCAGTGTGAGCTCAGGCTGCTGTAAGAATGTGGTCATGCTCATTTGGAGTAAAAGTGGAGAACAGGATCACATAAGTATCATGCCAGGTTAGGTCGTATGCCTGGGTGAGGTAACGAAATTCTTTGGTATGAGCAGTAGGATTGGTAGAGAATGACCCTAGGCGTTTTTCAATGGCTGATAGATCAGAGAGAAGGGAACATGTACTCGGACAATGCCTTCTGCCCTGGCTACCTCACACAAAGGGCAGAGGAGTGGGGGGTCGTGAGAGCGGTGCAAGCACTGACAGGGAAGTTATATTAGGGCTTTGGGGAAGAGAAGGAGAGGAGGGAGGAGGGACTTGAGGCCTCGCATAAGGAGGGGCGTTGGTAAAGCGGGTGGGGCAGGACAGGTCTTCCAGGTCTTGGGAGAGCGTGGAGCCAGGCAGGGCTGAGGGAAAAGGTGGGTTTTGGCTAACAGAACCTGGGCGGAGGAACAAGAGGAGCAGAGGGTGGGTCAGGAGCGAAGGTACCAAAAGCCCTGCATGTAGGGGACCTCTGACCATTTGCGGTTCTTTTGGCAAAAGTTGTCTAGGTCTGTCAGGACATTAAAGTCGAGCATTCCCTCTGAAGACCACTTAGATTGGTTGTCCAGAGGGTACTGTGGCCAGGCCATGGTAGAGAGGAAAAGCAGCCTTTTCTTTTTTATGGAAAGACCCAGTTTGGGCAGATTTTGAACTAGGCATCCTAATGGCGATTTAGGGTCTGGGTGGGACTTCTGATTGCCCATGGTTCACCTTCTTGTGGGGTAGTTAGGGGTAAGAAAGGAATATGGAAAGGTATTATACCCAACGCAGGCAGAAGTACTCCTTTCCCGGGGGGGCGGGGCTAGAGAACTTACAGGCTGCAACAATTATAATGAGAAATAAAATGAAAAGAGAGAAAGTGAGGCCTCAGTAGTAGAAGAGGAGGAGTTAGAAAGAGAACAGAGTTACTTTTAGGGGCATACATTCAGTAAAGGTTCCCTGCAGGCAGTAGTCTGTTATCCACTGTAGAATATTTCTTACTTCAAGGGAAGCAGGCCTGAACCAGTGTACATCAGCTAACAGGAGTCTAACAAAACTGTTGAATCTACAATAAAGACAGAACCACATGTAAGATTGACAGACAAAGGGTAGGTGCCCCCCAGATAGGAGACCAGTCTGATGCCTTCCCGGCCACGTCCCAGAGATGTTTCAGGGTGTCTTGGCTAAGATGTACTCATATAATTCCCGGGCCTTGTCACCTCAGAACTTTCAGTCATGAGGTGAATCACCATCATGCCCTATGACAACCCAAGGAACCACGGGTTGAGGCCCACACAAGCCTCATAGCCGTTAGGCCATGGTACTGCACATAAACTCGCTCACTCACTCAGGATTAGGAAGAGAAACTGAAAGTACAGTTACTTAACTAACAGGAGCTTATATGCCAAATGGCTGATTTGAGATAGATGTTTTAGTACTGTAAACAGCAGGGGATTTGGTCCTGCTGTTAGGCAGGGCCTGGGTCTGCAATCGAGGCTTCTGAATACCTAAACCTCGGCTGCTGCTGTGGAGATGTTCAGAAGACATCCCAGACTGCACTTCTGAATACTGGAGAGGGTTCAGGAAGATGGGGATGTCTCCCTCAAATTCCTGACCCCTGGAATCCCCTCACGGGGAGAAGTCAAGAGTGTAGGGATGTCTCCTCCACACTCAGGTCCTTGAGACGAGGCCAGGGCACCGGGCCCACAGCGAGAAATGAGGAGTCCTTGACGTGGCTGTGGCTACGAGCAGGGAGTCCACGAGGCAGGTAGCGGGAGAGGCCATGGGTAATAGACGTCTTACCTTGTGTTGGAGCGGTTCCCTGTTACCTTGCAATGGAGTGGTTCCCTGGTCCGGCTTCGAATGAAGGAGTCAGTTTCCCCCAGGAGGGGTCTTACAACTCCTCCCAGGTTTCGGCACCCCTTGTAAGGGTTATTTTCTTGTGAGGTTTATTGCCGAGTTAAAAATGAGGAAACTGAGGCCAGCACAAAAAGAGGGAGCAAAGGCATTCTGATTGGCTGTGGAGAAACAGGACGTGTATGTGGCAAGCTGCTATAGGTAGGTAGGTGGGATTTCTGGATGTGGCGATGTGCTATTGGGCAGGTTTTGGTGGGGCTTTCCAAGGGTGGGATTGAGTGCCGAGTGCAGAGGGGATTTCCAAGGGCAAGTTTGAGTGCTGAGTGCAGAGGAGATTTCCAAGGTGGGGCTAGGTGAGGGGCATATTCTAGTGATGTAATTTTCAGGTGGGGAGAGGGATGGACGTGTCCGAGCTCCCAGCGGGGCAACTGGACTTACAGAAACAATCCACAAAAACTTTCAAGTTGAAAGAATATTATTATTGAAGAAATGTAGTTCAGTCTTCTTTAATTCTGATCTGTGGTAGAAAGTACATTTGATATTTAATGTGGCACTGGCCTAGGAAATACTAATTATAGCATTTTCCTACAACATGAAGTGATAAAAAAGCATCAACTTTGAAATGCCCCATTACACAAGACTATTATTGCACCTAAATAAAGATTATTTTCTAAATAATTTGCAATGGGACTTATTTTAATAAGTTACATACAGATATACTTGAAAATCAGTGTTCAGTCTTTAGTTAGCATAACCAAGATGAAATCCCTTTTCCTGCACTGAAAAATTTCTAATAATACCTCTTAGGAAACTGTTCAATAACTCCCCTCCTTGTCATGGGTTATCTTCTATGGCAAATTAATAGACTCAGCTTTGTGTGTGTGTTAGTCATTATTGTTTGCTTTGGTTTGCTTTGGCTTTAGCTCCAGCAGTCATTTTAACAATCTCAAGTTTCCACGGAAACTTCCTTGGTAAGCTTCACTCAAAAGTACTGTGCCACTTGCCCACAGAAATGAAAAGAAGTTAGCATTTATAAATCCTTTTGTTTTCAGTTGGTCTTCTGGTGGTCCTGAATCATGAGTGAGTTTCATACTGGATATTATAGCCTCTTATGAAATTTTGTTTTAACTTTATAATGATTTAATTTTTTGTTCATTTTAAATTTTGTGTGTAGGAACTTTCAGTTTGGTTAGTTGTCTGTGATCCTAAGTGGATCTAGTTAGATAAGAGAAGCTATTGTTGCCTTTTCATGGATTTTTAAAATTCTGGTTTTCAACTATAAAAGAAAACCTTTCTGAGTCTGTTCTATGTGAAGCATGGGAGTTCCATGCTTTAAATTATTACACCTTCCTCCATCAGTGCAAGCTATTTTAATTTACCTTTCCATTTGGTCATAAAGTTTATCATTATGTGTATACTTAATGAATATCTGAGGCAGTCAGATATAACACAAGAGTAAAGTAATGCTTCAGATTATAAAGTCTTATAAATACTTTGGGAGCTTCAGTGTTAATTTATAGAAATGTATGAATGTTTTTCTAAATTTAAAATTTTTTTTAAGATAAACTTTGCTATTTAGGCAGGAACTAAAAAAAGATTTATTCTTTACTTAGGTATAAAATATAAAAAAAAACATTTTATGTTTTAAAATAATTTGAAGTGCTAATAGTGTCTTTTCTTTTTTCTTTTTCTTTTTTTTTTTTTTTGTGGAGTCTTGCTCTGTAGCCCAGGCTAGAGCATAGTGGCATGATCTTGGCTCACTGGAACCTCTGCCTCCCAAGTACTGGTTCAAGCAGTTCTGCCTCAGCCTCCTGAGTAGCTGGGATTATAGGCGTGCACCATGATGCCCAGCTAATTTTTGTATTTTTACTAGAGACGGGGTTTTACCAAGTTGGCCAGAATGGTCTCAATCTCTTGACCTTGTTATCCGCCCACCTCATGTCATTAAACAATGCAAAGTCTAACAGTATATTTATGTGTAAATGTATACAGACTAATAGAATATTAATAGACAAAACTTTTAAAAGTGATACAAAAAAGGTTGGATTGCTTCTCTAGGAATGAGGCAAAAAAGGCAACTATTACATTTTTATTTGGAGGGGCAATGGCTTATAGGAGATATAGTCTATAATTTATAATACTGTTATCCTTAAATCCAACTTCCACATTTACAATTATGAAAAAAATAAGATTTTTTTAAACTTTTCTGGAAAACTTTTAGGAAAATATCAATATTTACTTCTTCCTCATAAAAATGGAGAGATATAAAAAAGGATTAGGCTTTTAAAATTAGCTTAAAATTCTACAAATTTCAATTAAATCAAAACTTTGTAGACTTCAAGATTCTGTATATTTTTACTCCAACAGCATTTGGAGTACTAGGACTAGGCTGCATAACCCAAACCATTTTGATCAGAATTGACACTTAATAATAGAAGTATTGGTTTATATTTGAATTCCTCAATTATTTTAATAGTGAAATACAGACCTTTTTTTTTCCCACAAGTTCCAAAAGTCTCCTTACATAGGCAAATTATATACTAGAGTCTGCAAAGTTATCACAGTATCAGGAGATTTAACTAATGGTTGAGTTTGTCATATTTTACTAGAATACTGAAAATTAACAGTTTAAAAGGGTATTCTGCTTAAAATGTTTCTATTTGTAAATATAAGATTTATCCATTGACTCTTTGGATTAAAAAATAGAACAAAATAGTTTTAGTAGACACTTTTAAAATGATAAAGCAACTTGTATTAATTCTTATCATTCTGACATGAATATTAAGCTATGAAAGATAATACTTTTTCCTATAAAGTCGTGAATTTAAAATCTTGCTGATGTCACATCACTGGACTTTAGTGACACTTTTTATTCAAAAGGTAATGTTCTACTGATTAGACCAATACAATGCTTCTCTTATCAACTCAGTAATTTTTTATTATAATAGATCAGAGACATCTGAGAAATACATGTTTGAAATACACCAAATATATTTGTTGTGACCTGTGGCTTAGTGTGGTTAAGCCAAGATAATAACATTGTCACACGATGTGGGCTCTGGTGATACGGTTCTGCTAAGAAAAATTTCATTCAATATTGGAATTTTTAATAGTTCTACACATTAGTATTCCATAATACTTAATCTTATCTTGAAAGAAAATTCTCTTAGGATGACAGACAATAAAAAATAAGTATACCAATTACAACAGAACTTGTTTAAGATAAGAGATTAAATATTTTCATCGCAACTGACTCTAATCAGCTGAGGACAAA
Organism: Leontopithecus rosalia; assembly: GCA_028533165.1. Classification (NCBI taxonomy): domain Eukaryota; kingdom Metazoa; phylum Chordata; class Mammalia; order Primates; family Cebidae; genus Leontopithecus; species Leontopithecus rosalia. Next base: position 88,108,500 of record CM052649.1, read on the forward strand.
ATGAGCCATCAACCTGGGATGACTGTATTATGCTAGACTCTTCATGAGTGAAACCAAAGACTCTTTGCTGAACAATGTGCAGTGGTATTTCTTTAAAGATTTGTATAGACAACTGTGAACTCACTCCATTTTATCCAACATGTGAGTTTTTTCAGTAATTATGATAAACACTTTGAACTACCAGTTACATTTAAATCTATGACTTTTCCCCTTAGAGAGATCTTCAGTGATTTTTTTCATTAAAACATATTTATTTTTATAAGAAGTTAACATAGATTTATAATGCTGACTTTTTAAGTTTTATGGTTACTATGTTAAAGAATAAAACAGCAATTCCTGAGACATAAGGAAACACACAAGTAAAGCAATCAAACACAGCAGCAGGAGCGGCAGCAGCCTGAACCTACTAAAAATTTTAATTTATGAAATTGTTTATATGGTCATCTAAACTGATTATTATTTGCTTAATTCAAATTTAGAATAATTTATATTCTAGAAGCAAAATAAATAGCAGTGGGTAAAAACTAGAATATGAAGATGGTAGGTAAGAAATTTTCTAGAACTAATTTGTTAAATGTCAGAAAAATGTAAGTACCAATTGGATGAATCTTGATAAAGAAAATAATCAGATTATTTTAAATAATATAGATGGTACAAATGTTCATTTAACTGAAAACTTACTATATAATTAAATACGTACTTAACATAGCAGTGCTTTATTTGGTAACCTGTCTCTTCATGTGTCTACCAAAAAATATTTAAGTATATGTCTATATTTGCAACATGCATTTTAAAATTAACTAATTAAGTAAATTATCACAATTATCATGACAGTATTTTATATCAAAAACTTTTATGCTTGATTATCTTGCTTTTTGAAATATTATATTATACATATGCCAAGAATCACTCTAATAACTAGAAAATCTGATTCTATGACACAAGCTAGCCAAAGTTTTGAAGCCAGGTTTAAAACAAAAACATTACATAAATTGCAAATAAAAAATTAAATTGCCAAAAACGTGATAGATCATTCTTTGATTAAAATGCGATATGTTGAGCATTGTAAGTCTACTAGACCTTTAATACTCAGATGTTTGCTGACTTTCTCTTGGGATACTAAGAATCATAGAAAATGAGCATTAGGAGCCGAAACAAAGAATCCAAGGAGCTTATAAACTGTAGCATAAACCAAGTGACTAGTACATTGCTCTATACTGAAAACATTGGAAGAAGATTCTTTCATCTAAAACTCACTACACTCTGGTCATTTATTCTTTTGTAGACTTGGTATCTGTCTATGCAACAGTCAAGTCCAATTGTAAAAATGAAACAGTAATGAGCGAGGAGGTGGTTGCCAGCAAGTCCTAGACTGATACTAGTCACACTTTTAACTTAGATGGCTGAATCTCTGCATCAGAGTCTAATGGACTATTGATATCTACATACATTTGTAGGCCATTTGGAGACAAATGACCTAATAATGAAACTCTGTAACCAAAACGGTGAGAAGAGCATACTCTAAGAAACCATTATTGAGAAAATGCAAGGGACCACCACAGCATTCATCCAATCCAATTGTAGTAAAGATTAGAAGGTATTTATAGTTTTAAAAATTAGGGAATTACTGTTCATGAAGGAATATTATGCAGCCAATAAATAATTGAAACTGCCATTTCTTTCTGCTTATGCTGGCCTTCAGTTCAGGAAAATAAAAGTTTTAATTAAGCTTAAAAAATGAAACTCATTTATTATATGAAGTTTTGGTAAAATAGAAAAGTAAAATTTCAGTTACATATTACTAAATACATTTTCAAATAGGAATAAAATAATTATGCTACATAAGGGAGACTTCTACTCTAAACCATTATGAAGTAGGTGGCACTGAATTTACCCTGCCAATTAAAAAAGAAAATTATTTGAAACAATAGCTATATTTTTCCAAGACATAGACTGTATGGTAATGAAAGAAAATAACTTCTAAAAATTGAAAAGCATTTAAATAAGCCTTATATTGCTGAGTTTACTGCCTGTAGAGAATTCTCCAGCTGTAATTCAAGAAAGGAAATAAGAACTCTATTATTTCAAACTCTGTTATTATGTACAGCAATCTTCTTCTTTAAAAATTCAAAGATACCTTAGTATTTAAAGCAAAAATAGTAACAAAGTATTCTATGGTGTCTAACATGCAAAGTAAAATTATGACAAATAGCATAAAGACTGTATGGGAAGAATTGCCAGTATAATATTTTAGGGATTTTATGCTTTATATCAAGCGGTATTAAACCTGTAACTAACCACACTTAATTATGGAAGACTGAATTATTTCACCCTAGTTCAAAATGAATCTCAAGACACTTGTTTGCACCATCTCTGTTTCCTGGCTATATTATATACTTAGTACCTGTATTAGGCCTCTCTTGCATATCTATAAAGAAGTACATGAGAATGTGTAATTTATAAGAAAGAGATTTAATTGGCTGTCAGTTCTTCAAGCTATACAGGAAGCATAGGCTTTATATGCTTCTGAGGAGACCTCAGGGAGCTTTTACTTGTGACAGAAGGCAAAGCAAGAGCAGGCACTTCACACAGGGAAAGCAGCAGCAGGAGAGAAAGTGTGGTGTGGTGGTGGAAGAAGATGCCACACACTTTTAAAGGACAAGATCTCATGAGTGCTCACTCTCTATAGTGAAGACAGCACCAAACCATGAGGGATCCAGCCCTATGAGCCAAACACCTCTCAACAGGACCCACCTGCAACACTGTCAATTACAATTCAACATGAGATGTGCAAGGACAGATATTAAAACTATAGGAGTAGCCGAACAAAAAAAATTTAAAAAATAACAAGAAGTGACTTTCATAAATCTCATTAAAAGAGTTAAAGAAATGACATATAATAAAATACTTATAAATACATAGCTGAATTCACCAAAAACAAGGAAAATTTTTCCTAGTAATTAAAAATTTAGATAATATAAGACTTCAATGTATATGCATGGCTGCCCCTGGAGAATGCCAGTCTTCAAATGCCTTGCCTTTAATGGTCACCCAGATACTGGGTAGACAAAATTGGAAAGTTCTTCCTAAAGTTAGCAATCTTAAAAGTTCAGCTTTTAAAGATCAGCTAAACAAAGATATCTGGTTTGGCTTAGAGTTCGTGTGGGCAGAAAGTCACTTTAGAAGGTATAACAATGGGCCTTCTTATATGAGCTTATGGTTTGATTTCATATTAGCAGCCTGATGTAAGGATTTCACACTGAAAATTTAATAATTAAAGAATTTTAAGAATTGTAACAGTTGTGCACCTGTCAGAAGAAAAACACTGTCAATAACAGGTCTCACACAATTGCTACAGACTAAGTAAATCATATCTTTGGAGGAAGGCAATAATTTCACAAGGTGAACCACAGATACAAGGAGGAATTTGAGCTGAGAAACTGTTAGGCATGTGGGCAACAAACTTAAGTTATTTAAACACGTAAAAATATAAGCAGATTTACAGAATTATGTGAGTAAATTGAAAGAAAATCTGTCAATTCAGGAGGCATTTTTAAAACTCTTAGTAATACAAAGGCATGGAAAATTTCTGGATTATTATAATTTTATGTGAAAGAGAAAATTAAGGAGAGCTGTTTCCAAAATCAAGGAAAATGTTTCTTGAATTATGAATATTTCCCCATGTTGAAATGTGCTAAAAATTGTTACGTGATAAAATTTGCTGTGATGAAAGTACAATTTTCATCTGTGTATTTTCTTGAAACAATTTAGTAATCTCTTTGTCAATATTGGGATTTATTTCTTCTCAATTAATCATGACAAACAATATCTAACCTTTCTGTATAGAAAATTACTGAGTATGCAAACAGTAGACTTGTCATCCACTATAATTAATATGTGGAGTAGACACAAATCAAAACGTCTATAGACTTCTAATTTGTCATTCATATCCTTCTGTTTAATCCCATGTAAAATTTCAGATGAATTTTTTGAATTATTTTGTTCAAATATAAAATGTATCAACTTTTTTCCGTACAGATATGGTCCCTTGAAAATACGAAATCTATGAGTGAGGGACAATTAGCTGTATTTTAGTACGAATTTGAAATGTTAGTGCTTTTTTTCAAGAATACAGTTTTGAGACAAATGTGCAGCATTATGTCTTTTCAAAGAACTATAATATTCTGAAATCATGGATGTGATTTTCTGTAACGACTATCATTAGAAAACGTTAACTAATTAATAATTGAATAACTAGTTATCAATTTTTAATAAATGTATTTTGTTATTATCAATGCAATATCCTAAATTGCTCTTAGTGGCAGTATGTGAAATTAATAGAATTGTAATTATGCCTTCCTCAGGAACACCTCTGAAACATTAAAATTAAGTATCTAATCATGTGCACTGAAAAGACCAATAAATAAGTAAACAAATTAAATAAATCTTTGTGCTGTTTTCATACTGCCTTTCACCTCTATTGCCAAACAATAAAAAAAGAAAACAATTTTTTTGTGACTCAAAATTATTTGGGTGTAGATAAACCTTTGCTTTCTTTCAGAGTTCTTGTATTCAGTTTTTTAAAACAGACATTATTTTTAGAGCAGTTTTAGGTTTACAGCAAAATTGAGCAGAAAGTTTCATATACCCTCTCCCCCAAGAACACTCTCTCCCATTGTCAACATCCTTCACCAAGTTTCTATGTTTGTTATGATCAATGAACCTATATTAACACACCATTATCATCCAAAGTTCATAGTTTACATTAGGATTTATTCTTGTTTTATAGTATGTGGTTTTATAAATATATTACATGCCTTTGTAGTTTAAAGTATAGTTTCACTGCCCTGAAAATCTTTTTTGTCTCTACTATTCATTGATCCCTCCTTGCTGACAACCACTGATTTTTTACCATACTTTTTGATATTCATATAATTGGAACCATACAGTATGTAGCCTTTTCAGATTGCTTTCTTTCACTTAGTTATAGACATTTTGGTTTTCTTCACATTTTTTCATGGCTCAATAGCTCATTTCTTTTTAGCACTGAATAATATTTCATTGTCTTTCTGTATCACAGTTTACTTATCTGTTCACCTACTGAGGACCTCTTGGTACTTTCCAAGTATTAGCAATTATGAATAAAGCTGCTATAAACATCCATGTTCAGTTTTTTTTAATGTGTGTACATCTATGTAAAGGGCATGTTTTCGATTCCTTTAGGTAGGAGATAAATTGTCTTTCCTGAATATAAGTGTTGTGGAGCAGCTTTCCATACGCTTATTTGCCATCTGTATGTCTTCTTTGTATATCTGTTTTTTCATGTATTTTGGCCATTTAAAAAATTTAGTTGCTTATTTTCTTATTGTTGATTTTTAAGTGTTTTTTATTTTGTGAGGACAAGTCTTTTGTCAGATATACATTTTGCAAAAATTCTCTTCCAGCCCATGGCTTGTCTTCTTATTCTCTTAACTTGTATCAAATTTTGCTTTCACTATAGCTATGCAACCTGGAGTCACACATAAATTAGTGTTATATAAAACACTTGACTAAATGACTAAATGCCTGTTTACTCTAGAATATTAGCATTAGTGTCAGATGCACTTCAATTCTAATCCCACATCTTCCACTGACTGATTTGTGACCTTTAAATTACTATCGAATCCTTCTAATATTTATCTTATCAGATGATTTATTATGAGAATTAAATAGCATTTGTGTTATCAAAGCTCTGTCCGAATTTAAGAAGCAGGACAATATATGCAGATACACAAGACAATGAAGTGATATTAGAAGAATACATGAGAAATTCATTAAACAGTGCAATTTTAGCTGCAGTAGTCACAGCTCATGGGGGCTGCAACACTGTTCAGGGACTATACAATCATTTAGCACACAGTAAAGTCATATGGACTCAGTTCTTTATTGCTTCCTTAGCAGCAGCTATAAATACTTGTTATTCTAGTGCTTCCATGCATCATAATGCTTTCTCCTGACTCCACTATTTCTATGGTTCAACTTCTGATATTCTTATCTACTACCTATCCTCAATCTCTTCATGCTTTACCCACAAAGTCTTCAAGAAAAAAGAACTAATTTGTTTGGTTAGCAAAACGAATACATCAAAACAGTTATTAAATTGCGGATTCATCTGTAGTTGGATGTCTTTGGGTCAGATATTGATTGCTTTTCCAATTATGTGTTGCAAGAATGGTGAAGCCTTGGGCTCAGCTTTAGCAAGAAAATTTCTCTGTACTTTTCAAATATATTTCATTAAAGTTGAAAAAAATGTATATATTTATGTATAAAATACATGTTATTTTGTACCATTATGTGTCAAAATTACTGCGTTTCAACCACACTGGCTTTATATTCAAAATTAGCAAAGATGTCCATTCCATAGGGTCTTTGGCTTTGCCTTTACATTGCTGGGAACACACTTTTCTATATATTTTCATAATTGGTCTGTTTTAATAATTCAGGACTCCCGTTAAATATACTTTCTAAAGTGTTAGACCTTCCTTGACATCTAAGGTCACTCCCTATTCAATTACCATGTTTTATTTTCTCTACATTACATACCACTACCTAAAATTGTTTCCTTTTTTGTTTGTTGGCCTATTGAAATATAAGTACCATCAAGCCCTGGACTATGGTCACTTTGTCACACTAAATCACTGGCACCACACACTGACTAGGACAGAGGAGGTGCCTGTTAGGTGATTTTGAGTACATGAATAATTAATTGACACTCAGAACAAAATCCTATAAAACACTTTGTACTACACAAGTATAAGACCTTGTTCTAATAAATGCTCCCTAAAATTTAAGGTGTGATAACATTACATATTTTTAAATTTTTGAAAATAGAACTTGCATGTATTTCCTCAGTGTGTGTAAGCATTATTTGTTGTTTGGTTTTCCAGGACCACTGAGTGTACTAAAACTCCAGAAACCCTGTTAGGGTGGGAACACTACACAAATCATAGTGGTACTGCTCCAGGAACAAAAGCATCTAGCTTCAATGCTCTCAGCAAAAATAAAAATAAGCCAAAAAAAAAAATTCAGACAAAAACAAAACTAAAAACAAACAAATGAAAATAAAATTCTTAAATATTTTGAAATCTAAAAAGACTCATCTCCTTTTAAATATTCTATATTTTCTCACATGGTAAAAGTTTACTGGACAAGGAAACCTGAAACTCATCAAAAGAAATAGATAATAGCATTTCATTTTTGTATAGAAAGCAATTGATACTGTTATCCTTTCAGTGTTTTTATAATACCTTTTTTACCTATACCATGTTATGTGTGTATTTATATATTATATATACATATATATTAGTCATATATATATTAGTCATAAAATATATATATGTATATTATATATACATATGTATGACTAAAATATATATACATATATAATATACATATATATGACTAAAATATATATGTATATATAATATACATATATGACTAAAATATATACATGTGTATATATATAATATACACATGTGACTAAATATATATATGACCAAATATATATTTAATACATATATATGACAAAAAAATAAAACATAGAATGTGAGGGGTGATGCAGAAACAAAAAAAGGGAATAGAACAAATAAAAATGCTCATATTACTGTTTAAGGAGTTTTAGCATTATCTTAAGTATTGAAATGCAAAGACAAATTTTTGCTTCTGTTGCAAATGCTTTGGTCATTTTCATCAAGAAATATTTGCCCTCTGCCTATATCCTTAATGGTATGGCCTAGGTTTGTCTATAATTTGGAGTTTTACAACCATCTTGAGTAAATTTTTGTATAAGGGAGAACCAATGCCCCGTCAGCAGGAAGTAGCTAAGACTGGTGGTCATCCATATTCTCATGGCAATTAGAGGTACCTCTTCAGAGGGTGACATGTTATGGAGGGGGACAGGGAAGAGCTGCGTAGAGAAGGGTGGGGTCCCTGGTGAGGACTCCACCCTCCTGCCTGTGCCCATGGACCTAAGTGAGGACAGGCACCCCTGTTGTGGTAAACAAAGGCATACAAATAAAACCAAAAGACTACATCAATGCCAGATTATGAAAGACTTGATGGTGACAAGGAATTAGTCTTTTCTTTTGTGGACTGTAGGAAGCTACTGTCACCTTAAACAACTGGTATAACATGATTGTGAAAATGTTAAATTTGCTAAGGATAGAAGATGCTTAATTTGTAGACCAAGTTGACTACTTTGGAATGAAAAGCCAAAAAAGAGCATGTACAGTATAATTTCATTAATATATATTCTAGAAAATGTCAGCTAATCAGTAGTAATTGAAAAAAAAAAGATTTGTGGTGGGATACCAAGGGACTCCCAAGGGGTGAAAGTTTCAGAGTATTGGAAATATTCATATCTTGATTGTGATGATGGTTAAGGGGATATTCAAATATAAAAATTGTCAAAGTATATGGTTTAAATATGTGCAGTCCACTCTATGTCAACTACACCTCAATAAAGCTGTTAAAAAAGGAATTGCATAACAAAAGCACAAATGAAATGTAAAAGGAGAGAAAGGGAAAATATAATGCATAAAATACAAATAATAAAAATGTTTAAAAATAATAAACTAAAATAAGGATAAATTAGAGTTTTATCACTAACATCAATTTTCATTAAAGCCTTCAATGCTCAATAAAACGATTTTGCTTATTTTTCTGACTTCCAACTAAAATTCACATGACATCAGGAATTTTATATACTTTCCACTCTATCCAAAAGGATACCAAAAAGATACCTGGCACACAGTATGTGCTTAAAACATAAAAGGAGGATAAGTTAAAAAGAATGACTTGAAAGCAGCATCAACAAATTAATGAGAAAAAATCATCATTATGTTTTTCAATATAAAGACAGGGAGAATGTTTTGAGGTTAAACCCCAAAAGTTAAGGAGTGGTTGAGATTTAAGAAATTATATATAAAATGTATTAAATGGCTGATATAAAAATGAGAAAACATTTTTATGAATTGAAGAAAATATTTTTATGAATTGAAGAAATTTTCAATCTTCATATTAAAAGAAACACACTATGGAGCAAGAAAAAATAATGTTGAAAAATGTATATGACATCTATGATAAACCACATTATTATTCAGCAAATAATTCCTTCTTACCCTTGGTAATTTTCTTTGTCCTAAAGTCTACTTTTTCTGTCATTTGCTACCATTTTATTTCCATCTAAAAATATGTTTAGAAATTTTTCTTAAAAAAAGATTTTGCTGCAATGAATTATTTCAGTTTTCTTTAATCTGAGAATGTATTTACTTCACTTTCATTGCTAAAGAATATTTTCACAGGATATATATTTCTGGGATGATAGTTGATTTATTTCAGCTCTTTAAACATTTTATATTACTTTCTTCTTGTCTTTGCCCTTTGTGCTCTTTGAGAAGAAATATACTGTCACTTGAATCGTTGTTAACCTATAAGTAGTGTGTAATTTTACTCAGGATGCCTTCGGGATTTTTTCTTTGTCACTAGACAAATTTTTTTAGCAGTTTGATTATAATTCATCTAAGTATCAATTCTCTGTGTATCTGCTGTTTGGAGTTCAGTGAGTTTATTGAATCTATATGTTTATGTCTTCTGTCAAATTTTCCAGACTTTAATTTTAAAAATTTATTTTTGTTTCTTTTCTATGTAGATCTTTCTCAATTTAGATAAGTGGTCTCTCAAAGGAACCCAATGTTCTATTCATGTTTTTCTGTCTTTGTTTGGTCAGACTGAACATTTTCTCTTCCTTATGTCAACTTTTATTTTATGTTCAACTTTATAAAAGTTGCTATCATGGGTATATTGTATGATGTTGAGCTTAGGGGTACAAAGGATCCCATCACCCAGGTGGTGAACACCCAACATGTATATGTGGTTGTTTTTAGTTTTTTTAGCCCACACCACTCTTCACCCTCTAGTTTTCCCCAGTGTCTATTGTTTCTTTCTTTCTGGATATGTGTACTAAATGTTTACCTTCCACTTATAAGTAAGAAATGCAGTATTTGTTTTTTTGTTCTTGTGTTAATTTGCTTAGGATAATAGCCTCGCAGCTACATCCATGTTGCTTTAAAGGATATAATTTTGTTCTTTTGTATGGCTACATAGTATTCTACAGTATGTATGTACCATATTTTCTATATCCAATCTGCTGTTAATGGATAACTAGGTTGATTTTTTCTTTGCTATTGTGAATAATGCTGCAATGAACATACAGATGCATGTTTAAAATGATTGATTTTTGGAGGGATACATGCCCAGTAATGGAATTGCTGGATCAATTGGCAGTTCTGTTTTAATTTCTTTAAGAAATCTCCAAACTGCTATCTCCAGTGGCTGAACTAATGTATACTTTTTACAGATCTATCTCACTGACTCTTTTACTATCTCCGTGACGCTATTAAATCCAAAACAGTTGGAGATTCTTGTTTTTCTGGGTTAAGTTTCTGTTTTCAAGTTTTTCACTTGCAGGTTTTTATTTTTAAAAACGTTTCCATTCCTTATATCATTTACTACTTTGCTGCGAATTTCCCTTTTCATTTGTTTCAAGGGTGTTTGTTTTTATTTGTTGGAATATTTTTACAAGATGCTTCTTTAAGGCTCTCAGATAAATGTAACATCTGTTGTCTCAAATTTGATGTTTTATTGATTGCCTTTTCCCATATGAATTGATATTTTTCTGTTTTTTCATGCCAAGAAATTTTTGTCTGCTGTTTGTTTTCTGTAGTATAATATGAGATTTGGGTGACTTTGAACAATTCTATGGTACATGCTGGTATTTTTGTTGTTTGGATATAAAATCAACCTAACTGACTGAAACTAAGTTCTGTAGGTCAATGCTTCAATATGAGGGTTGTTTTAAAATTTTTGCAGAGCTATTCAAAGCTCCTTTATCTATGGCCCACTCACTGTGTAGTCTGGGCTTTGGCACTGGTTTATGTCAAAGCTCTGTTTCCAGTGTCTGTGCATGCCATTTAAATCAGATTCATATTTGCACACCTCAGGGGTGACCTCAGGAGTTCATACACAACTTACTGAGCTCAATTTCCCAGATTTGTCTCTGTCTACGATGCCCCTTGTACACTGAGCTTCTCTGTAATTTCTTTTTTTCCATCCTTTGGCTAGAGAGCTGGACATTTGTTTACCTAGATCTGTCATAAACTTCTTACATCTGTGCCTATGTATGGGGCTAAAAGGCAAGAGAACAAAGAGAGAGAAAGAAAAGGAACAATAATAGCAGAGATTTGCCCATCCTCTTGGGGCCACCATCCTCTGATTGGAGAAAATGTTTCACTCCCTCAGAGTCTTAGATACTGTAACCACCCATTCTCTCTGCTGCTGCTCCTAGTATAGGATGGACTTGTTCTGGTGCTGAGGTGTCGAAGAAAAGAGAAAATATTAACAATTCATAATTTCTTCAACTCTCTCTAAATGTTGGAAGACCATTGTTCCTCTCCTCAAGCTGGAACCAAAATAATTTTCCTTGAGCTGTCAAGGCCCATGCTTACTCCCACATTTCAATTTGCATTGAGTCCCAGTCAGGGAAAAAAATGACAGTCACCTTTACTTTGGTGATACTTTGAATCCCCAATTCATTTGCTGCTATTTACTTTTCAAGGCCTTCAAATAGATGCTCCATGCATTCTGTCCAGAGTTTACAGCTGCATTCACTGGAAGACACAGGGCAGGGTGTACTTATATCTACGTTACGTAGAACTAGAACCTTTGAACTTATGTTTTCAAGAATCGTTTTTAAATATTTTGTCAAAAAGAGCCATCATTAGTCCTAAAAAGAGATATCATTGAATTTGGAAATTCAGAATAACAAATTTTTAAAAATCACTTTCACACTTTATCTGTTGAATCTTCATCTGTTGTAATATTTTTTTGCTGTTTTTTTATAGAGAATTGGTCAGAGTTCATTTTTCCAATTAATGTGCATTGCAATTGGGACAAATTCCTGCATATCTTGGAACTTCATTTCTTCAGGGGTAAAAATAAATGAGTCAGGGCAAAATTTTCTATCTTATTAGTTTCAATTCAAATTATTTTATTTAAAAATCAACTTTTAAAAAGTAAAAAAATCCTAACTTTTTAGTGTTTATAAGATCTCTATGGCATGTTAACCTTAGATTTCTTTCTTTTTTATGCTAAAAATGCATTCAATTCTATATTAAATTTATTCACTGATATGATAAAGTTTCTGGTTCATGAGAACAAAATTGTGCAACATCCCTTTTTAAGTCCTCATTCACTTATGACATGTTGGTAGGTTGAATTCAGCCAGAGTAGAAATATTTGCCCACTGAAAGTTATTAAATGTAACAAATCAGGTTATTTTTCTTTTGTTTCTTTCTTTTTCTGAGCTGGTTATTAAGTATTTACTAGAACAATATTCCTTATATTTCTCAAGAATAAGAATTTTACTTTATACATAAATAAAAACACATGGACACACAGAGGGGAGCATCACACACTGGAGTCTGTTGGGGGGCACTGAGGGAGGGACAGTGGGGGGTAGGGAGGTTGGGGAGGGATAACATTGGGAGAAATGCCAGATATAGGTGACAGGGGGATGGAGGCAGCAAATCACATCACCATGTATGTACCTATGCAACAATCCGGCATGATCTGCACATGTACCCCAGAACCTAAAGTGCAATAAAAAATATATATATATATATTATATATGTATATTATATATATATTATACATATAAGAAAAATAATTTTATAGATGACAAAGCTTAAAGATATGTTAGGATATAGATTACATATATCAGTTCTTCTAGCAATACAATTTGCTGTCACAGAACTTGGCTGTGAGTTTTGAAACCTTGCCTAGAATAATCAGATGTACTGTCAGATTCTGACTGCAAATAAATTGAAATTGTACAAAAAAGTTGTAGCTTACCAAAATCTTGGCTGTTTTTTCAAAGCCCCAAATATTTGTGCTAGGAGCAAGGCTGCAAAATATCAAATATAGAACCTGTACGTACAGCTTATATGCTATATCCAACTGTAAGTCTAATAACTAAAATGGGAGAAATTATTGCAGCAGCTGTAGTAAATTTGTTTCCAAGTAACATTCAAATAAAAAGAGCCTGTGAACATATTTTATGTGAATCACCTTGAGGGAAACTAATCTTTTCCTCATAACAGTTCTTCCAAGAAAGTAAAGTTATTAAGACATATCTCCTCTGAACTTTGGAAAGAAGTTAATTGGTGGAAGGAAAAAGGGAGGTGCATATTAGTTTTGTATCAGGAAGTAGGAAGTGATGAATGGCTCTCATCCAAGAGGCATTTACGCTAGTGATTTTATTATAGTACCACAATTCAAGTTATACTCATCATGTAGAATAAACAGAAACCCAACCATTTCCGATTTTGGTGATTTGGGGAAATAAACATGTCATTAAAGTTGAAAATATAAAAGTGGTTCTATTTTTCCCGTGAATTAATAGAAAAAGAAAGAATTAAATAAATAAATAAATAACAGAAACCCAAAGTCATCAAAACAAGAATGAGCCATCTATTATGACAGTAGTTATATAAACAAACCTAAATATTACTATATCAAAACAGAATACTAACCATACTTCTCCCTAATACATGAACCTGGCTACACAACCAGGTAGGTTGACCAGGAGTGACAAATCATATTCAGAAGGTTATTGAAAAATATTGAAAAAAGAATGTATAAAGGCATCACAAAGGCAGCCTGATTCATTGATTTCTACAACAGGATTTATCTAATTACTGAAGCTGTAATTATTTAAATCATTGGCTGAGATAACCAGCACTGGCTTCACATTAGGGATGAGCTTAAGTTTCGGAATGCACCATCGAAAATCTGTTAGATACTACTGTGACTCATCTCATATGACAACTCTATCTGATATTAAGATGGAAGCACTCTCCTATTTTGTGCTGCTTCTTAAAAATTATGGTGTTTTAGGCCATGCACAATTGCTCACACATATATAATTCCAGCACTATGGGAGGCTGAGGTGGGAGGATTACTTGAGCTCAGGAGTTTGAAACCAGCCTGGGTAACATAGTGAGATCTCATGTCTAATAAAAAAAATTTTTTAATTACCTGGGCATTGCTATGCACACCTACAGTCCCAACTACTCAGGAGGCTAAGGAGAGAGGATCACTTGAGTCTGGGAAATGGAGGCTTCAGTGAGCTGTGAGCACCCCACTGAACTCCTGCCTGGACAACAGAGTGAGACCCTGTCTCAGAATAAATAAATAAACAAATATTAAAAAAATAAAATAATAGTGTTTATCCAGACTTATTTTTTTCCAATTCTCCTATATCTGAAATCATAGAAGGAAATAACACACTTATTAATAGAAGTAGAAATGTTCCCATTATTTTGCTCTAGATCAATCATATTAAAGTAACTTTGTAAGCATGATATGGTTGTGTCTTATATGTAGTGTGCAGAAGATGCTGTGATATACTTATTTATATTTATTTCTCTAACCACTACCTCCAAAAGCATTTGATGCAGTTAACAGGTAGAAACACAGCACAAAATGTAAGATTCAACAAGATACAACAATCCTCTTTGGCAATTGTGGTTGTGTAGACTCCATTTTGTTCTGAATATGTAAAAATAATTAGATTGAAAATTTTAGAAAATACAAATGTAAACTCAAAAGAAAATACTCAAATATTAGAAATTAACTCTACCAAATAAACCCTAGTCATTAGTTGAGGGAAAAATAAAGAAAACTTGTTTTCTGGATGGTATTGAAGGGAAGGAAAGAAAAGTGGTTTGGTAAAAAAATAATAATAATAATAACTTTTATGAAATCTAAAAGAAAATATATGATTACCTGATTACTTTCTACCTTGAATCATTGACCACAGGTTCAAAGACCCTCTGTGTAAGAAGCTGGATATTTTTTTTCTGTTCAGATTACAAGTGGGCTAGTTCAGATAGAAATTGTTTCATTTTCAGCCGGGCGCAGTGGCTCACGCCTACAATCCCAGCACTTTGGGAGGCCGAGGGGGGTAGATCACGAGGTCAAGAGATTGAGACCATCCTGGTCAACCAGGTGAAACCCTGTCTCTACTAAAAATACAAAAATCAGCTGGGCATGGTGGCACGCACCTGTAATCCCAGCTACTCAGGAGGGTGAGGCAGGAGAATTGCTTGAACCCAGAAGGCGGAGGTGGCGGTAAGCCGAGATCGTGCCATTGTACTCTAGTCTGGGTAATAACAGCGAAACTCCGTCTCAAAAGAAAAAGAAATTGTTTCATTTTCATGGAATTTCCTGAAAAATATTAGAAATAGCTGATACATACTTGTAAAATAAAGTTGCATATTTTACAGCCTCAGTAATAGACTGGTTTCAAAAGGATATAACAAGTAATAATTTAATAAATTGCTTTGCTGTAAGGACTGAAGACATCCCAAATGATGATGAAATAATTCTCATTGCTCTACTTCCAGCCTCAACAGAAACAATTTTACATCTCAAGTAAACATTCTATTTTTAGATGTCAAATTCTGTGAACAAAATTCAGATCAAACTAGCTTAACCCCCAAAAATGAATATTAATATATTTCTTCACATGGCTGGGAACTGGGAATTTGCTGGTTGCTGCTAGATTGAGCTATGGATAGACCCACGGACTTGAATTAGTCTCTAGTTTTTGTCTCCCTCCCTACTTTTTTTCTTGTCTTCTCTAGTCTTTGCTTAGCTTGATTTTTAAGGAGGATCTCACTACTCATTGAAATATATGACTATCAGCTTCACTGATGCAAATCTTCCCAGTCTAATCTCCTTCTCAGGAAAATAATTTTCCTTACAGCTCAGGAATAACATCTCCAGTAAGATTTTTATTTTCTCAGCTTGAGTTACTTAAACCTCTGAAACAAACAAGTGGCCAAATTTATGAAGTTGTCTAGTTGCTTTGATTTGTGTCACATGACTATCTCACTCTTCAGGTTATGAATTTCCTTCATCTAAACTGTAAGGTTTGTCTTCCCATTAGGAAAGAGAGAGAAGGAAACAATTACAATATATGATGTCCACTGTAGTACCCTTTTCAAAGGCATTTTTCATTTGCTCCAGAAGACTCACTTCTCAATATCTCCACTTTCCTCTCTACATCAAAAAGAGTAAGATGAGCTAAATAGATGAGCACTCTTTGCTCTGTCTTTGAGTTGCATTTAGGTAACAGAATCCCTGGACCTGGATCTGTAGGAGAATGAGAATAAGGTTGATTATTCTACCAAATTTTTAGTCACGTCAGGCTAATTACATTCATAGGTCATAGATTCTCTCAAGGTGTACTTCTTCCATTAATCTCACTCCATCATTAATTATTCAAATCTGATTGTGCTATTTGTCTCCTCTTGGAAATCTGATTGACCATTATGCTTATTAGTCTTCATTGGTTTTGTGAGTTTTAATGTTTCCAACTATTAATTTTACATTTATTATTTTCTATGTTGACTAGTTTATTGTTAATTTTCTAGCTTGCTAGTTGAATGCTTACTGTCCATTTTTAGTCCATTTTTGGTGCTATAACAAAATACCATAGACTGGGTAATATGTAAATAACAGAAGGGTATTTCTCACAGTTCTGACGCTGTACATCTAAAATCAAGGCATGGGCAGGTTTGATGTCTGGGAGGCCCTGGACTCCACTTCAGGATGGAAACATGTTGCTGTATTCTCACATGGAAGAAGATATAAGGGCAAAAGACCCTAACATTTTGTCTTCAGGATCTTTTATAAAAGTCCTGATTCTTTCTTGAGGGGGGACCTCTCAAGACTTAATCACCTTTCATATGGCTTCAATTCTTAATACCATTGCATTGATAATTAAGTTTCAACATGAGTTTGGACAGGACCTTCAAACTACAAGGCTGATTTTTACATAGTTTATATCTTTTCATAGGTCTGGATACTGTTTTCTAACTCCAGACTTAGAATTAGTCAATCTACAAGAAGCCCACAAAGTCTAGCTAACTCCTTTTGTCCACTTGTTATTCATAAGCTGTCTCCACCTATGGCTCCAGCTTGCTGCCACCTTGTCTCTGGAAGCAACCCCTCATGTGGCCCTGTCTGGCAACTTTCTCTAATCCAGAACTGTGAGTAGCAGAGTTTTCCTTTCATCTATCTGAGTGTCAGCGTGTTGTATCACACCATCAACAAGACCTTAAAATATTAAAGAACATAGTATTCCTTGCTTGTCATCCATATTTTTCATTCTCTCAACAGCTTTGTCAATTACTATTTTAAACCTCTTTTATCCTAAAGAATTTCATGCCAGTAATCTAGCATGTGCCTAATTATATAAACTCATACAATACTTTATTTATGAGATGATTAGCATAGTTTCCCCTACAATGTCTTTCATTGTCTTTCAATTATTTATCCTGTTTTATCATTCTGAATGGCTTTCTAGAAGATTGAGTTAAGGTTCTCATTTTCTTATACCCTCTTCTGTAGAAAATATATATCCTTGCCCTTTGATATGTGACCCTCTAGTTTCCTTCTAGTAAGGGATATTGTAGTTGCATGATCCATAAATGTTGGGCTTAGTTCATCACTTGATTGCTTTGGCCTATAGATTTTGAGTTGACATGACAGTGTGACAGTTCCAGAACAAAGCATTGAAAGGTAGTACAGGTCACATATTCCTAATTCAAAAATGTCAAATCCAAAAAGATCCAAAATGTAAAAAAAATTTTTTGCACTGACTTGATGCTCAAAGAAAATCCTCATTAGAACATTTAGGATTTTATACTTTCAGATTAGGGATACTGAAGCAGTAAGTATAAAATGCAAATATTCCAAAATCAAAAGACTCTAAAATCTGAAACATTTCTTGTCCCAAGTATTTTGGATAAAAAGCACACAATTTGTATGTATTTTTGCTTTTCTTGTGCTCTGCTAAGAAGAAACATTGGCTGAGTAGACTTTATCCAAGGACAATGAGAGATATGTGAGGTAACTGTATTCATTTTCTATTGTTGTAATAACAAATTACCACAGATTTGCTGTTTACACAACATGGCACAAATTTATTACCCTACTGTTCTGTAGATCAAAAGCTTATCTGAATTCTTGCTGAGCTAAATTAAGGCAGTTGGCAGGGTTATATCCCTTTTGGAGGATCTAGGGGAGGATGTGTTTATTGATCTTAGTAAATAATATTTAATTGAGACCTTTGTTGTTGTAAGAATGCTGGCTGTCAGATGAGGGCCAGTCTTATCTTTCAGAACCTACATACATTTTGTTTTCCTGCGTTGGCCTCCTTACTCTGTCATCTAGGCCAATAATGATATGAGGAGTTTCTCTTGTATTTTGAATATGACTTCCTGTTCTCTCTCATCACTTTAACACAACCAGGGTAGGTTCTCTCATTTTAAGAATTCGAATAATTAGAATGGGCCCACTGAGTTAATTCAGTATAATTTCCCCATTTCAAAATCCATAAACTTAATTCCATCTGCAGAGTCCCTTTTGCCCTGTTAGGTAATATAGCCACAGGTCTGTGGATAAAAACGTGGATATCTTTGGTGAAGTGTTATTTTGCCTAGTGCGATCACTGAAAGCTAACCAGTATGCCAGAGTATGAAGCAGAGCCTTTCAATAGAATCTATTCTGAAGTCTTAGGAACAGAAGTAAACCCTATTAGCTGGAGCCAAGTCCACTTATCATACAGACTCAAGCAAAACTGTTAAATTGGACTAAATCTTAATTATCTAAGCCACATTTGGCCTGCACATCTGTAAATACAGTAAATATGTGTTGGTCTTTGACAATTTTGTTCCAATATTATTATATTAAAATGGATCCGTACAGAATACGTGCAAAAGTAACAGTAGGACCAACATGAATGTTGTTATGTGGTGGATCTGGTGTTATTTGTAGTATCTATGACAGATAGATATAATGTAGAGAACTTTGGTAAACAGCATTAATCTTCTGATTTTATAGCTAAGCCTTGCATATTTTCTGTCTATCACTCCTGAGAAATATTTCTGGCTTAATGCTGTGTCCTGGAAAATGACTAAGCATTTCCCCAAGAGGCATCAAATTATCATATAACCAAAAATTTCCATTTTGAAATCAGTGTTTTTCTATCTACCACATCATAAATTTTTATGTGCACAGCAACATTCTATAATCAAATGGCAGTGTGTTATATAAAATCAAGCTCAAGGGACTCCACAAAGAACAAGTAAGTACATAACTAGTTCAGTTTCTCATGGTATCTATTCCTGCTGCATAGTCTCCTCTTTGACCCACATATATGACCTCATGAGAAATTGTCTGTAACTAGCTGGCTGAAGAAAAATAGTTAAATTGGTTCACAAATGATTCTGACATTCATATTATTATTATATTTCAGCATGACCTAGTGGTGGCAAATAGCAACATTACAGCTCCAATCAGGAGGACCCTGAATGCTGCTGGTGAAGGAAAATCTCAGTAGACAGAAATTCAAGCAGCATATCTAATTGTTCACTTTACCAGGAAGAATAAATAATCTGGGATATAAATTTACAGTGATTCATGAGCCATGACTCACATGTTGGCTGGATGTTTATGAAGTAGTAAAGAACACAATTCACAAATTGGTTATGAGCCATATAGCGAGAAAAATAACTTAAAGGATGTCTGAGAATGAGCAAAAAGTAAAACCACAACCGTTAACTCCCTCAATATCCAGGGAGGAAAGATGATCAGTTCTTTAAGTATCTGACAGCCTCTTTTCACAGAAATGCCAGCTCTTTCTCAGTGGCCTCTTGAGTTAAGTGGCCATGGTAGCAGGAGTAGAGCTTAGCTGTGAACTCTAAAACAGATACCTTCTCTATTAAAGATCTTATGTGATGTAGCTCACTTGCCAGTAACAGCGATTAGTCATGAACTCCCAACATAATAACATCCCTGGGAACAAACATGTCATCTAATAGCAGGTTGGTTATCTTGCATACCTTCATGTGGTAAATGGCAGGATATGTGTTCTTTTAGAATAGTTATTTGTTCTGAATATGTGTTTCCTTTTCCTGCCTTATATAATGCCCTATAAATAATAATATAGCATAATTTACCATAAAGCCTTGTCATTCATTCCCTTAAATTATTTGATAGAGCAGTGGGATGATTTATGACGAACAGCACCAACAAGGAAAACCCTTTGTGTGGTGGGGCAATGTCCTAGGTTTGTTATATGCTCTGCACCATTGATCAGTCTTACAATGTGCTTTCTCTTACACCTAATGTTCATGGGCCCAAGGGCCAAGGAGTGGACATGAGAGGAGTTGTTCACTCTATGGATCTTAATTTCCCAGTAGCAAAAGTTTTGTTTTCTGTCTTCACAACATTAGGCTCTAATGGTTTGGCGATTGTTGTCCCCAAGGGAAGTATGCATGCAAGATTGTGTCTGTTAAATCAGAAGCTAAGCATTTTTTAAAATTCTTTCTGCCACAGAAGCATTTGGCAAAAAAAAAAGAGGTTTACTCTACTAGCTGGAATAGTTTATCATGACTGATTTTCTACTGTTCAATGGAGGCAGAAAGAAATATGCCTGGAACCCAGAAGATTCTCTTACCCCCCGGCAAAGTATGATGACTAGTTGTTGCACTGGCTAAGGATGAAGGAAATGAGGACTGGGTAGAGAAAAGAAAAGTTACAGATGCCAACTATGAATATGAGATCATTTGCATAAGCAAGGATTGTAGTAATTATTCATGTTTTCTTCTTGTTTATGTATAAGCATCTCTGTATATGTTTGTATCTATTAACAAATAATGTTTTAATCTTTATCCCTATGGTTTCTTTATCTAATATAAACAGTATCACTAAAAATTGCTCATATAAATTAGTCTTTAAGTTTCAAGATACAAAAGAAAGACTGACTGAAGTAGAAGAGAAACAAAATTTATTCAGAGATAAATAGAATGTTGTACAAGATTACTTATTTGCTCTTGATTATGTATTTGAGTTTATAAGGATCATTCTGACTAGTTAAGACAATTATGTTAGTATTATCTTTGGTCAGAACTGAAATATGGATACAAAGGGTGTTTGTGTTTATAACTGCTGAGTCCAAAAATAGATGCATTGAGAAGGACCACTAGAGGCCTGTGAGGCCAGGGAAGGGATGGAGTTCTAAAGTCCCCCTCATTTTACAGTTCTTAGCTAAGGTTCTCTTACGTGAGGGACTCAGGGTATTTGGAATACCGTAATGAAGGTGAAGTTATTCTCTGGGCAAGGGCAAAGTCCACACAGTCCTTGCAAGTTCTTGAGGACCACAGGATCATCCTTGCAAGTTCTTGAGGACCACAGGACCATCCTTGCAAGTTCTCGAGTTTTTGCTGTTCGAGACTGGGTAATTTATGGTAGCTTCTTAGAAGTCCTCAAAGAACACAGCAGCTTGCAGGCAGATGCCTGAGGACTCCTGGCTCAGCTCTTCAGGTGAAAAACTTCAGTTCAACTTCTGTGACCTTCAGTGGGAACTCCCCAAACAATTAGTGGAAAGTTATCTTGAATTCTACTCCTCAACCAATTGCAGAGTCATGTAAATACCTAACTCTATTCAGTTGTAATCAGGTTCTATTTTCCTGCCTAAATCCAGACTGATATTGGATTGTAGCTTCTGGAGGACTGTAAATTGAATACATGCTTTCTGCACCAACTTAGTGATTAAAACTGAACAATTGTTCAATCAACTGTCTATGCAGGTCAAATTTTGGTCTTTATTTCATGTGGTGAAAAAGCTAAAGAGGGGAAATTGTAAGGAATTCTGGAATGAAATAAGACTTATGTTTCCCATGTCATCACCTCCCATCCTGAGTATAATTGGCAAAATATCCTCTCTTGACTATTTAAAAATCTTTACTTATTTATTTATGACATAGTAGCATTGTATATTTTTTTCTTCTTAACAACTGGACTTTTCTCTGAGAGTTTAGGTCTGAGAAATTTGATTCAATCTTCACTGAGATTTCTGGATATTACTACTTCAGTGGTGGCGGAGGAAATAGAAAGAAAAATAATAAAAATTCCTCATTTGTACAATTAAAGAAACTATTCATTAGTATTACAATTAAATAAATTTTTATAGTAGTTAAACATTAACTCTTTAATGCACAGGATATATCTATATGTGGACATTAATATTTTTATAGTACTCCATTTCTAAAACCAATTGAGATGTAATTTTATTAAAACTGAATCTTACAATAAAAAGTCTTTAAATAATTTTAGTAGGCTTCAAATATTTTCAAAATCTGATTTTTTTTCTAAAACACACTTTCTTTGAAATATTGAAAATTACATTTTCCAAAGAAGTTTTTTTTCAACCTACAGTACAAAATTTAGAGATCGTCAGTCACACATGTGTGATCCTCAGAGTCACATACAGACATTGAAAACCTTTGATGGCATGGCTCTAAATCATGACTGCTTACATTATTTTTTCCCCCTCTTAACCTGGTTATGAGTAAATGGAAACATTCAAGCTGGGAAAATTGAGGTCTGTGCTGAGGTAGATAATCAGACATAATAGGAATTGAAAACAGACTGCAGGTTTTATAATTTAATATTAGTAACACCAGCTGGAAAGTAGTCAATAGGAAATTATAAAATTTCACTGACAACATTTTGAAAATGATGTATTCAATTCACTCAATGTATTCTACACTTACTTGCAAAAACTAGCAAGATATACTTACTTCTGACAGTAATCCTTGCTATTTATTTCAAGTCTGCTTCAGCCAAAGTCAATGGACATTTATTTCACTAAACTTAGCAGGGATGAAATTTTGAGGCGGTTATTGCTCTGCCCTGAGGGGTAGCAGCAGCACATAACATATAAGGCTTTGATGTGGCTTCTAAGGTAGAAGGATAGAAAATGTATGTAAAAGTAGCAGTTCTTTCTTTTCATACACCAATTTAGCTGTACCATGCACTACACAGTTTTAATTGAAGTGACTAAAGAGAAAGGCAAATTGTAGTGAATGGATTTATAAGCCGATATCATCTGGTTGAATTCAGCTGTTAATAAGCATAGTGGAGAAAGAGAAGTATCACATTAAGCATGATTAATCTGAGAAAATCAGTCTTTTAAGACTAAACATTTTCTTTGAAATCTAGATAAGAAACAAACCTCCTTGAATTCTCTGATATCTGTGCCTAAGTGGTGATAATAAAGGCAGTAACTAGCATGATTCAGTATTATTGTCTCAGTTATAACGCTATTAATGTTATTAAATTTGGATGATTCACCTCTATTTCTTTGCTGCACTAATACTGCTATCATATTGGAAGATAAATTCAATTTCCCATTCACTATTGCTGCAAACTTATTTGAAGATATTTTATAGAATCTACAATACTGCTCTTTGGTAAGTTCCAGTGTTTATTTTTACTTAATATTAATTAAATTAAATTATTGCCCTCTCCTTTACTCCTTTCAGCCCACTAGCTTTTGATAATTTAATCATTTCATTATAGCTTTAAGGCTAGTCTATAACAAATTTCTATTTTAACTCTTTTCTCTATTTATAATTGTTCTGATATTTAATCTAGAAAGATTCCAATATCTATTTTAGTATTTTTATATATTTTTTAACTTTTATAAGCAATTATGAAAATAGCTACATTTAAACAAATGTATATCCATCAGGTTGCAATAATTCCATTAGCATTATTTAAATTAAAAATTCAGGAAATGTTTGATGATATCTATACTGCTGAATAAACTGAAGATGTCAAAGCATTTGCAAATAACTTGTATGGTTTCTCAGTTACTTAAAATCTTTTTTGAAAAATTGGGTTTGAGACTTAGGAAATGTTTTGAAATTCCATTTACTTTATGATACCCATTTAGTTAAATAGAGGCAGTCTCAATCCCACGACAGTGTGAGGCCTATAGAAAAAGTTTGTACTGCAAATCTATTTTGTTATGTACAGTAAAACATTTTTGCAATATAACCTAAAATTTCTACTTTATCAGGTGAATATATTTTTTAAATATCACCAAATTTGAAAAATGTGAGAATGGTAAATATTTGTTTTGTCTTCTTTTTATTTTTTTTATTTTTTTGTAGAGACAGGGTCTCATCATGTTGCCCTGGCTGGTGTTGAATTCCTGAGCTCAAAGTATTTTCCTGCCTTGGCTCTCCAAAGTGTTGGGATTTCAGATGTGAGCCACCACACACAGAGTGTTTTATCTTTTGTACAAGTAGTCTTTCATGAAGCAGATGATACTAGACTTTGCTATAGGTAAGAAATTATAACTAGGACTCAAAGGCCATATACGATGATCCTGTTTTGTAAATAGAAGGAAATAATAGCTTTATGTATTTTTCAAGAAGATTAAAAGACAAATCACAAAGTTGTTAATAAACTGACACCATTTTTATTTTTACCAAACAAAATCACAGATTTTATTAAAATTTTTTAGATGTAAAATTATCAAAACAAAAATGTCCTCTCTCTCCAGATAATCACATTATTTTAAAAACATAAAGATTTTAAAATTAGAATATATTAAATATATCAAATAAAAAAGAAAATTTCATATTCCCTTCCACAATTTTTTCTCCCACTTGTTTAATATACCTACTCTAAAAAATATTGAGCATTCCACAAAAATAAGTAAATAAACACCTCAGTTCATATCCTTTTGATATGAAAAATTAAATTTTCATGAAAGTTATTCTTGTAGTATAAAATTTACTATAACGTTTTCCGTCTATTGCTTTTTTATAATATGCTGTGATGATATGTTTTCGTATCATCACAAAATTACCTAACACTTCATTATAAATAACTGTATTATACACATATATATGCACAGAGAAATTAACCAGAATTTTTAAACATAACGTCTGCTTATTTAACTTTATATTGCTACATTTATTTTGCTATTAATGCAATATTGCAAACCATATCCTTGCATATGAAAGCATATTTTTGTAAGTATAACCCTATAGCAAATTACTATATGTGAAATATTTTGCTTATAATGTAAGTGTGATTTCAATTTGTATCTATATTATTAGTTACGCCCTGAAGGAATTTGGATTTAAATAAATTTACTCTTTAACTTTATTCCTTTCTCTGTGTTCTCTCTTCTTCTTCCCATTTTATATTTCAAGCAAAAAATTGTGTTCTTTTTTTTACCACTTTTCTTTGTAATACTTCCCTTCTTCCTTTCTTTGCTGTCATTAATTTGCTGATTCTCCTTTGTGGCTTTGGACTTTGTGTCCTGATTAAAAGGATTCCCCACTCAAGACCTTAATACAACATGACTTTTTTCCCCCTTTTTTACCTAAAACAATGTTGTTCAATAAAACATTTTGTGAGTCACTCATCTATTTTTAAATTTTGTAGTAAACACATTAAAAAAGTAAAAAGAAACAGGTAAAGTTAATTTTAATAATATATTTTATTTATCAAGAATATTTAAACGTATAATCATAAAAATATTAATGAAGTATCTTATATTATTTTTATGTGTGTGTTTTCTAAATACAATATAGCTCAAGTTACAGATAAGTTTTCATTGGAAATGCTAGATATCTATTTAAATTTTATAAAATTTACTGTTTAAAATATAGATTCACATATATAGATTTTCCAATCACCCCTAAATGTTTTCCAATATCTGAATTGAATATAAGTTTTACATTTAAATGTAAGTTAAATCAAATTAAATTTGTTCATTTTCACTAGTTATATTTCAAGTCTTCAATAGCCACATGAGGCTAGTGACAACCATATTGGACAGCAGAGTTCTAAAATTATTTTGTTTGGATGGTTTATTCATTGATCTGAATTAGTTTAGTATGCAGTTTGATTTTTCCCCCAGATAATTAAGCATTTTTAAGATAAATATAACATTTAAAAAATAACACACTCTTTCTTTTCTACACTAAACTGAAAAAGCTGTCTTTATTGTGAACAAAATCCTTAAACTCTACTTCTGTATCTGGATTTTCCTTTAAGTTTTATAAAATTGCTTGACTATATTTTTCCTCCTGGATTCTGTTATTTCCTAATGAATCTGATGGAACTTATTTAAGCTTTCCTTTTATTTAAAGAACTATGATGATAAATTCTCCCTAAAGTACTCTGAAGAATGGAAACATTTTTCATGCTGTCTGACATTTAAATTTTAATACTGTCAGAGTTGATGAAACTGTAGTTAACCAACTATTAATTTCTGTCACATTCATTGAGAATTTTGGCTTTACTTCTTTATCTGTATTTTATTAGCTGTATGTTTCCTTCTTACAGGAATCAGATTTATCCTTAAATTCTTCAGTGATAGTGAAGGCTGAATTAAAGTCATTTATCCTCTCTTACTCACTATATGGTAAAAGCTTTGCAGCACAACTGAGAAAGTTGTGCTGCAGCTGAAGTGTTGTTCTGCTTTTCCCTTTTTCACTACCGTAAAATATTTTTCATAAAAATTAAATGACCATTTGGAATATAAAAATTGGATGCAGAACTTAATCCATTGTGTGTAATTCAAGACAGTATTTTCTATGAATTTTATCTTTAGGCTTATGGATATTCCCGAGTGATGGTTGTAGATTCCTGTAGGGGCAATGCTAATACTATAATCTCTCCAGTGAAATCCAAGTATCTGAGCTTGACTTTAATAAGGAAGTGGAGCATCTTTCTTCAGTGTTCTTTCACTTTTGAATTTTAATTCATTCAGTCTCAGTTTTGAGTTTTAGATAAAGTGATGCAGAGGAAAATAATCCCCATTCTTGCCCATAAGTTTCAAACTGATTTTAGCTGCCTTCATAATTAACATAAATATGAATTCTACCACAGGATGAGTGTGCTGTTGCAGGGGAGATGCTGTAACACCATGGCTTACTTATATCTTTGTGGTCATGGGAGAAATAACTCTTCAAAATGGTTTTATTTGTATAATGTAAGTTATTCTGGTTGTTTTGTTCTCACTTTAAGATTTGTTTTAACTGTGCATCACATTAAAAGAGCATTTAATCAACTGCAAAAGGATTTAAAAACTGACACAAGATAAGGGTGCCCTCTCTCACCATTTCTATTCAACATAGCATTGGACGTTCTGGCCAGACCAATCAGGCAAGTAAAAGAAATACAGGGTATTCAACTAGGAAAAGAGGAAGTCAAATTGTCTCTATTTGCAGATTACATGACTGTATATTTAGAAGACTCCATTGTCTCAGCCCAAAATCTCTTTAAGCTAATAAGCAACTTCAGCAAAGTCTCAGGATAGAAAATCAATGTACATAAATCACAAGCTTTCCTATACACCAATAACAGACAAACAGAGACCCAAATCATGAGCAGCATCTCATTCACAATTAGTACAAAGAGAATAAAAAACCTAGGAATACAACTAACAAGGAACACAAAGGATCTCTTCAAGGAGAAATACAAACCACTGCTCAAGGAAGTGAGAGAGGACACAAACAGATGGAAAAACATACTATGCTCATGGTTAGGAAGAATCAGTATTGTGAAAATGGTCCTACTGCCCAAAGTAATTTATAGATTCAATGCTATCCCCATCAAGCTACCATTGACCTTCTTTGCAGAACTGGAAAAAAAAACACTTTAACTTCACATGGAACCAAAAGAGAGCCAATATAGCCAAGATAATCCTAACCAAAAGAACAAAGCTTGAGGCATCACGCTACCTGACATCAAACTATACTACAAGGCTATGGTAATCAAAACAGCATGGTACTGGTACCAAAACAGAGATATAAACCATAAGAACAGGACAGAGGCCTCAGATGTAATGCCACACATCAGCAACTATCTGATCTCTGACAAACCTGACAAAAACAAGCAATGGGGAAAGGATATTCTGTTTAATAAATGGTGTTGGGAAAACTGGCTAGTCATATGCAGAAAGCTGAAACTGGTTCCCTTTCTTACACCTTATACAATAATTAACTCAAGATCAATTAAAGATTTAAACATAAGACCTAACACCATAAAAATCTAAGCAATACCATTCAGGACATAGGCATAGGCAAGAACTTCATGACTAAAACACCAAAAGCAAGGGCAACAAAAGCAAAATAGACAAATGGGATCTAATTAAACTCCAGAGCTTCTGCATGGCAAAAGAAACAATCATTAGAGTGAATCAGCAACCAATAGAATGGGAAAAAAATTTTGCAATCTATCCATCTGACAAAGGGCTAATAACCAATCTACAAAGAACTTAAACAAATTTACAAGAAAAAAAAACAAACAAACAACTCCATCAAAAAGTAGGCAAAGGATATGAACAGAAACTTCTCAAGAGAAGACATTTATGCAGCCATAAATGTCTTCAATCAAACATATGAACAAAAGCTCATCATCACAGTGCATTAGAGAAATGCAAATCAAAACCACAATGAAATACCACCTCATTTGGGTTAGAATGGTAATCATTAAAAAATCAGCAGAAAACAGATGCTGTAGAGGATGTGGAGAAATAGGAATGCTTTTACACTGTTGGTGGGAGTATAAATTAATTCTACCATTTTGGAAGTGTGGCGATTCCTCAAGGATGTAGAAATAGAAATACCATTTGACCCAGCAATTCCATTACTGGGTATATACCCAAATGATTATAAAACATTCAGCTATAAAGACACATGCACACATATGTTCATTGTGGCACTGTTTACAATAGCAAAGACTTGGAACCAACCCAAATGTCTATCAGTGATAGACTGGATAAAGAAAATGCGGCACATAGACACCATGGAATTCTAAGCAGCCATAAAAAAGGATGAGATCATGCCCTTTGCAGAGACACAGATGAAGCTGGAAACCATCATTCTCAGCAAACTAACACAAGAACAGAAAACCAAACACTGCATATCTCACTCATAAGTTGGTGTTGAACAATGAGAACATATGGATGCATGGAGGGGAACATCACACATCAGGGGCCTGTTGTGGGGTTAGGGAACTAGGGAAAAGATAGGAGGGGGTGGGGAGATTGGGGAAGGATAACATTAGGAGAAATACCTAATGTAGATGATGGGGGGATGAATGCAGCAAACCACTATGGCATGTCTATACCTATGTAATGATCCTACATAATCTGCACATGTACCCCAGAACATAAAGTTTAATAATAATAATAATAATATAAGTTTTATGCAAGTTTTTTGAGGAGGAACCCTGAAAATCAGTGGAATTTCATCTTTATACATGGCACCATGTTCTAAAATTCATTTTTGAGCAGATTTTCCCTCAAAACCCCTCTCATCCTAGGGACTACTCTGTCTAAGACATTATGTAGCTGAAATTCCAATGTTTTCAATTCCCTCCTTTGCTCTGCAGATAGCCTCTTTTTGGGGAAAAAAAAAAGACTTGTTATTTTAAGTCAATCACAATTTGCTTTTTTCCCCCTTATTCTGCTTTTTTATTACTTCATTTTTATATCAGTCAGACAAAGGAAACAAAACCATTTATTAAAGAGAGAGGAAAAGGATATTCTGAATGCATGTATAGACTATTTTTTGTTATACCCACAAATATATATTTGATTTAAAATTCCTTTTCTAAAAACCACTAACTCTCTCACATAAAAATTTAACAAATTATTCTCCTTACAAAAGCTCTATTTTCCTATAGATTTACAAATATGCTCTCTATATTTATAAATGTCAGAGATCTCTTCTCATATTTATCATTATTCACTAAGTTATTGGATTAAGATAACAAAATATTGTCTAATCATACATAGTCTTCCTTACAAAAACTGAATATTATCATTTAATGTTTTAGTAAATATGTCTCTTTTTTTAAGAAAGAAAGGAAGAAAAAGAAATAAAAAAGAAAAAAGAAGGAAAGAAAAAGAATGAAAGAGAGAAAGAAAGAGGAAGAGAAAGAGGGAGAGAGAATGGGAATCTTGCTCTATTGCTCAGGCTAGAATGCAGTCTAAAAATGGGATTAAAAACCTCTTTTAGGCCAATAAATGTGCTTAAAAGTGAAGACAGGAAGGAATGAGGGAGGAAAATAACAAACAAGCAGCCAACCAATATTTCATTTAAACATGTGAAATGCCATGCAATTGCTGAGGAGTGATTTACTTCTAATTATGTGGTCACTTTTAGAATAGGTGTGATGTGATACTGAGAAAAATGTATGTTTTGTGGATTTGGGGTGGAAAGTTCTGTTAATGTTTATTAAGTTTACTTGTTACAGGTTCAAGTCCTGCATATCCTTGTTAATTTTATGTCTCATTGATTTGTTTAATATTGACAATGTAGTGTTAAAGTCTCCCACTATTATTGTGTGGGAGTCTAAGGCTCTTTGTAAGTCATTAAGGATTTGCCTTATGTATCTGGGTGCTCCTGTATTGGGTACGTATATATTTAGGATCATTAGCTCTTCTAATAGCATTGATTATTTTACGATTGTGTAATGTCTTTCTCTGTCTCTTTTGGTCTTTGTTACTTTAAAGTCTATTTTATCAGAGATGAGAATTGCAACTCCTGCTTTTTTTTTTTCTATCCATTTGGTTAGTAAATATTCCTCCATCCCTTTGTTTTGAATCTTTGTGTATCCTTGCATGTGAGAAGGGTCTGGATGCAGCATACTGATGGGTTTTGGCTTTTTATCCAATTTGCCTGCCTGTATCTTTGGATTGGGGCATTTAGTCCATTTAAATTTAGGATTGATATTGATATATGTGAGTTTAATACTGCCATTTAATGCTAGCTGACTGTTTTGCCCATTAGTTGATGTAGATTCTTCAATATGGTGATGATCTTTACCTTTTGGTATGTTTTTTGGAATGGCTGATACTGGTTGTTCCTTTCTATGCTCAATGCTTCTTTCAGAAGCTCTTGTAAAGCAGGCCTGGTGGTGATGAAATCTCTGAGTACTTGCCTGTTCACAAAAAATTTTATTTTTCCTTCACTTATGAAGCTTAGTTTGGAGGGATATGAAATTCTGGGTGAAAAATTCTTTTCTTTAAGGATGTTGAATATTGGCCCCCACTCGCTTCTGGCTTATAGGGTTTCTGCTGAGAGATCTGCTGTGAGTCTGATAGGCTGCCCTTTGTGGGTAACCTGACCTTTCTCTCTGGCTGCCCTTAGTATTTTCTCCTTCATTTCAACCCTGGTGAATCTAATGATTATGCCTTGGGGTTGCTCTTCTTGAGGAATATCTTTGTGGTGTTCTCTGTATTACCTGGAGTTGAGTATTATCCTGCCCTGCTAAGTTAGGAAAGTTTTCCTGGCTAATACATGAAGAATATTTTCTAGCTTGGATTCATTCTCTTCATCACATTCACATACACCTATCATAGATTAGGTCTTTTCACATAGTCTCATACTTCTTGGAGACTTTGCTCATTCTTTTTTACTCTTTTTTCTCTAACCTTCTCTTCTCATTTTATTAGTCTTCAACCTCTGATATCCTTTTTTCTGCTTGATCAATTTGACTGTTAAAACTTGTGCATACTTTATGAAGTTCTCGTGTTGTGTTTTTCAGCTCCATTAATTCACTTATATTCCTCCCTAAATTGTCTTTTCTCATTATTGTTTCATCAAACCTTTTTTCCACGTTCTTAGTTTCTTTCATTGGGTTAGAGCATGTTCTTTTAGCTCACAGAAGTTTCTTATTATCCACCTTCTGAAGCCTGATTCTGTCAATTCGTCATACTCATTCTCCATCAGACCTTGTTCTGTTGCTGATGAGGAGCTGCAATCCCCTCTAGGAGGAGAGACATTCTGATTTTTGGTGCTTTCAGCCTTTTTGTGCTGTTTTTTTCCCCATCTTTGTGAATTTATCCACCTGTCATCTTTGTAATTGCTGACTTTCAGATTGGGTCTCTGAGTGGACATCCAGCTTGTTGGTGATGAAGTTTCTTTCTGTTTCTTAGTTTTCCCTCAGCCGACACCCCTCCCTGATAAAGCTGGACCTTCCTGGGTTCAGCTATGCTTGCTGTGAAACTTTCAATCCTCAGCGCTTCCAATTGCTGTTTTTTTGTGTGTAGGGGTGGGACCAGCCAAGGCCAATCACCTGGCTCCCTGTCTAAGAGCCTCTTCTTCATTGTTTTTTTTTTTTAGTTGAAAGGTCGACTCCCAGGTTGCCTTTCCAGGTCGAGTTCCAGTCGCCCACAGAACAGGCTCTGTAATCTGTGTAATTTCCTCTGTGGCAACACACTGTGCTGGCTGAAATAGTGGCGTTGAGATTCACGGTGCTTTTCTACCCAGGAATCTCCTGGTCTGGCTCCCTGCTTCAGTCCCCTTTTCAATCAGTTGAATAGGTGACTCTGCCTTCCTGAAGCTCCAAACATTGACCAAATGGGGACCCAGTCCTGTCTACTCAACACTGAGAACCGCTGCCAAAAGAGTCATGTTGGCAACCCGTGGGGCTCTTCTGCTGGGAATCTCCTTGTCCATGGGCAACAAAAATTCATCTGGAAGTGTGACATCCATTCACTCTCTGTGCTTTCACTGGGAGCAACAATCCTGAGCTGCTGCTAATCAGCCATCCTGGATCTTTCTTCCCATAAATATGTCTTCTAAATTTATAAAATGTCCAAGAATGAAACATTTTTTGCAAATTTAGTAAATGTTAATGTAATACTAAAGATATATGTGTATATATGTATGTATATGAGAGAGAGTATTTTATATTGGGGAGAACACTCTTTGTTATTTATCCAAATTCCAAATAAATTATTTACATCTATAAAACACACCCAAGGTTAATTTTTTTGTGTATGTTTAGATAAAGTCTCAGAATCTAGCATTTCTAAAGATACTAGCATTTATAAAGAGAACAGGATCCAGCATTTGTAAAGTCCTAGAAAAGGGAGCCCCTACCATTTCCAAGTTTGTTCTAATATTTTTACCATTACCAAGAAAGGATGATTTGAAGGAGAAATTCTTCTTCACCACATATCTAGAATAAAAGGTACATTACACTTGGGTATATCTTCCCATTACTCAGAACTAAGAAAGGATACACTAAGCAGGGTCACCCAAACAGTTCTTGTAATGCAAAACTGTTCTGTTTTGTAATAGTATTTGAATTCATGCTATAGGTTATTTGAAAACTATATCTACTCAATACTTTAAATACAATCCTTTAGATACAATCATAAAATATGACTACTGCCACAAGTTACTTGGAAAAAATTCAGATACAGACATATGATGCCAGCAGTAAACTCTACATAAATAGAAGAATTATAGGCTGATTTAGAAGTTTAGGTAGACATAACATTTGAGAGAAATATCTGACAATAAAACACCAACAAGTTACAGCACAATGGTAATGCTGGACATAGCAAATTTCCTGAATATATGAAATGACACTTTATCACTACTAGATCCCCAGAAAATGGAATTTATTGTTATATTTGAGTTATATTTGAACAATTATAATGTTCTGTATTCTACATATCCTAAAACAGCATTAACTTCATATGATGGCTATATTTTCAAAGAAATGTGAGAATATAGCCTGACTTAACATGGCAGACAGAAATTTGAAATATGATTATGTGTAATCCAGTCAATCTTATATATGTTATTGCACAGCAAGAATAATGATGGACATGGGGAGGGGAACATCACACACTGGGGACTGTTGGGGGATGGGGGCTAAGGTGAGGGATAGCAGAGGGTGGGGAGATTGGGGAGGGTTAACATTAGGAGAAATACCTAATGTAGGTGAGAGGGAATGGAGGCAGCAAACTACCATGGCATATGTATCCCTATGTAACACTCTTGTAAGACAAGGCAAAAAATAAATCTTTTCCCAGTTTCTTAAACTTGTTGATAAAATACAGATACAGACCCATTTTTTTTTTTTAAATTCTCATACCATTATAAAGACAGAACTGAAACTGGGAAGTTATTTTAAAAACAGGCTTAATTGGCTCACAGTTCTGCAGGTTATACAAGCTTCTCTTTCTAGCTAGGGCTCAGGAAACTTACAATTATGGAAGAAGGGGAAGGGGAAGCAGTCACAGTCTTCATATGGCCGACGGGAGAGAAAGAGCAAAGGCAAAGGTGCCACACACTCTTAAATGGCCAGATCTTGTGAGAATTCTATAATGAGTCAGCACTAGGTGGATGGTGCTAAACCATTAGAAACTACTCCTATGATTCAATCACCTCTCATCCAGCCCCACCTCCAACACCTGGGATTACAATTCAACATGAGATTTGGGTGGGGGACACAGAGCTAAACCATATTAGCACCTAACCAACTTTATTATTCTTTGTCCCATGAGTAATTAACTAAGATTAAAGCTCTTTATACCCCTGAAACTAACCAGGCACAGAAATAAACATTTCCTGTTAATATAACTGACAAACTTACCCTGCCTACAAAACAGCATAAAAATTACTCTAGTATTAAACTCTTTATAATATGAAGTACACATATAGATTTTGTTTGCCTCATTATTTGCATTTTCTTTTTAGCTACTTCTTTGGTGTCCTTTTTTTGGTTAGAGAATGGGACTCCTGTACAAAACAAACAAACACTTCATTGACAACTTGTTTACTCCTCCTTGTAAAAGTATCAAAGGCAAAACCATTCTGTTGAGATACTTTAATGTCCAAAAATGTTCTGCTGTCCCTATTGCAATAGTCCATATAAAATCATCTCCTTGATTGTCTTGTAAATTTTATCTTCAAAAGTACTGAGTAATTTTATCAATATTCTAAACAGATAAAAGAATAGTGAATGACATTTAAAATGTGGCAAGTGATTTAAAGAATGAAATGAAAACAATATGGCAGACACAGATAAACACAAAACACACTTTTCATTGTCTACTAGCAATTGACATTTACGTAGTGAAAAATTCTGGATAGAAAGCATTGTGAGAGCTTAAGAGAGTATAAATTTGGTCACCGGTAGCTGGGAAGGGTAGTTGGGAAGGGAAGAAGAAGTAGAGAGTATTAGTGGTTTCAAAAACATAGTCAGATAGAATGAATGATATCTAGTATTTAACAGTATGACAGAGTGACTATAGTCAATAATAACTTATTGTACATTTTAAAATTACTAAATGAGTAAAATGTGAATGTTTCTAACACAAAGAAATGATAATGCTTGGGGTGATGAGTACCCCAATTTTGCTGATGTGATTGTTACACATTATATGCCTGTATCAAAGCATCACATATGTCCCACAAATATAAGCACCTATATGTGCCCATAATAATTAAACATTTTAAGAAAAGCATTTATGCATGATAGTTTGAATTACATAAGGAGACAAATTTTAATGAATGATGCCTAGAAAAATTATGCCTAGAAATAATGGAAAAATTCCTTTTGTATGTGGAAAAAAAATTTAGAGGCTTAATCACTACATAATCTTCTTCTGTAAACCAGCCTATTTCTTAACACCTGTTGAATCTGACTGTCATTTTAAATAATATATCTCTTAATTAGAAGACATGCCGAATTTACCAAAAATCCCAAAATGATGTGAAATCAAAGAAAGTACAGAAAGGGTATAGCTAAACTTAGAATTACAAAAATATTATTGAAAAAATATTATAATAGGCCATTTATAATCAGAAATACATATATGTATTTTATTTACCTCATTATTAACTTTTTGCTTTTTTAGATTTTTGAATTATTTTTAAAACATTTTGTGTGCTTGTTTCACATTGCATACTTTTTCTTTTTTAAAATATTGTTGGTGTTTTGTTAAGAGGATTGGACTCATATTTACAGTACAGCCTATCATTTATATCTTTTTAAAAAATATTTTCTTGTTCTGTTGACATCCAAAGCAGCACAGAAGACACTAGCTCAAACTCCCCCAATTATTCTTCCTTCGCCACTGCATATCTGACAAAATGTAGGTATAACCCACGATTGCAACTTCTATTCTTTTGTAATATACATATAAAGACAACAGTTGTTAAATTCTTAACTATTTGAAAAATTTTAAAGATCATAAAAAACAAGGCAAGACCTAGACACTACGACAGATAGGAAGAGAAAAAGGAGAAATGTCTGAAATTTAGTTGATAGTAATATACAAAATTTGATTTGTTTGCTTTGACAAATTTGATATGGTTCTGTAAGATGTTAACATTGGCAGAATCTGGAAAGAGGTCATAACAAGGATTCCTTATGCTATCTTTTTCACTTTTTTGAACTTTTTCTAACATTATTTCAAAATAAAAGTTAAAACAGCAAATTAACTATGATATAGAGGTAAATACCAAGTTATTACTCTCCAAGCCAGGAGTTCACCAAGGTGCCTTGTGTTGAGACTGCCTAAAAGTGCATCACTATATTTATTGTGAGGATTGTAATTTGAACTGAATGATGTCACAGTGCTCCAAAAGTTTGAGA
Organism: Leontopithecus rosalia; assembly: GCA_028533165.1. Lineage (NCBI taxonomy): Eukaryota > Metazoa > Chordata > Mammalia > Primates > Cebidae > Leontopithecus > Leontopithecus rosalia. Next base: position 88,144,890 of record CM052649.1, read on the forward strand.
TTAAGGAAGTGATACATGCCTATATATTTCACTCTGATTATTATTGTGGTCTAGGCTGATGTAATTTGACCATCTCTCCCACCCTAATTATCACTCTGCTCTAGTGAAGACACTCATTTTAAGAGTAATGTTGTGAGCCCTCTCTCCGAATCTGATTATCACTCTGCTCTACTAAAGACATCCACTTTCCTATAAATAGATTATAATCTGAAGAATATATATAATTTCTTACTACATAGAGTAATAGTTTCATTACTTCCGTTCCCTGTTCCATCCTGCATTTAATCACCTCCCATACTCTCTTAGGAATAACTGTGCAACCTAAGTATAATACAGTATTTCCTCATAGGCCTTTATGTCATCTAAACAAAGATTGTTTTCTCATATATTCAGCTACTGGCAATGTGAGATTCAGTGTAATTGGAAGGTATTTAAAATAGTTGAAAATCCATTTATAGTATTGTCTGATTCATAGACCATGAAAATTAATATGTTATTTATGTTCTGTACGGCTGTCTTTAGTGCCGGAAGTTAAAGGGCTTGAGAAGGGAAGGGACATCGAAAGGAATTATATTTTCAAGTTAGAAGAAATATGTCATGTAAAGGAGCATTAAAAATTCATAGATGTACAAAGTGCTTTTGGATTTGCTAATTGTTTTCAAAGATTTACATAGTATCTAGAGAAATATAAAGTTATGAGCAATAATAAATTTTTAAGTAATCTAAAAAATTGATTTGGATCAGTGGCACTTATTCACCAGTATGGATATTATTGACTTTATGTAAGAGCAATAAATATATTGTATTTAAATTAAAATGGTTCATTGCATTACTTGTATCTACATTTACCCACAAGCCTACAAATGCATGATTTTATGCTCGCAAATAAATGGAAAAGGGAAGAGACAATGCCAGAAACAGTTGTTTTCATTGCAATGTTTTTGAAAATTAAAAGTTATTTCAAATACAGCAAGCCTTATCAACATTTAATTCAGAGAAAATTATAAAGAGAATGAATAATCTCTTAAATCTTTTTTAGGTACCAAAAACTGTCTTCTTCCATTTGATTCGTATACTCAACATAACAGTTATTTTCTTTTTCATAAACCACACTTCCCCTTTAAAAAGATGTACATCTATGTTGTATATGAATATAACAAATATAATTTTCATATATTAGAATACAATGATTACATAACTTTCAGATTATAAAATTATGCATTTATTATTTTCCTGATTCCTTATTAAAAGATAATAATCACTTAGGAAATTGACCAATATTATGCTTTTCTAATTGTTTACAGTGAAAAAACTGATAATTGAAAAGATAATGGAGATACAGATTGCAGGGATTCTCTAACAAGGGTGAAACAATTATAGTTTAACAGAAAGAGAAACAGAGCAATAGACCATTTGCAACTTTGGGAAAATCTAAATGTTACAATGTTTCTTATATGTCTATCCAAAACATATTTTTAAAAATAATGTTTAATTATTAATCCTTGTTACTCTATGGAGCAACAGGAAGTAAGACAAAAGCTAGTATGAGCTCAAGACACTTAAGAGTCTATATAACATTCTCTTTGTTGATTAAAAGAATAAAAATTTTAAGTATAGTTTTTTTAGACATTGTCTATCCTGTTCACTTTCCTTACAGGTATTCTGACCATTACTCCTCATTAAGACCTGGATTTCTAAACAAAATGCAACACAGGGTTTGATAAATCTATAAAATGGATCTTTCCTTTATTCTGGATTCTGGTAATGCAGACCAAATCTTAGTAGCTTTTCTGTACACATGTGTCCTAGTATTTTAACTAATTGTTAAAATAGTCAAAGGTAAATTCTAAAGATCATTTTATAAATTTCATCCTGACTTTTTATGTAGATAATTAATCCCTAACATTCACACTCATATCTCTTAAATTAACCAGTCCCATGTGTTTCTAGAATAGGAAACTTCTAAGAAAGATATTACTGTGTAATTACATGTTGAAGGTTGGTACTTATGTGTTGAAACTATATCTATGAACCAAATATTCTATGTAAATGGAACTGAGGGTCAATTTTCAAATCCTGGGTGTTAGGCATTTCTTGGAAAGATTGCAGCAAGCATTTATTTATTGCCTACTATGTGACATACATTGAGCTAGGTACTGTGGATTTAATAATGAATAAAACTATGCAGGATTATGTCTTTAAAGGTTTCTACAGTTATCTGGCAGAAAATAGCATTGTTAAATTATTACAAAAATCACAATTGTTAAAAGTATATGGAAAACATGGCGGATTGTCTTCAATAATTTTATTACAGAAATTTTCAAAAATTTAACTACTTAAGGAAGATAAAATCAAATATTAACAAAGAAATTCAACAAAATATGTTTAAGAACTAGACACAGACCACGCTAAAATATATTTTGAAAAATTAATGACCCAAATGAATGGAAAACTATAGCAAGTTCATGGTTGAACACTGAATATTTTATAAATTTTATTTCTTTTCAAAGTGATCTATAGATTAATTGTTATCCCATTTTAAATCTTCACTTATTTTAGTAGATTTTGGCCAAGCCCCAGGTGGGACTGTTAACTACTAAAGAAGTAATGCTCTTTTCCATAAATTTTTCTAGCATAACTGAATAGCTATTTGGAAAAAAAAAACATGAAAAGTAACCAAATGAAGTTTCACAACAAAAACAATAGAAGTCTAATCCAAGAGACTCTGTAGCTAAAGGCCTAACAAGAAAATTTCTAGAAGGTATCATAGTATAATAGAATACTTCTCTGACCACAGGGAGGTTTTGTTTTTTATTTTTACTTTTTATTTCTATGTAGGATTGTCACATTTAGTATATAAAATGCATGAAACTCAGTTAAATGCGAATTTTGGATAAACAGTGAACGCTTTTTAAATAAAGGCATGCATGCAATATTTATGACATAAATTTTTTTGGTTATTTACCTGAAATTTCCATTTGACTGGGTATCTTGTGTTTTATCTGGCAAATGTTTTTCTTGGTAAATATGTAAAATAAAAATGCATGTGTATGCCAAAGAAAAGTACGATTTGAGTATAAAACATTTTTTTCGGGAGGCCGAGGCGGGTGGATCACGAGGTCATGAGATCGAGACCATCCTGGTCAAAATGGTGAAACCCCGTCTCTACTAAAGATACAAAAAAAATTAGCTGGGCATGGTGGCACGTGCCTGTAATCCCAGCTACTCGGGAGGCTGAGGCAGGAGAATTGCCTGAACCCAGGAGGTGGAGGTTGCAGTGAGCCGAGATGGCGCCATTGCACTCCAGCCTGGTTAACAAGAGCGAAACTCCGTCTCAAAAAAACAAACAAACAAAAAAAAAACATTTTTTTCTTCAGCATTTAATATATCATGCTACTCTCTTCTGGCTTGTAAGATTTCCATAGTAAAGTTTGCTGCCAGAAGTATTGAAGCTCCATTGTATGTTATTTGTTTCTTTTCTTTTGGTGCTTTTAGGATCCTTGTTTTATCTTATACCCTTGGGGGTTTGATCATTCTAGTTTTCTTTGGGTTAAATCTGCTTAGTGTTCTATACCTTTCTTGGATATTTATATCTTTCTATAGGTCTGGAAAGTTATCTGTTATTATCCTTTTGAATAACCTTTTTACCTCTATTTCTCTCTATCTCCTCTCTGAGTCCACAAACTCTTAGATTCTTTTGAGGCTGTTTTCTAGATCCTATAGGAGTGCTAAATTGCCTTTTATTCTTTTTTTATTATCGTCTCAGATTGTGTATTTTAAAATAACCTGTCTTCAAGCTTACTCTTTCTCCTATTTGATCCATTCTTCTATTAAAGAACTCTGATGCATTCTTCAGTATGCCAATTGCGTAACTGCATTTTTCAGTTCCAAAGTTTCTGCTTGATTCTTTTTAGTTATTTTAATCTCTTTGTTAAATTTATCTGATACAATTCTGAATTCCTTCTCTATGTGACCTTGAATTTCATTGAATGTCCTCAACCAAACTATTTTGAATTATCTATTGGAAAGGTCACATAGCTTTGTTTCTCCAGGTTTGGTCCCTGGTGCTTTATTCACTTCATTTGGTGAAGTCATGTTTTCCTGGATAGTGTTTTTTCTAGTAAATGTTCTTTGGTGTCTATGCATTTAAAAGTTAGAAATTTATTGTAGTCTTTACTGTTTGATCTTACTTGTAGTCATCCTTTCGGGAAGGCTTTCTAGATATTTGAAAGGATTTGGGTGTTTCGATGTAAGCTGTTTCTGCCTTAGTGGGCAGCCCAAGCACAGTAACACTTTGGTTCCTGCAGACTGATAGAGGTAGCACCTTGATTTTCTTGGACAAGATCTAGAAGAATTCTCTGGGTTACCAGGCAGAATGTTCTCTTCCCTTACTTTCTCCCAAACATGACATGCAAAATCTCTCTCTCTCTCTCTCTCTCTCTCTCTCTCTCTCTCTCTCTCTCTCTCTCTCTCTCCCCCAACCCCTTCCTCTCTGAGCCACCTATAGCTGAGATACAAGTGACACGAGTACCTCTGTGGCCACTACCACTAAAATTGCACTGGGTCAGACCGAAAGGCAGCACAGCCCTGGGTCTCACTCAAATCCTGCTGTAACCAAGCCCTGAATACTTTGTATGCTTGCTAAGGACCCTGGGGTTCTACCAATAACAAGGTCTGAAGTCGAGGCAGCAATTAAGAGCCAACCACAAAAAAAAAGCCCAGGT
>CM052649.1:88150113-88177694 GCA_028533165.1 Leontopithecus rosalia
AGACATCGAACCAACCCAAATGCCCATCGATGATAGACTGGTCTGGGAAAATGTGGCACATATACACCATGGAATATTATTCAGCAATCAAAAATGATGAGTTTGTGTCCTTTGTAGGGATATGGATGAATCTGGGGAACATCATTCTTAGCAAATTGACACAAGAACAGAAAATGAAACACCGTATATTCTCACTCATAGGCAGGTGATGAACAATGGGAACACATGGACACAGGGAAGGGAGTACTACACACTGGGGTCTATTGGGGGAAATAGGGGAGAGACAGTGGGGGGAGCGGGGGAGGAATAGCATGGGGAGAAATGCCAAATGTTGGTGAAGGAGCAGAAGGCAGCAAAACACACTCCCACGTGTGTACCTATGCAACTATCTTCCATGTTCTGCACATGTACCCCAAAACCTAAAATGCAATAAAAAGAAAAAATAAAGACCCTGGGCTTCTATAATTAGCAGGTGGGAAAGCCAGCCAGGCCTGAGTCCTTCCCTTCAGTGTGGCATCGTGCTGTAGAACCCAGGTAGATTCAGAATTGCTGTTTAGGAGTAAGGAAATAGAGTCAAAAAGTTTAGAAGTCTGTCTGATATTCTATTATTGTAGCTTAGCTAGCCCATAAACAACATGATGTAGTTCTTCCCACTCTTCTTTCCCTTTTTCAAATGCAGCAGAGTCTCACCCCAGAGCCACAACCATCCCAGGCCACAAGGAGTACTGCCAAACATTGCTGATGTTCCTTTAAGGCCCAAGGTCTCTTAATACAGCTTATTTTGCATGCTACCTGGCCTGAGACTCACCCGTCAGGGAAGTTGGCTCCCCTCTGGCCCAGGGCAGATCCAGAAATGCCATCCAAGAATAAAGTCCTGAAATCAGGGACTTCAAGATCTTATTTGGTGTTCTCCTTTGTTGCCATGCTGGTACCTAAAGTGAAACAAAGTCCCTTTTATTTTCCCTCTGCTTTTCTGAAGCAGAAGGAGTTTTGTCCCATAGCTGTGTGTTTTGTACCTTAGACACAGGTTTGCCCTAGAGCTGGTAATGTGCTGAGTCACATCTGAATGCAAGTCTCAGAAACTCACTCACATCTGTTAATGTAGTACCTGGATATCACTGCTAGTTATTAGGAGCTCAAGGGCTTATCAGTTAGCAGATAATGAATGATGGCAGGACTGCGTCATTTTGTTCAAAGTGGCAGTTTCCCTTCTGACCCAGGATATGTCTAAAAATGTTGTCTGGGACCTCATGACTCTGACTGGTGCCCTATCCTACCGTGGCTGAGCTAGTATCCTAGATGCAAGGTAAAGGCCTTTCCACTCTTTCCTCTCCTCTCTTCAAGAAGAAAAGGGTCTCTTTTGGATCTTTGAACTGTGCATCCTGGGATTAGGAAAAGGGCAATGCCAGCACTCTCTTAGCCACCATGGCTAGTGTCTCAGTATGTTGTGTGTCCCCAAAGTCCACTGTCTCTGGGCTTAATTCAGCCCTATGACTCATCTAAGATTTGCAGTTAACACAGAGTCAAAGAGCATTGTACCCCTCCTTGGTAAGTTTTCCAGACACTCAAGTTCAGACTGCTGGGACCCGCAATTCCCTTCTGATTAGGGCTGTTTTAAAGGCTCCCTCCATGGGTGGGCATCAGCTGAGTCTGGCTGATATTCCTTTCTGATCTAACAGAACAGCACTGAGTTCAATGCCTCACAATTGCTGTGTTCTTCCTCTCCCAGCAGAGACACTCTCCATAACATGCTGTGGCTGCTGGGGATGGGTGAGGGGTGGTGTTCAGTGCCTCTTTCAGTGATGTGGAGTTAAAACTAGATAGTATGAGTGCTTGCCTAATTTTTAGCTTTTATGAAGGTATTTTTTTCTGTGTAGATTGTTGACTTGGTGTCCTTTTTGGGAGGATGATTGATAAAGCTTCCTTTTTTACCATCTTGCTCTACTCTGTATTGATTTCTATTTTTATTATTAGGTCATTTAAGAGTATGGTTGGTACGATTTTTTTTTGTAGGCACTCAAATGTTTTATTTATTTATTCATTTATCTTATACTTTAAGTTTTGAGGTACATGTGCAGAACGTGCATATTCATTACATAGGTATACACGTGCCATGGTGGTTTGCTGCATCCAACCCCCATCATCTACATTCGGTATTTCTCCTAAGGGTAGCTCTCCCCCATCTCCCGAACCCTTGTTATCCCTCCCTTAGCCCTCTCACCCACCAACGGACCCTTGTGTGTGATTTTCTCCTCCCTGTGTCCATGTGTCCTCATTGTTCAACTCCCACTTATGAGTGAGAACAAGCAGTGTTTCATTTTCTGTTCTTGTGTCAGTTTGCTGAGAATGATGGTTTCCAGCTTCATCCGTATCTCTGCAAAGGACATAAACTCATCCTTTTTTGTGGCTGCATAGTATTTGACAAAATATTACAAAAGGATTTAACAAAAACTAACAGCCAAGGAATCTGTTACACTTGAGCAGCAGCCAGTGGAGATATACACACTAAAATGACATTTTGGATAAATTGCTGTAGGCTGTGTGGAGACTAGCATGAGAAAGAGAAAGTCCAAGAGGCTGAAGTCTTAGGGAGGCTCCACCCTTTTGTGAGTTTTACCTTTAGAAACCTCACCAGGTTCTCAAGGTGATTAGCTAAGACAGATTCCCTTGTGGTTCCTGCAAAGGACTAGAAATGTAACAAGTTTTAAATATTTCTAGAATATTCCCTTTAACAAAGCCCTATTTCATACTGAAAAGCCATTACCCAAGTTTTATCCCACCTAGGCAGAAGGGCATTAACCCAAGTCTCGTTGCCTCTATTAACATGGGAAAAGCTGAGAGACCCTCCTGGAGATCATAACCCGTGACTAAAGTAAAAGATTAAGTTTCTGTCTTTTACTTTAGACCAGTAAAAGACAGAGATCTAATCATAAGATAGTAGAATACCTTCCCATACCAACACATTAACAGGGATCTAGTATGATTGCAACGAATTATAGCTGAGAGATCTGCAAGGCAAAGACACTGTTTATGGAGAAATTCCAAGGAAAACTCAAACACAACAGAGGAGAGAGAACAAAGGAACACAAGAAAGATTTGAAGCCTCCGACACTTACAATAAATAGTAACACAACTTACTGCTAACTAGTTTAACATAAAGCATCACAAGTAATACCTATTTTTCTGTTACTGATGCATCATGTCTGGCTTTCACCAACAGCAACAAAATTACAGGTGTGCTAAAAGATAGGAAAAAGGCAGTCTGAAGAAAATGATGCCAACATCAGAATCAGACTCTGAGGCAATGCAGATTTTAAAATTATTAGACAAATAATTTAAAAAATATGTTATTAATATGTTTAGAACTCTAATGAAAAAGTGGACAACATGTAAAAACAGAACAACATGCAAAATAACATAAAAAATAAATAATCCAATGTAAGAAAGGATTGATAAAAAAGGTTTCATTTTATAAACACTGTAACATTAATGAGGAACACTGGTGGTGGGCTTAGCAATAGATGAACCATAGTTGAGGAAAGAGCCTGTGAGTTTGAATACAGGTCAATGAAAAATTCCCAAATTGAAATTCAAGGGGAAAAATATTTTTGTTTAAAGAACATAACCTTCAAAAACTGTGAGATGATTTCAAAATATGTAACATACATGCTTTTTACATCAGAAGTAGATGTAAAAGAAAGTGGAATAGATGAAATGAGGAGCCAAATTATTCTCTTAATACCCCTCTGACACTAATTAAAACAAACAAAGCAACATAAAACTAATGTATTGCAATAAGCAAATTAAGCTACATGCCATCAAAGTACTTATAGAAGTAGTAATGGCAAAATTTTAAAATGTGGTGTTCTTTGTCTTCCTTTCTCCAACTGCTTTATTAGAGTAGAATAACTTTTGTAATCTTTGGATCTCTTGACACAGGAAACAGTGAAATTATCAAATTATCTTCAGCAATGAATGTTAAATGTAAGATCCTCATCAATCCCAAACATATGTATTTTGTAAGAGATATGAGTGGTATTTGATCCTTCTGTTCATTATTATAATCCTCTGTTTATGTCAGCAACATGGAGTAATCTTTTTTTATTGCATTTTAGGTTTTGGGGTACATGTGCAGAGCTTACAAGATAGTTGCATAGGTACAGACATGGCAGTGTGTTTTGCTGCCTTCTGCCCCTTCACCCACATTTGGCATTTCTCCCCAGGCTATCCCTCCCCAGCTCCCCACCACCACGCTGTCCCTCCCCTATTCCACCCAATAGACCCCAGTGTGTAGTACTCCCCTCCCTGTGTCCATGTGTTCTCATTTTTCATCACCCGCCTATGAGCGAGAATATGTGGTATTTCATTTTCTGTTCTTGTGTCAGTTTTCTAAGAATGATATTCTCCAGATTCATCCACGTCCATAAAAAGGACATGAACTCATCATTTTTCATTGCTGCATAATATTCCATGGTGTATATGTGCCACATTTTCCCAGTCCAGTCTATCATTGATGGGCATTTGGATTGGTTCCAGGTCTTTGCTATTGTAAGCAGTGCTGCAATGAACATTCATGTGCATGTGTCCTTATAATATAACAGGAGTTGCAATCCTTGTCTCTGATAAAATAGACTTTAAAGCAACGAAGATCAAAAGAGACAAAGAAGGTCACTACATAATGGTAAAAGGATCAATACAACAAGAAGAGCTAACAATCCTAAATATATATGGACCCAATACAGGAGCACCCAGATGGAGTAATCTCTTAGTGATCAACTTCTACCCTTGAACAGATGTGAGAGATACTGTGCAAGTTGATCTGCTCCACCATAGAGAATTTTCTGGACTTATTTAGATTAGTTCGAAACATGCTACATCTTGTGTTAGTGTAACATGTTATCTTTCTTGGATATTTTCACATAAGTTATTCTGTACAAAGCATTTTAAGTTCTGATTTCTACACAGGTTGTTTAATATGCTACTAGGCTTTTCCAGTATATATTACAATTTCATATTAGCCCTCTAGATAGTCTAAAGACTTTTTGCTGCCAACCATTTTGAATTATCTTGTATCGGGTCAACATTTATGCAAGAGTTCCGTCTTATTGTTTATGCTCCTAAACAATAAGAGCAAAAATATTTTATAAAAATCATTTGTTTGAAAGCAGAGACCAGTTGAAGAAGGACCACGGTCTTAGAGATAAGGGGAAGACACTGATTTGAGTGTGACTTTCTAAGTTTATAGAAAAACTTCTATCAGTCTCATTGCTGAAGAGAATTAACCAACAAAGAAAGGCCCTGGCAAATCCTAACACTTTCTCTAGAGATGACTGGAGGTTACACCCTAGGCAAAAAAATGAAACAAAATTTAAACAAAATTACAAGAATTGAAAGTCAGATATTTTTAAAGTTAGGTTTATTGGAGTTAACTTATGTATAGCAAAAGTAATCATTTTAAGTGTACCCTTTCAGGATTTTAATAAATGTATACAGATGTAGAATACTTAATCAACATATAGAAAGTTTTCTTCACCCCAAACAGTTCTCGTATGTTGCATTACAGTCAACCTCACATCTATTCATCCCTGGGTAAGCATTGATCTGTTTTCTTCATTACATTTGTCTATTCTGGAATGTAATATGAGTAGAATTATGAGGGTTTTAGTTATTTCTCTTTCACATAGTATTTGTAGATGAAAATAAATATAGTTGCCTTCTTTTTATCGCTGTGTAAGCGTATCAACATTTGTTTATTTAATCATAGTTGATGACATTTATTTGTTTGTTAAAGGAAACTCTTATTATTATAGCTCCTATAAGTATTTGCCTGCATGTCTTCATGTCAATATTTATTCTTATTTCTCTTGGGTAAATCCCTAGCTCTGAGATTACTGAGTCTTACAGCAAGTGTATGTTTGAGTTCATTAAAAAAAAAAAGACAATCAAACTAGTTTCCAGAATGGTGAAACTATCTTGCATTTGATCAGCTATTTGCTTACCCCCTCAGGTACTTGCAAGTCCCAGTTTCTCTTCTCAAACACTTGGTAGTGTCAGTCTTTCTAATTTTAGCCATTTTAGCAGGCATGTTGTATATCCATTATGGTCTAATTTGTATTTCCCCTATAACTATTAATGTTGAGCATTTTATCATGGGCTTATTTACCATGCACAGATACACCTTGATGAAGGATCTCTTCATTTTTGGACCCAAAAATGTTCTTTTTTTTTTTTGGTATTGGGTTATTTTGTTATTGAGTTGAAAGAAACGTCTATGTATTTTGAAGTCACGCTCTTTGTCTAATGTGTTTTCCAAATATTTTCTCTCAATCTGTCTCCTATATTTTCATTTTCTTAACAGTGTTTTTCAAATAATACTTAAATTTATTATTTCTGTAATGTGTCTTAGAAAACTGTGCTTAAGTCAAGGTCACAACTATTTTTTTCTTATGTTTTCCTTGTTCTTACATTAGAGTCTATGATTGGCATTGAGTTAATATTTCATATAAACTGATGTAGCAGTGGAGGTTCATTTGTTTGCATGTGGATGCTCAAATATTTCAGCATTATTTGTTGAACAGATGGTGTTTCCTAAATTGCATTTCATTTATGTATTTTTGGAAAATTGTCTATATATGTGAGAGTTTAATTTTAGATTCTATTCTAATCTAATGATGTTTAACTGTACAATACTGTATTATTCTGATTACTGTAGTTTTATACTAAAATTTGAAATTAGGTAGTTGAGTCTTACCACATGGTCTTTATTAGAGGATTACAATTAAAACCACAATTTAATTCCTCTATACATGTACTCAAATAACTATTTTTGTTAAATTATCAATTTATAACTGGTGAAAATCTGGAGTAACTGGAATTCTCATAACTTCTTGGTAATATCGTAAGTTTGTCCAACAGATTGGGAAACACTAGGGATATAACTCCAAGGATAAACATACATATGTCCCATAGCCAAGCAATTACACTTCTTTATAACAGAAATAGCCCTAAATGATATAAAACAATTTTTTGAAGAGCAGATTATAAATTGTGATATACATATTTAAAGTATACTTATAATGGGATAGTAAAGATCAATATAAATAAATGAGCTCAGAGAACTTGAATGAATTCTATACAAATATAATGTTGAGTGAAAGAAGCAACATTCAACTAAAAATTATGTAAAGGACTAAAATGTGCCTATTGTTTTAGAGGTCAGGTTAGGATCTACTTGTATAAGAAGTAGAAAGGGTGATCATGAAAGGTGGCAAAGAATTTCTGAGTTAGTCTTTTTTTTTTTTTTGATACGAAGTTTTGCTCTTGTTACCAAGGCTGGAGTGCAATGGAGAGATCTCAGCTCACTGCAACCTCTGCCTCCTGGGTTAGGGCAATTCTCCTGCCTCAGCCTCCTGAGTAGCTGGGATTACAGGCACATGCCACCATGCCCAGCTAATTTTTTGTAGTTTTAGTAGAGAAGGGGTTTCACCATGTTGACCAGGATGGTCTCGATCTCTTAACCTCATGATCCACCCGCCTCAGCCTCCCAAAGTGCTTAGATTACAGGCTTGAGCCACCACTCCTGGCCCTGAGTTAGTCTTACATTTTTAGGTTTGAATGTTAGTGATGTGAGGGTATTCACATTTTAGATATTCATTGTATAACATATTTATGATTTTTATACTTTTCTGTACATGTATCACAATAATTATTATATAAAGTATTTTATACTTTAAGTAATAGAATACAGGAATATAGAGCTCTCATAATGTATACAGTATAGAACCTAGGGAGCATAAGAACTCTTAAGATAGTTTCCTTTTGCATTCCAGAAGCACAGTAAGTTCAGAAATTATTTGCTTCTGTATGAAATGGGATTTCCATATAATTTATTTTGTGAGAGTCTATGGATAGAAGCAAATCAATCAGTCCACACTCTTTAAATAAAATGTACAACTGAAAATAAGTACAATCCTTTAAATTATGCTTTCTTGGCAAACCTACTCTCCTAGTTCATTTACCACAGTACTATTATTTAATTGCCCACATTCTTTAAATCAGAGTTCAGCAAACTTTCTAAGTAAAGCACTAGATGATAAATATTTTAGGCTTTCCATGTGATATGCTTTGGCTGTGTCTGAATCCAAAACTCATCTTGAATTGTAGCTCCCATAATCCCTATGTGTCATAGGACCAACCAAATGGGATATAATTAAACTATGGAGGTGGGTTTTTCCTGTGCTGTCTTGGGATAGTAAATAAATCTCATGAGAGCTAATGGTTTTATAAAGGGCAGTTCCTCTGCCATGCTCTCCTGCCTGCTGCCGTGTAAGATGTGCCTTTGCTCTTCCTTCACCTTCTTCCATGATACTGAGGCCTCCCCAGACACGTGGAACTCTGAGTACATTAAATCACCTTTTCTTTATAAATTACCCAGTCTCAGGTATTTCTTCATAGCAGTATGAAAATGGACTAATACATCAGGATATATGGTCTGTATTAAAACTACTCAGCTTTGCTCTTACAGAGCAATAGAAGACAAAAACAAGTTGTAAACAGATGAGCTTGGCTGTGTTCCAGCAGTACTTTATCAACACTGAATTTAAATCTCGTGAAATGTTATTTAAAAAAATTGTAAACTATTTATGCATGTAAATAACATATTTAGTTTGTGAGACATGTGGAAACAGGTGATGAGATTTAGTCTGTGGACCCTTGCTCGAAACTGTCGTTTTTAGCCTCTTATCTGTTGTGTCTATAGTGTTCTAGGTCAGGGCATGAAGTCCTGGTATTTGTTTGATTTGGTTGTTCTATTCTGAGACTTTAATTTTTTTTAAACCTTTTCAGCTAACACAAACCACAGAGGAAAAAAAAAACCCATCCATTATTCATGTGGAGTCACTCCTGTTTGATGATCTTGCACTCAAGAAGCTGTGCATGTGGTATTCACTATTCACTCAATCATTAACCCTAAGCCCGTCTCCTCTGCTGTAGTGGAGGTGATTTTGATTCTGGAAATAGCAAAGATCTGATCTGCTTACCTATATCGTCTCTGAGGCATAGATTTTAAACTTTGCACTCAAAGAGTCCATAAATGCCCTGAAATTGTTTGCATATTTTTCCATGCATTAATGCACATTTTTTTATTGAGAAACAATTCATCATTTTCATGAGATTTTAAACAAGTTTATAGCTCAAGCCTGTAATACAGGAAATAACTACTATGAGATTTAATATTTTTTGAGAGATGATAGAAATGCCAAAATTAGAGAAAAAGTTCAATATATTGCACACACACTATATATATATATATATATATATATATATATATATATATAAATTAAATAATACTATTTGTAACTACTAGAAGATATGAAATCTTATTTAGCATTTTTAACAATGTTAGCACGAAAAAAGTGGACATTTTAGATTTCCTACAGGCGCACTTTTTCTTTTGCCAGAACCTTCACATTTACCTCTTGGTACTCTGCCATGGTAGTAAAATAAAAGTCTTTAACCTGAACTCTCATTTTTAAAGCTTGGTAAGTACACTGTGTATGAAGTTGTCTCTGGCAAGCCTCACTGAGCTGGGAATGCAGAGGCCTTAGGCAGAGCTATTGTGTATGCGTGCCTTTTGTTTAAACCATTGCATTTTACCTCTGAAAGTATGTGTTTTGTATATTGAAACACATCTATTGACTTCTGTGTATATGGTTCCTTGCTTAAATTATTTTATTGAAATACTAAGATAGTACACCTTCATTGCACAGTCTTTCTGGTTTCTGTGACTATCTCCTTATCCAACAAGCAGAGCCTCCCAAATATCTTTCTGATATCACTTACGTGACTTCCTTCCTTTTCAATTCCCTCCTGGCAGTATTTGCTCTCCTGATGTTACTCCTTTGCTTTTGCTTCAAGGACTCATATCTAGAAATAAACAAACAAGTTACAGGATGCAATCTGCTTATCCTCCAACACAGATAATTTCTTAGAGAACATTCCTTTAAATGCCTTCCTTTAAATATAGTTGCTTACTGTAAACACAAATATCAAGGAGATAAGGTTTTAAAAGCAGCTTCAAAATTATTTGTTTATCATGAAAAAGCCATTCTCATGGTTAAAGATAATAATCTAAACTAAAGATGTTTTCCTTGGTATAGCATATTGATAACATTTCTCATATCTCTCTTTTCTACCTAATGTAGTATAAAAGATTTGCTTTTGAAGAAATGTTTTCAATTATTGCTTTTAGTCTACTTATTCAAATATCACACATGCTTATTTCTATGTGAGCATATTTATACTGAAGTTAAAGTTGTTTTACTTTTCCTCTCTGAAAAGCAAATTTTGAATTATTCTTCCCTCAAATCACTCAGACTTGTGTTATACTGTTCACTATTCCATTGTATATATGTGTCATGACTTACTTTCCCAAGGAATGTTTAGATTTTTAAAACAATGTAGTGGTTTGGCAGTCAATAAACCTTTCCAAATTGAAGGTTTAAGGTTTTGATGTTTTGAGGTTTATTATTATAATTGTAGTTGATTTTTCTTGATTCAGAAAAAATGGTCTTCTGAGAATTTTCATTTTTGTTTTGATAAGTGATCTACTTCCTCTATTTGATATATCAATTATTAAAATATAATTTACCTGATTTTAAATTTCATATATTTTACTCTAAAGTCCAGATTTTTATAATTTATTTTATAATTAATTGATAGGAGTTTATAAATTCTTGTAACTCCTAAGATATTTTCTATTTATTTATATTAAAATATTTTATGCTAAAAAACCTTATAAAGTTGGTAGAATAATTATCTCTTTCTTATAGATGAGAATGCAGAGGCACAAAAAGGTTAAGTACCTAATCCAAGATTACTAAGTTAGTAAACAGTAGAGGTTATGTTCTTAAACATTAATGCATAATGCTTCTAATCATATTTTTTGATTTTTGCTCTGGCTTTTGGGAAAATCCTTGGGAACAGCCTATTTTACTATTTTTATTGTAACAGAATCTTTTTTTAAAATAGCTTTACTGAGGGATAATAGACATTAAATAATTTCACATATTTAATATGCACAGTTTAGATAAATGAGTTTAGATAAATGCAATGCCATCATACCACCACCCCAGTCAAGGTAAAAAGCAGACACATTCAACACCTCCTAAAGTTAACTTATGCTCCTTTTTATTTATTTTTATTCAATTTGTGTGTGTGTTGGTTTGGGTTTTATTTTTGGTAAGAACACTTAACATGAGATCTACTCAACAATTTTGAAGTGCACAAAACCATCTTATTACCTATAGGTACTAAGTTGTGCTGCAGACCTCTAGAACATATTCATCTAACATAACTAACACTTTATACCCATAGATCACAACTGCCTAAAACAATTCTTTATTTACTCCAGTCCCCGGCCTTTGACAACCACTATTATATTCCCTGCTTGTATAAGTTTCACTGTTTAAAATACCTTATATAAATGAGATCATGCAGTTTGCCCTTCTGTAATTGCCTTATTTCATTTAGCATAGTGTCCTGCAGGTTATTCCACATTCTCAAATATTTTAGGATTCCTTCTTCTTTTTAAAGAGTATTAATATTCCATTGTATGGATATAACACCTTATCCATTCATCTACTGATGGCATTTGGCTTGTTTCCATATCATATCCTGGTAACTGTGAGTAATGTTGCAATGAACATGGGAGTGCAGATGACTTCAAGATCCTGAGTTCAATATTTTTAGATATACACCCAATGGTGGGATTGTTGTATCACATGGTTGTTTTATTTTCATTTTTTTGATAAACCTCCATATTCTTTTCCATAGCTGTTGTGTCACCTTCTATCTTATTTTTCCGTTGGAGATAGTTATAGGAAATAGTCCCTAAACCCCCTTGGAAGTCCAGGCAGTTTACATAGCTTCAGAAAAAAATGGGCCAAGGCAGCTAGTTATTTTATTTTAAAGCTTAATGCATAGGGCAGTTAGCAAGGGAATGCAAAGGAGTTTATCTAAATGGCTTGTTGTTCTAAGACCAACCTTTGCACAACCACACTTGACTGCCTCCTACTTGAGGAGTTGGCAGAAGTGTATTGCCCACAAATGGTGTTGGCTTTAGGACTTGCCTGGCCTTTAATCTTCACCCTCTAGTTGTGTTGACCAAAGCCTTTGTTATTTAATGTGTGCTGAATAAAGGCTGAGAAGGCCAGTGTATCAGAGCCAGTGGCCGCTAACTCCTTCAGGTGAATAGCCTGGACACCCCAGTCTGCTCTTTCACTGTATTCTGTGTTTGTGTGAATTTATTTATCCATAGCGGGGTTGTGGTCTGTCAGTCAGACCCCAACAGCTGGTGCCCAATGTGAGGCAGCCCTGACAGTGGTGTCCCATTTGAGGAGACTTGTCAGTGGTGCCTCCCTCTGAGGCTTTGCTATAATGAATCATGATGGAACCTCTGAAAATGAGGAAAATGTGACTGTTTAGTCAGTCACTGGAGCCTGCTTGGAAGATCCAAGTTAAGAAGCATTGTTCAGGCTAGGGTTCCATCATGGGACAACAGTTATCAACTCAACAGTTAAAACTATTGAAACAGCTGCTTAAAGACAGTGGAGACTTGGATTTGCAGGCTCAATTAAAGGACCTAATGCAAACTGTTGTTTCCCAAAGCCCATGCTTCCCGGCAGAAAGTGCTCTAGACATAAAGCGCTAGGTACAAGTGGGGAGAAATCTTAAACAGCATCATGCACAAGGGCAATGGGTCCCAGTAACATTATCATCAGGCCAAAACAACAGAGAAATAGAGGTTTTGCCAGCTCATCCCCCCTCCAATAAATAGGAAAAGGACAAAGGAGGCACTGCAGCTATAGGACCTTGTCTTAAGAAAGCAGCATTAAAAGGGGAGCTCTTGACTGCTCAGTAACACAAGATCAACAAGGCAATCAGGTGTATGCTTATAAAAAGATGAGAAAGAAAGAGGCTGAAACTCCATGACCAAGCAAGTGGTGGGCAGGAGAAAAGGCTCAGCTGCAGGGAAGCTCATGGTACCCGGGGCTGATAGAAACCCCCTGGGCCAGCAGCAGCTGCCTGGCTGTGGGC
The DNA here is from genome assembly GCA_028533165.1 of Leontopithecus rosalia. Taxonomy (NCBI): domain Eukaryota; kingdom Metazoa; phylum Chordata; class Mammalia; order Primates; family Cebidae; genus Leontopithecus; species Leontopithecus rosalia. Next base: position 88,163,209 of record CM052649.1, read on the forward strand.
AGAGTGAGCAGCACAAATAAAAAGCCATGCCTAAGCAAGCGCAGTGCGGCCACCACCCTGGGACCCATGCTGTTGCCTCTGGCTCTGCAGGTGGCCCATGGTAAAATATCATATTTTTCTTGTATAAAAGTGACATCCCAGATTATAATTCTCTGCTAAGATTTAAGTGAAATTTAAGAATTTGTAAGACCTTTTTCTGATAATGGCCACTATTGTTACTCCAACCCTACCCCAGATATAGCTCTCTTAAAATCCAATTTAAGTAAAACAGTAACCTTTGAAGGGAGAGAAATTATAGAAGGCCCATGAATTAGTTGAAGAGCAATTAAAAGCTGGGCCTTGAAAGATGGGAAGAATTTTGATAGCTGATAACATTCAGGCAGATATCAAGAAGTCTTAAAACCAAATTGATTGAGCATAAAGTTTACCTCATTGTAAAGATTAAGTTGTATCATGGCTTTGAATGCCATAATGAAAAGTCCAGTCATTTTACAGATAAAAAATTTCAATCCCTTCATTGGTAATTATTTTTTTTGCTATCCATTTAATATCTCAAAAGTACTTTTATAAAAACTGTTTGGTATTTTTATGATATGTTTCTCTCTGAAATGGATATATGCTTTTGTGTGTCTATTATCTTTCTTTGAAGCATTAATAAAACTTATAAGCTATGTCAAATCATTCAAAGTATTTGCTAGATGACCTAAAAGGTCACCTCCATTTTTTGTCATTTTTTAATAATAGAGAATTTTAAGAAGGATGAAACAGCTACTTATTTCCACTGAAAGCTGCCTATTTGTTAGTCTCCCTTCATGAATGTTGTCTGACCTGCTTAGCAAAGAATTTGAAGAGGCATAGTAATGAAAGACCTGAAAGTTACGTTTGTTTTGTATGAAGAAATCAAGCAGAACTTCAAGTGATGATGTCACTGCTAGACCAAGCCTTTCAGTTGCATTAATTTTTCCACTAATATTAGAGAAACTTAACAACTTCAACTTACCCAAAGACTGGCTAAAAAAATTATCCTGCAATGCCAAGATTGCCAGCTCACAGGCATGTTCCCTCCTTCAACAGATGTTAACCCCAGAGGACTAAAACTTAATCGGTTATGGTAAACAGATGTTACACACATCCCTGAATTTGGAAAACTAAGTTATGCATATGTATCTGTTAATAACAATTCACATTTAATTAGCGCTAATGCTTTTCCTGCAGAATGCATCCAGTATGTCATTAAACATCTTTTTGTAACTTTTGCATTTATGGGGCAGCCCTCAAAAGTTAAAACTGATAGACACAGAAGTGGGACTAAGAAAACAGATAGTGTAAAAAGAAACAGAAAAGGGGGAGTATGAGTAAGGGTCTCACAAGACTACTAGCACAAAGCTTATTTACCCTTAATTTTTAAAATTTAGATGGTGAATTTCAATCAGCTGTAGAAAAGCACTTTGCTAAAACCTCTGAAGAAATAAACAGAAAGATTCAAGAAAGAAATAGAGTCTCTTACTAGAAGAGACAGAGATCAGAGAGAGACACAAAAAGTAGGACAGAGGAAAGAGACAAAGTAGGAAGAAGGGAAAAAATGTTAAGAAAGTTATAGATATAAGAATGCACCCTTAGTAAGGAAGGTTATAAAACAAAGTCAGTACATGGTGAAGATTGTCTGTGAAAGTCATGAAAAATGTTATAGGAAGGAATTTATGGAGGAAATGTGTAATTTTTGCTTTGAACGTCTAAGCAAGTTTTAATATGTTAATTGTAAGAGAAATTCTGAGTGTAAACAAACTGGCTAAATTTAAAGAAGTATAATTTAGTTTTTCTGTAAACTAGACATTAAAAAAAGACACTACAAGTTTTTCTTAAAGTACAAAGATCATAGAAGGTCTCTTTAGCAGGCACCACCCCTAAAATTTCCAGTACACCAGCACCAGCCTGGAGACTATGTCTTCACCAAAGGATGGAAAGAAGAAAAAACTTGAGGCAGTCTAGGAAAAACTCTGCAGGACCCACAGCCCCAGACAATGCAGCTTCTGCAGACAAAACAGGCTCTGGACATCACCTGGGTAATCCTGAAGAAGACAACTCAAGGGGCAGAACAAATCCTGCTCTGAACACGGATATTATTCACTCCAGATAATTTGTTGCTTTTTTATTCTCTCACTTTGACTGCTATCTGTGTCTGCTACACTCTCTTGAGCCCATCTCCTAAATCTGACTTTTTTCTGCTCTGTTACTTAGACAAACATCTGCTTCAAAACATCTAGCAATGTAACTGTTTGACTGAAAGGAATTCACATATTCCCAGTGGGATTTCCCGTTAACAGCATACAGTGAACTGAGATGCCAAGTAACACTACAGATCACCCTTTGACTGGAAACGAATGTTGCTAATAATACTCGTGTTTGCCTTATGTTGTTTGCTAATTCTAGGATTCAAAGCTGGAATAAGAGCAATGAGGTCTGCCTCAACTGACAGACCTGTTGCTACACATGTCAGCACTCTTCAATAAAAGCTGGTTGCAGAAAACAGAAAAGGGGGAGATGTGGAAGTTCTGTCAGAGTGGTGGCAAAAATATTAAGCAAAAAATATTAAAGATAGTTACAGGATATAGTAACTAAACCCCTTTGGAAGACCAGGCAGTTTACATAGCTTCTGAAAGAATGGTCCAAAGGCATCTAGTTATTTTATCTTAAGGTTTAAAGCATAGGGCAGTTAACAGGGGAATGCGAAGGAGTTTATCTAAATGACTTGTTGTCCTCAGACCAACATTTGCTCATTTGTGCTTGGCTACCTCCTTCTCAGGGTGTGGGCAGAAGTTTGTTACCCACAAATGAAGTTTGCTTGAGGCCTAGGAACCTAGCCTTTAATTTTCACCTTCTAGTGATGTTGACCATAAGCCTTAGCCATTAATGTGTGCTGAATATAGGTGGGGAGGCCAGTGTGTCAGGGCTGGCAGTCATTAACTCCTTTGGGTGAATGGCCCACACACCCCAGCCTTTTTTCATGGTATACTGTGTTTGAGTGAATTTATTCATCTGTTGTGGGGTCAGGGTCTGCCAGTCAGACCCAAACAATATGTATCTGTTTGTATGAAAGATTTATGCTTATTTAAATATCTGAAAATATTGTTTATAGTTTCTTTATAAATGAACAAACAATGTGAATAAGCACAGAATTTCCAACTTAAAAGTTCACAAATTCACTAGCTTCTTCTATCTCAATTTGTGAAACCACAGTACAATACCAGGTTGAAGTATTTTATCTTTGTGCTTTCTGGGTTTTTTAATAACTCTTTGTTGATTATATTTAAATTTGAAATCTACTTCATAAGAGTCAGATGTTTCTGTTTATTAATTTACTTGTCCTCCACATTTTTAAAAATAATACTTTATATTATTATTGTTCATTATCTTGTGACTTTTTCTAAGACTGTCAATTATTTATGCTCTGGATTTCTCTTCTATCTTTAGAAATGTATTGTCTTTCCTCTGTTCCTCATTTGGTATACTTGTATTCGGTGTGTTTCATTAGTTGACTTAAATACAATTGTTTTTAACTCTAAGATGTTCTTTTCTTCATTGTTTTATTGATTTCAAGCATTATAAAGGCTACTTAAAATTTTGCAAAATATATACTAGTATTTTCCCTTTAAAATAATGTTTAAAAATCTTCTATGTCACCATAAATGACTATACATAACTTCTGAACTAACTCGTTCAGGCCACTTTTTGTTTTAGATTGAATCTATTAAATTTTTAAAAGTGAAAATATGTAATAAATTCTAATTTTCTTATATTTCCTGCAATAAATATTTTAAAAATACTTGAGTATAATTTAATGTACTTTTATATTAGAGAGTTTGCGTATAGGTAGCTATATTAGGTGATATTTAGTTTATTACTTTTGAATCTTTCTTTCTCTAAATTTTCATATTCTTCCATAAGAACATAGCTGGAAGTTTTCCATTGTTACTTAACTTTCATGTTACTATTGTTGAACACTTCCCTTCATTATGCACTGAAGACTTCAATCCACCTGCTGAATTCGGACATCTTTGTTTCAATGGATCAGCAAATATTTTTACCTTTTACATGTGGCCGTTAGCCAGATCAATTTATTCCTATGAATGTGGACTTTGTTTATTAAATAGTACATAATATAATTATTAAATATTTTTAACGTTTTCCTTATTTTGTAAAATGTCATAAAAATGTTACAAAGATGAATCTTTTATGTATATGTCTCATATACATAATGTAATTAAGAGACAATTTGAAATAATGAGGGCCTCTAATGGTATGAAATCTTTGAATGCAATGTAAATTATAGTGTCAGAAATGTATTCAGTTTCAAATAAAAAGAATATATTTAAATGATATGTATTAAAATATGAGAAATATAATATTAGCTACTGTATCCATTAGGAAAAGTGAAACTGAAGGTCCCTTATGTTTTTAAATTTTTCTTACAATAATGCTCTCCTTAATTGTGTATACCGATTAGTTGAATTTTTTATATTAAATACTGAATATTTCTAGAAATATTATCGACAATATGATGCAAACTAAATCATGGGCAGTTTCCTTTCTATAAGACATTTTCTTTGTCTTTTTCTTTCATTATTTGTTAAATTGTCATTGTCAACTTCTGCTCATAGCTTTCTAAATCTCTTTTTCAGTATAACTGGGTTTTCCTTCATGTATCCATAGAGATTCAACTCTTTTAAAATTATTCCTTGACTAGCTTGAGGAGAAACCTAGACTTAACTAAAGATGAATTGTGAAAATCATGTGCCTTTGTAGCTACTGATTTTCTTTTTTTCTTTTCTTTTTTCTTTTAATTGTACTTTAGGTTCTGGGGTACATGTGCAAATCATGCAGGATTGTTGCATAGGTACACACATGGCAAAGTGGTTTCCTGCCTTCATCCCCTCATCTCCTCTATCTGGTATTTCTCACCTAGGTATCCCTTTCCCCAACCACACTGTCCCTCCCCTAACCCGCCAACTGACTGCAGTGTGTGATGCTCCCCTCCCTGTGTCCACATGTTCTAATTGTTCAACACCTGCCTATGAATGATAACATGCGGTGTTTGGTTTCTTTTCTTGTGTCAGTTTGCTGAGAATGATGGTTTCCAGATTGATTTTCAAAAGAATATTGCAATGTGAGAATAAGCAGTAATTATAGTTATGGAAGTATATAATTTTAAATGGCATTAATTTGATCCCAAATTTTAAACAAAATGATTTTGCACTAATTTACATCCTCACTCACGGTGTATGAACATTCTGCTTTCTCCACATATTTGTCAGCATTATTTTTCTGTCATTTTGATAGTAGCCATTGTAACTGGAGTGAGGTGATATCTCATTGTGATTTCAATTTGTATCTTCCTGATTAGTTATGTTGAGCATTTTTTCATATATCTGTTACACATTCATATGTCTTCTTTTGAAAAATGTCTGTTAGCATCTTTTGACTATTTTTATATATTTTATTTTTATTTTATTTTATTGTTTTTGAGATGGAGTTTTGCTCTTGTTACCCAGTCTGGACTGCAATGGCGCCATCTCGGCTCACCACAACCTCCGCCTCCTAGGTTCAGGCAATTGTCCTGCCTCAGCCTCCCGAGTAGCTGGGATTATAGGCGTGAGCCACTGTGCCCGGCCTTTTGCCTATTTTTAAACTGAAGTTTTTGTTTATGCTATTGAGTTGTTTGAGTTCCTTGTATAATCTGATTATGAATCTTTTGTCAGATAATGTATACATTTTATTTTTCTTGCAGCACAATGCACAATATCCAAGATATGGAATCAAATGTTCATCAATGAATGAATGGATGAAGAAAATACACACAATGGAATATTATTTAAGCATAAACGTTATGAAATCCTGTCATTTGCAGCAACATGGATAGAGCTGAACGTCATTATGTTGTGTGAAATAAGCCAGGCACAGAGAGACAAATATTATATTTTTTTCATTTGTAGGTGCCAAAAAATTTGATCTCATGGTGATGGTGAGAAGAATAGTAGTTATAAGAATCTGGGAAGGATGGGAAGGACATGAAGATAAAATGGTTTATATGTGCATAAATACAGTTACATAGAATTAATAAATTATAATGATTAAAAGCACTGTAGGGCAACTATATTTTATAAGAATTCATAATATATTTAAAAACAGCTAGAAAATATGGAATATTTCCAACTCAAAGAATGATGACTGAGGTTTTGGATATCCCAATTATTCTTACATGATTACTACACATTTTATGCATTTATCAAATAGCACATGTATCCCACAAATATGTCCATCGATTATGTAACAATTTAAAAATCTTAAAAAATATAAAATCTAAGAAAAATACATACAAATGACCAAAGGTTATATAAAAAAAAGTTTAATAAAACGAATCAACAGGAAAATGCAATGTAAAATATATTAACTAATTTTGGGGAACATATCTCTCCAAATCTAGTATATCTCTTTTTTTAAATTTTGTTTTAGTTTTGTTTTTCTAAATTACAATTTAGTTGATTTATGCAAAGGGTTATCTTTGTTGCTGTTTTTAGTAAGATATTAAACTTTTAAAGTTACCAGGAAATTTGGCTAGACAGTATGCAGACACCACCAATTGGTTATGGGCATCCAGGGATCTACTATTGGTCACGGTGAGTGCTGCTTCATTCTCCATGATAAATTTCTATTTTCTGGAAGAGTAGAGATTAATTTTGTTCAAGTATAGAGCACATTTTTCTTTATTTTAAGACTCTTTTCTTGCTAACTGAATTCAATCTGATCTTCTTGTTGCTGGCAATTTTTATCCCATCTCCTCTATTACTCAGCCAATCTGAACTTTCATTACCCGGCTTAAGGCAGGGCCTGATACAATATAATCAGGTAAATACATTCAAAGGATAAAAGTCTTGAGTAGGATACATGCTTCTTATTGGGAATATTTATTCATAGGTGGTACTCTAGATTTTAAATTCTATAGCTGTGAACTTATCCCAAGAAATGAATGCATTGATATTTCCAGTTATATATTAAATAATAATATCTTAAGATAACAACATCTATTCAGCTATTTACAACAAAGTCAAAAGTCAACACCAAGCAGCTGTTTCATTTATTTTCTTAAATCAAGATTCTTAACTTCATAGTCTAATGAATCAACTTGAGATTGATTCAGCTCTGCATTCATGCCAATAGTCAGTTTATTTGTACCTTAATAATTTAAGTGGATCCTTGCCATTTTTCCATAGTACAAAGAGTAAATCAATCATAAAACAAAATCCAGACAGATATGGACTCAACAATTTAGAGAGTAAACTTTCATACCCTAAACCTCAGCATCCCATTTTATACCTATGTAAAAAATATGGACATGTGTCCTCTGTTACAAAAATATAAACTATAAAACAGGAAACCACATTTTAAATTTCATTTTTAAAGTAATGTGAATCACTTTATAAACCGTTTCCAGATTAAAGCAAAATAAATTCCTGGCTTCTAGCATGTTAAAAAGATGAATTAACTTCTCGCAACTAGGCCTATTGCAGTTGATGGTGTGTGTTTAAAGGAACAGCCACAAGCATAATGGAGTACAAGAAAACATCAAATTAAATTTTCTAAGAGCAAAATTACAGATAAATGACTGAATAAATTTGTTAGGAATGTTTATCTGGCCCTGGAACATCAAGTGATTATGTAGCTATTGCTACCCAACACAAATGAGATAGTGTCCAATCCATAATATATAAGTTTGAATGGACCCAATAGTAATCATCCTAAATCGGATCAAAATCTGGGATCAAGATAAAGCAGGGGTAAAAGGTAAATGAAAGCTGTTTGTACAAATAGCCACATTATCATGTCATCTTCAAGTGTTTTATCACAGTCTCTTCAGCTCACACCTATGGCCACGGGAATACCAGTTGATAAAAAAGGAAAAAGTATAAGTTTGATTCAAAATATCAATTCAATATGTGGATACAAGCTGAAAGTGGCTGACGCCTTGGCTACAGCAACATTTAATGGTGACCCAAAAGACAGAGATGAGGAAATGTGGTATGATAGACTAGTTTTATACCTGTCATTTACTTCATGTGGAAGGAAAAGTAGCCTTTCACATTAGACAGTGATGCTAGGAAATAAATTATATTCTGCTAAAATTCATACATTAAAGTACATACCCAAGGTATGTTAGAAGATATCATATTTGGAAGTAAGATCCTAAGTAAGCAAGTTAAAATGAGGCTCTACGGGTGGTGCCCTAATCCAATATGACTGATGGACTTACAACAAAAGGAAGAGACACCAGGGATGTATTAGGCCCTATAGCTCCTAATGGTCCATTCTCAGTTATCTTTTATTCTATTTCTCATAATTTTTGGCACTGTTGACAATAATCTTAAAATACTTTCTTCAGTAGGCTTCCAGAGTGCCATCTTCTCAGCACTGTCTTTTCACCATTTTCTACCTTGCAGGTTGATGATTCTTAGTCATTTTTGCTGGGTCTTCTTCTCTATGTTACGAGTGCTTAAGGTTCTGTTTTTATAAATGTTCTCTCCTAATTGCATTTCCTAGACAATTTGTTTCAGTCATTAGACTACAAATAATATCTATACCGTCAGGGCTCGGAAATCTATATCCAATCCCAAAATGTCCTCAGTGTTTAGAACCAAATTCCTCTGTCTACTCCTTATCAACTCTTGGATATCTAGAAGGTATCTGAAAACTTAATGTGTGCAAAAGTGAATTATTAATTGTTCCTATTAATCAGCCCCTTTTCTAATATTTTTCTCTGCAAGAAATGTTATTTCATTTTTTTCTTACATCAAGGAGCTTCTTTAGATTTATTTTCTCATATTCCAGACCAAATCTATCAATAAATCTCATCATCTCTACTTTGGAAACATTCAACATCTCATTACTTTTTACTGTTTACATTAATATCACACTATTCTAAGGTACCATCCTTTCAAATCTGTACTACTTCAATTTGCATACAGAATTGTTTTCCACTATTGTCTCTCTGTATTCTTTTGTTCACAGAGCCGCCAGAGAGACCTTCTATAAATATAGGCTAGTTATGTAATTTCTTTTTCCAGGCACCCCTGTAGTATTGTCCTACTTCAAATATTAATATAATAATACTTACATACTTCTATGGAATACAACATTCTATGTAATACAGCATTCTATAGGATCTCAGAACGTTCTATGAGATCTTGGATCTTTTTTTGATATAAAAAAAGTAACTGAACTTTTCTGATCTCATCTCTAAATAACTTGTTTAAGCATATACATGATGTGCCTACATCAACATGCACAAGTTGAAAAGTTAGGTGATTTGTAACATTATTTACAGAGTTTATACATTATTGTTGAAAAAAAGAGAGAGGAAAAATACGGGAAAAAGTTAGGGGTAGTAATGTCTGAGATTCGTAACACCCATATTACTATCCCAAAGGACAGCTCCCAAGCTTTCATTAACAGCTGGACAATTGTGTGCAGAGTCATGATGGAAATAGCCAACTTGGAGACATGTGCTAGAAGAGTGCATTCCAGCTGATGAACAGCGTCTGTTAAAACAACAAATTCAATTGAAGAAAATATTTTGTTAAACGCATTTTTGTAAATGTTACATTTTACATTTGATATCTGTCTAGAGGGATACAGAGAATCATGGAACCAATATTATTTGTTACTTAATAAAGATTTTTGGCAGGGTGCGGTGGCTCAGGCCTGTAATCCCAGCACTTTGGGAGGTCGAGGCGGATGGATCACGAGGTCAAGAGATCGAGACCATCCTGATCAACATGGTGAAACCCCGTCTCTACTAAAAATACAAAAAAATTAGCCAGGCATGGTGGCGCGTGCCTGTAATCCCAGCTACTCAGGAGGCTGAGGCAGGAGAATTGCCTGAACCCAGGAGGCGGAGGCTGCGGTGAGCCGAGATCTCGCCATTGCACTCCAGCCTGGGTAAAAAGAGCGAAACTCCATCTCAAAAAAATAAATAAATAAAAATAAAGTTTTTCTTACTTTTTTTGAGTGTATGAGTCTTAGAAGATAAATTCATTCTGTCTCTCATTGTTACAGCTTTGTATGTGACTGTACATATAGTCAGGCAGATGACATGTAAAAAGATTAATCTGTCACAAACCTGCCAGAATATCATGAGTCTTATGTATAATTTGTCTTTCCTTCCAAAATGTAAGACAAGTCCTGATGGTTCATTTACAATAAAAGGTGATAAATGATTGAAACAGAAAATAAATTAAGATGATACAATAATGGAAGAGGTAATAAAGAAACCCATAATTTATATAAATTATTATTACTTTTTATGTATATATTTATTTTAATGTTTTAAATTGGACATTTGAATATTTTAAATTCACCATATTTGGTCCTAAAAATATGTTTTGCTTTTTTGCTTTGGCATTATGCCAATGGCCTAGAGTGAAAAAATTTCCCATATCTTTTAATTTATATATTGTATAAATATTGATAAGGACAGGCTTTCTTTTTGTCTACTCTCAAGTCTTCTGGAAGACTTTTTTTTCTTCCAGTCATTACATTAACATAATCATTATGTATCGTTTTTGCCATTCTCCTTTAATTCTAGTGAGAATTCTCTCCTGCTTTTTTCTTTCTGTGTATTTGATCCTTCTTATGGCAAATTGCAAGGCTGCCTAGACTGTTTTTACTCTTGGCCCCTTTACTCTGGGTCCTAAGAGAGCACAAATTTCTCTTTTCCTAGTCAATACTTTCTTTGTGGCTGTGAAATTGACTAATTGAACAGGTGCTGCAATATGAATATATGACATTATCGCCGATGACTAGACCAGAGTCTGCAAAACATCATCTTCTTATTACTCCTGGTTTGCCATGTATCTCTGGTAAACAGGGATAAAACAAAAACAAGCAATGGGGAAAGGATTCCCTATGTAATAAATGGTGTTGGGAAAACTGACTAGCCATGTGCAGAAAGCTGAAACTGGATCTCCCCCCATACAACTTAAACAAAAATTAACTCTAGATGGATTGAAAATTTAAACATGAGGCCTAACACCATAAAACTCTAGTAGGAAACCTAGGCAGTACCATTGAGGACATAGGCATGGGCAGGGGTCTTCATGACTAAAATACCAAAAGCAATGGCAACAAAAGCCAAAATAGACAAATGGGACCTAATTAAACTTAAGAGTTTCTGCACAGCAAAAGAAACTATAAATAGAGTGAACCAGCAACCAGCAGAACGGGAAAAATATTCTGCCCATCCAACAAAAGGCTATATCCAGAATCTACAAACAACATAAACAAATTTAAAAGAAAAAAACAAATAATTCCATTAAAAAGTGGGCAAAGGATATGAACAGACACTTTTCAAAAGAAGACATTTATGCAGTCAACAAACATATGAAAAGGGCTAATCATCACTGGTCATTAGATAAATGCAAATCAAAACCACATTGAGATACTACCTCATGCCAGTTAGAATCATTGAAAAAGCTGGAGACAATGGATGCTGGAGGGGAAGTGGAGAAATAGGAACACTTTTACCCTGTTGGTGGGAGTGAAATTAATTCAATCATTGTGGAAGAAAGTGTAGTGATTCCTCAAGGATTTAGAACTGGAAATACCATTTGACCCTACAGTCCCATTACTGGGTATTTACCCAAATAATTATAAATAATTCTGTTATAAATACACGTGCAACACATATGTTTATTGCGACACTGCTCACAATAGCAAAGACTTGGAAACAATCCAAATGCCTATCAATGATAGACTGGATAAAGAAAATGTGGCACATATACAACATGGAATACTATGCAGCCATAAAAAAGGATGATTTCATGTCCTTTGCAGAGACATGGACGAAGCTAGAAACCATCATTCTCAGAAAACTGACACAAGAACAGCAAACCAAACACCAAAAATTCTCACTCATAAATGGGTGTTGAAGATGAGAACACAGGGACATAGGGAGGGGAACACCACACACTGGGGCCTGTGGCATGGGGCATTAGGGGAGGAATAGCAGGGGGTAGGGTGATTGGGGAGGGATAGCATTAGGAGAAATACCTAATGTAGATGACGGGGAAATGGATGCAGCAAATCTCCATCATGGCACCTGTATGCCTATGTAACAAACCTGCACTATCTGCACATGTACTCCAGAACATAAAGGATAATAACTAAGTAAATAAATAGACACACCTTTCTAACTAATGAGTTTAAACTGCAAGATGCAGCTATCTTCCTCATTAATTCAAGTTAACTATGTAAATAGGAAGAAGAATTTTCAATTAATGCAACATACAAAGCCTATTTTTCCATGTTTCAATTTTTAGTTGTTTCTATTCACTCTGGCTAGCTTTATATACAGGGAAAGTTTCAATAGACCTATTTTTTTTATGTATTTAGACTATGTATGTATCCTAATATGGTAATAGATAGAAGTTTTAGATTTAAAGAAGAAACTATGTGGGAAAATGAGAAAATAAAGAAAAGGAGCAAAAAACAGTTTTGTTATTGCTATTGTTATTTCAGAGCAATTTAGCTGTAGGTTATGCATGTTTGAGTTGCTTTACATTGTGGAATTTCTTCAAATCATTCTTAGACCATATTCTCTCTTGTATCTGCTATTTCTCTGAAGCAATCTCATCCCTTTCATTGTTTAAATGTGATCTATATGCTGATGTCTTCTAAGAATTAAAACCTGGGTCATCAACATATGATGATTAAAATACCATTGCATAAATATTCCTGCAGATTTGTGTTATTCATTTAGTTGTAGAATGCTGAATTTTTAAATGATTAGGACTAATTTGACTGGAACTGTTGATAGATTAGATTTGATTATAAAAAACTTTTTCTTCAAATGTGAATACTGTCAGTATAATGCATTTTCATAAATTTGGCATGTCTTTGATTTTGGAGATGTGTGCAGTGCTAAATCTCGCAAGAGATATTTAAAGTAATCCCAGAATGCTATGGAGAAGATATATGTATATATTATAATGTTATTAGTAAAAAACCAATATTCTCTCACTGAAATATTATTAAAATATTTTTGAAAATAATTTTTATTGCACTATTTTTCATTCCTAGATAATCTGCAAAAGCTTTAGGGGGTGCTTGTGGCATAAGTAAATTTATTCCATATTAAATTGTAGCTTCATTAGTGCAAATGAATAAAATGATATTATTAATAACAGATGAAATTTTGTTCTACAAACTTTATAAAGAATTAAGCAAAATTGTTCTGTTATTATTACTGTGCTTACTATATGTCATTAGGTCCTTATGATTATTATTTTTGTTCATAACGATTTAACAAGCTCTCTCATGTATATTAAAATATTTGATTTTCATTATGTTATCTTTCGCTGGCATCAAGAAGGGTTTTTATCATATTTAACACTGTAATGAATTTCAGAAAGGTTGAGATAGTTATAAGTACTGGTAGAATTTTAGGATATCAGATATAGCTTTTGATTTTCTTCTAAGATGAATATTTTTATTTTGTTTTCATATAAAATAATAAAGAAATTTTTAGGTGATTTTTAAAGACCTTGTGAACAATGTACAGGGAGTCCACCTGTTTTGTAAGAAATTTCATACCCCACATGCTTAATTTCTCTCTATTTGCTGCTTTAGGTACTCTCAAACTACAGTAAGATTTTTCACCTGTTAATAGGATAAATACATTATGCTATGGTAGTAAATCACATGCTTACAAACAAAATTAAAATCAATTGAAATCCCTTATATAAAATAATTCTAAATAATAATGTACACTAAAGATACTGTAAGTAAATTTGTAGTGTTCTGAGGAGGGGGAGGAAGATAGCGCTCTAGAAGCAACTCACCACTGCAGCTCTCAGTCAAGACGCAGAGGGTAAGCAAACACCGCATTTTCAGATGGATCCTTATAGCCCACAGAGCGGGGAAAAAGCCCAGGTGTAAAAGGCATGCAGGACTCAAGCGCAGCGCTCTCCGCTGGCGCGGCCAGGCATCCAGCGCCGCCGCAGCGGCCGGCGCACAAAATACATGGGTCTGGGCGCCCTGTTAAACCAACAATTTGAGACTTGGGAGGGCAGATTGCTATGTTCATCTTACTGAATGGGTTTTAGACGGTGAACTAGACCAGGAGATTTCTGGGAGGTGAATTGTGAACCAGCGCAGCGGGTGGCTGCATGGTAAATCACACAGATCCCGGTGCGCTTTCGGCCAGCGACTGAGGCACCTGGGAGAGAGTCAACCCTACAACTTAAAAAGAAAAAAAAAGCAAAAAGGCTCGGAGGCAGGGAGCCAAGTGATCAGGCTCGACGGGTCCCACCCCCACAGGGACAAGCAATAAGGCGATTCGGAGTGCCGGGGGTTGAGAGTTCCACTGCGGGAAGAGCAGAACACATGACTGTGCAGCTCGGTGGGGGAGGGGCGTCTGCCATTGCCGAGAGCTTCGG
>CM052649.1:88178194-88210090 GCA_028533165.1 Leontopithecus rosalia
TTGTAGTGTTCTGAGGTATGCTTAATGGACAATCTACCCTAGTTTCATTCTTTTTTTTTTAATTGTACTTTAGGTTCTGGGGTACATGTGCAGAACATAGGATTGTTGCAGAGGTACACACATGGCAATGTGGTTTGCTGCCTCCATCCCCCATCACATACATTTGGCATTTCTCCCCACTTTATCCCTCCCTGATCTCCCCAACCCCCTGCTGTCCCTCCCTTGACCCCCCCAACAGACCCCAGTATGTCATGCTCCCCTCCCTGTGTCCATGTGTTTGTTCTCATAGCTCAACACCCGCCTATAAGTGAGAACATGCAGTGTTTGATTTTCTGTTCTTGTGTCAGTTTGTTGAGAATGATGGTTTCCGGATTCATCCATGTCCCTACAAAGGACACAAACTCATCGTTTTTTATGGCTACATAGTATTCCATGGTGTATATGTACCACATTTGCCTTGTCCAGTCTATCATCGATGGGCTTTTCGGTTGGTTCCAGGTCTTTGCTATTGTAAACAGTGCCACAGTGAACATATGTGTGCATGTGTCTTTATAATGAAATGATTTATAAGCCTTTGTGTATATACCCAGTAATGGGATTGCTGGGAAAAATGGAATTTCAATTTCTAGGTTCTTGTGGAAGCTCCACACTGTCTTCCACAATGGTGGAACTAGTTTACAATCCACCAATAGTGTAAAAGTATTCCTATTTCTCCACATCCTCTCTAGCATCTGTTGTCTCCAGATTTTTTAATTATCACCATTCTAACTGGCGTGAGGTGGTATCTCAATGTGGTTTTGGTTTGCATTTCTCTAATAATTGATGATGAGCATTTTTTTCATATGTTTGTTCGTCTCATATGTCTTCTTTTGAAAAGCGTCTGTTCATATCCTTCTCCCACTTTTGGATGGGTTTGTTTTTCCTTGTAAATCTGTTTTAGCCTAGTTTCATTCTTTAGTCTCCAGTGTTTTCTCACTATTACAATGTTTGTCAAACTGTCATTCCTAATGAGGAAAGTTTATTCTTCACATACAATGAATAACGAAGTGACTCTAGCTAGAAGAAGAAAAGATTCCCAATTTGTGAGTACTGATTATTAAGCTCTTGTGTCTGACCTCCAAACCTACCCTCCCGTATTGTGCTTTTTGATGTTGGAGTTGAGACTCTAAAAATCATTATTTCTTTTGGTGTCAGTTTCCAGTGTTTTCCCACAATCTACAGAACTGACTTCATCTCGTTCCTCTCAGTGAAAGCTAATTGGCATTCTTTCCTTAGAAATCTGAGTACTTTTTCCTGCTGGAATTTCTATGCTTCTAGATTCTAAGAATTATAATTTCTTCCATGTTCCTCCAGCCATAGGAGTCAGTTGCTGCTTCCTACATTACTAATACATTACTAGGTCTGTATTACCTGACTGTCACCATTTGTCTTTTTGGTTCCCCAATCTCTTTCCACATAATGTGTATAAAGTTCTGCTTATTATAATAACTAGTGTGTGTATTCTTTGTTTTGCTATCTATCTCCTAAGAGATACAAGAATTAATCATGTTAACTACCAAAGTAAAAGAAAAAGCTATTTTATTTTGAGAAATTACCAATCAATGTGGCTCTAATGAAACATTATCAGAGAAAATTTCTTGAAATCCTGTCTCTCTAGCAAGGCTGTATTAAGCGCCAAGTTTGGCAGCAGTTATTAGTGCCTATCTCTAGCATTGTGTTTACCAAATGTATAATCTTTACTTGTTTACCTGAGTGACTAATACTCCTTCTCCATCATATTTTGTCATATTCCCTATAATCAAAGACTTATTGGACATATACTGGAAGACATATATTGTCTGATATATATAATGTTTTTAAAGATAGTCTTGGAGGTGTTGTAAATTCAATTTGGAGAAGAGGAATTGAAATAACAGGAAAAAAGGTGAAAGATTAAGAGGTAGAATATACAGCTTTTGGTGCACAACAAGATGATAGAAATAAAACTATTTTTACATTGAATGATTCAATGGCACTATCTAATAAGAAAAAAGTTAAAGAACTGAGGAGTTAAATTTGGGAAATACTAAGAGGTAGAGGTGTCTATACCAGTTTTCGAATTAAACATAACCTTAGTGCCTATTAGGAAGTAGATATATATGACACATGTGATATGAACAAAGTAAAATAAACATAGTTATTACACAGAGAATCATTTTAGTCATTTGTTCTGTACTATAGTCTTATATGTATGTAGTTTTACAGAACAATTAATTTCAACAAATTATTTTATGCCTCACTTTTATAAAAGTGTTTTATATCTCCTCATATCAATTTTTTGAATTAGCAATTTTTAAAAATAATTATTATTTCAAAATAATGATTATTTTCTAAGTTTCAGGCACTGTAAAGGCACTATAAGGATTAAATTATGGACATAACAAAACACTCTCTGACTCATAGAAATGAGAATTTAATAAGGAGACAGATACTGTGTTGCATTATATTTATTTAGACCAGTTGCACTAGGTTTTCCAAGGTTTTATTCCCTGAATGATTTCTAGTTGAGTGGGCCGTGAGGAACAGTTTGCCTAATCATTATAATATAACAATAAAAGGGAATGTCCTTAATGTGATAAAGAATATGTTTGAAATTCTGTAGCAAATAGCATACAAAATGGTTGAATAGTGATCCCTGAGATCTGAAATGAGACAAAATGCCCTTATCAATACTTCTTTTCACAACATATGGCAGTATTAACCTGTGCAATAAGAAAAGAAAAATATGCTTGAAAAGAAAAAAAATTAATATTATTTTTTGCTATTGAAACTATTATATACCAAGAAAATCCACAATAATATACATGTAAATTATTAGAACTATTAAGTGGATTTAGCATGTTAATTGGATGCAAAGGAAAGATATAAAGAATTATAGAATTTGTATATAAGAGTAACAAATAAATGTCAAATAAAATTTAAAATACAATTTACAATAGCTATAAGAATTAAATATGTAAGAATAAATTTAACCAAATATATTAATATAATCACAATACAAATGAAAAGAAAAATGGAGAAATATTGTTAAATACTTAAATAATTGGAGAAATGCATTATACTTACAGATGGTAAGAAAATATTTTAAGATGTCAATCTTCTCAATGGTATTTTTGAATTTATTGGAAAAATAAACAGAAATGCCAAGATTTTTACTTCAAATTGACATACAAAATTTAAATTTCACTTTGAAAGACTGAGGCAGGAGGATTGTTTGAGGCCAGGAATTTGAGACCATCCTGGGCACCATTGTAACTCAGCCTACACACACACAAACACACACACACAGACGCAGAGACAGACACACAAACACACACATACACACACACACACACACACACACACACACACACTAGCCAGAAATTGTGGCCCAGCTATTTGGATGGCTGAGGTGGAAGAATTTCTTTAGCCCAGAGGCTTGATGTTCCATTGAGCCATGATAATGCCACTGCATTGCAGCCTGCGTGAGATCACAAAGATTAGGGATGGGAGTACCACAAACTGAGGTCTATTGGGGGAAATAGGGGAGGGACAGCGGGGGGGGGAGCGGGGGAGGGATGGCATGGGGAGAAATGCCAAATATGGGAGAAGGGGCAGAAGGCAGCAAAACACACTGCCACGTGTGTACCTATGCAACTATCTTGCATGTTCTGCACATGTACCCCAAAACCTAAAATGCAATAAAAAAATAAAATAAAATTTATAAACAACAACAACAAAAAAGATTCTGTCTCAAAAACAAAAGGTTAAATTTGTATAAAATATGTATCTGTAAAGGACTGAGAATAACAAGAAAGTTAAGAAAGAGAAAGAGTAAGACTTGCATTATCAAATACACATTATAAAGATAGAATAATTGAGATAGCGTAACGTTGGCATAAAAGTAGACAAACTGATTCATGAAAAATAATAGAAAGTCCAGCACCAGATGTTTGTATACAATCACTTGATTTATGAAGAGTGGCAATGCAGTGTAGAAGGACTCTATGTTCTTATTAGTAAATAGGAAGAAACACTAACTCATAGGGTCACCGTGAGAACTTAGACAATCAGTGCAAAGCTTCAATATAGTATCCAGTGTACTTTAATAGCAATTTATTACATCCAACAAATTATTCTTCTTGTCATATAATCCTTGATTGTCATTCTATCAAAAACTGCTTGTAAAACATCTCATTTTTTTCTAAAATATAATGAACAGCTCCTGCTTCTTGACTCACATATACTTTTTCAATTATATTTCATTTTTTTTGTTACTTCCTTTCCTTATTCCTTCCAGTCTCCACTGTTAAGCACAATTATCAGCATAAAAGAGGTTTTTTTCTTCTATTTTTTTTTTGGATTTTCTCAATCTAACATACCGTAGAAAGCTGAAATCAGAGTTTGAAATGATGTTCTGCCTTCACTGATTTCATATGTGTTCATACCCCCCCACACAAATTCGTAAGCTTTTCTAATAATTTTTGCTTCTCCTCCTATTAGACTTTAATTATTCAGAGATTTTTTTTTAAGAAATAAAAGGAGAGGAGAGGAAGAAAGAGGAAGAAAAAGAGGGAGGGAGAACAGGAATATTGCTTAATTCTAAGAATGGTTATTAATAATGGCTGATCAATATTTTGTGTATTTAAAGTGGAGAGCGCTATACATATTTATTAAGTTTACTTGTTCCGGATCTGAATTCAAGTCCTGGATATCCTTATTAATTTTCTGTCTCGTTGAGTCTAAATCTCTTTATGGTTCTTATGTATCTGGGTGTTAGGATCGTTAGCTCTTATTGTTGCATTGACCCTTTTATTTATTATTATCCTATTTCATTTTTTTTAACCTCAGGCCCAATTTCTCAGTTTTTTCCCTGAAATAAGCCCTTAAGCAGTATTTCCTTCTGTACATAAATTTGTTTTACTCACCATGTTAGCTTCCTTCCCTTCATTTGAACCAATATGTGTTCTATGGTTTAACTATATCTTCATTTTTCTTTGGATATTCTAGTTTAAGCATTTTGAGTTATACTTCTAGACACTTTATATAATTTTTGTAATTACCTATGATCACAGGAATTGCTAAATAAATTCATTAGTTAGAGCCCTAGATAATCTATCTAGAGACCCATAGTTTGAATGATATACAAAAAGAAGTGATGGGCTCCAGGTGACTAAAACACTATTTCTAAAAGTTCTGGAAAATATCAGATTTACCTGCGGAAGAGGGTCAAGACTATGCTTACTCGTTGCTTACTTTTGGTGAGCTAAATAGATTTTTCAATATACAGAGAAAAAAACACTAAAATGTGATGTGTAATGATGTAAGCCAATCTTATCTCCTTTCCTGTACTTCTTTAGGGTGGATTGTTTTTCTCTAATTTAAAACATTTAATAATACTTAACGCATAAAATAGCCACATGAAAGGACAATCTCTGATTGAATGTAAGATTGATAATTACTTGTTGCTATGGCTGCTTCAAACCATAGAAATGTATGAGAGTGCTACTTAAAGCCCACTTCCTGTAAACACTGAAATCAGCTAATCAGAATTGGAAACTGGACCAAAAAACAGTTCATAAGTGAAATACTTCATTTTCATTTCCTGATTTCCATGACAACTGAACTGGTACACATATTCATTTATCAGTTTTTCTTCCCCAGATGCCTGTAAAAATTAAATCATCTTTAAATTGGATTTAGATCCATCTTGAGATTGGTGTTCTGTATCTAAATGAAAAGCATTTACCCTTTCAACACATGTGTTTAAGTTGAAGTTTTGTTTTAAATGACCAAGTATAAGAATAGTGAAACTGAAAAACAGATAGCATTGTAAAAACACATTATTTCAAGCAACTCTTTCACTTCACAGCATACAGAATAGTTGATGCATTCAATTGATTTCTATTTTCCTCCAACAAAATTACTATTTTGTTTTACTACCCAGTGAGACTGAAAACAAGTTCAACATAACATATTTAAAACAATTTTCTATTTTACTAACAATATTACCAAAATTGTACTGCTGAGTTTTGTATCAAAATTTTCTGCTCATTTAGTTTTTATATGGGTATCCCAATAATCAGACCTTTTTTCAGAAATACAGTTTGATAAACAAACAGTTGCAATGTTTCATTTTGTACAAATGTGCCAATTATGTTTTCTAAAAATAATCAGAGGATAACATTAATTCATCATATTTTTATAAAATACATATTAAGATATTTATTTTACTTTAGCTGCTATGGAAATGAGATTATAAAATTTATTCATTAAGTAAATGAACCAAATAATGTTTTCAAAGAAAAACAGATCTGTATTATTTATTTAATAGATATTATCTTTAAATATAAGTGTGCTTTAAGCTGCAAACATAAACATTTTAGGGTAAAAATGAAGAGGAATGAAATAACATCCCTCTACTTTCTGGAATCATGCTTTCCTTGATGACTATTTTTGGGGACCAGATTTTATACATAAGTATAGAAGACCACTGCTATTTAAATACTAGTACTGCAATATACTGAGAGGTCATGTAACCAGATTTTACAGAAAATTTAAGAATGTATTTAGAACAACTTTATAAACATTTTAGATTTAAATTATTAGAACCAGAATGTTAACCATACAGTTAAAAGTCCACCACAAATAACAAAAATATTTATATCCATTTACTTTTAAAGAGTATTTGTGAAATCTTTAAACTGCTCAATACTTTACTAGATACCACTAAATAAATTATTTCTGATTCTGGGCCTACTCTTATAAGGTTCTATTAATCTTTTTCAGGTGTACCACATCATTGCATAATAAAATGGTTACTTGAGTTTATTTCAGTAATTTATTTAAAATGACATAAGATTTGATATCTCTGTCTGGATTTCTCAAAGTATAATATTAACAAAATCCTTGACATTTAACTTACATTACTGTATAATTTATAATTTGTCTCTCTCTGAAAATTCAAATTTAGGAGTTGTTATTTTTTGTATCTATAGATCTTTACATCCTTCTGTGTCATGATTGAGTCTCTCTCTCTTTCTAACCAGCATATATGAGAGGTCTGGCTTTTTATACATTGGGTTCCACAGGACCAACTGTAGGACTTGAGTATGTGTGAACCTTGCTATGGTGGGCGATCCTGGAGCCAATCTCCCATGCATTCCAAAGGACTTATATTATTTAAAATAAAAATTTATAACTCAGTCCACCTTTTTCTGCCTGCAATACTCACTAGCATTATTCTAAATGTCTATTTGAGAGTAGTGTCTTCTCGTCTTTTACCTGCGCATAGAAACTGACCTTGCTAGTTGTATAGTTTCTTATTGGAAGGGGCAATTAATAAACATCTCTTCCATGTTTACATTCAGTGCTACAAATTTAGATTTGTTCTTTGTTAAATTTACTCAGATGATTACATAACATTATACTATTTTACCGTTTTGCTTAAATGACAGTGACTAAGGTAGACATATTTATGGCGATAATATATATTGGATGTCTCCACTAATAGCTGCATATGAAATGTAACATATCTATCTATCTATCTATCTATATCTATATCTATATCTATATCTATATCTATATCTATATCTGTATATATAGAGAGAGAGAGACTGAGAGAGATTATGATTGTACTGATGTCTTGAACTGTGTTTCCTTTGTGAATTTAGGCATAACATGCTGTCAGAGACTCAGATGAGGAAATTAAATAAATACAGTACTATTATCTGCACATTTTGATACTAGCAATTACATATGAGGAGATTTGCTAAGCTGCTGGCGAACAAGTCATTTTAGAACCTGTTAGCTGGAATATATATTGGGGAATGAACTGCATTTATATACTGCTGAGTTATGATAGAATATTGAATTCGATATAACACAGTAAACAACACCAAGTGTCTTCCATTCAAACCTTCTTTGGACTAATTTCAGGGACAATGTTAAGTGGTATAGCAAAAGATGGCAATGCAGGAGAGCCCCCGGATGTACTGCAAGATTCTGGTGCAAACCCAAAAGTGCAAGGCATGATGTCAGGTGATTTTTCAAAAGAATGTGGTACTGTTAAAAGAAAGAGCTTTTTTTTCTATAGTTTTGGATTGTGAAGGTCACTGGAAAAGAGTAGGAATGAAGAGGTGCTAATCAGAGCAGACAGGAGGTAGGCATCTAACGGGGTTTTGTATTTTTTCCAAATAGAGACAGTGGTACTAAACAGTTCTACTTACTGGCTACTGCAGTTGAAGTTGGTAAAATAAACCAGGCATTTAATGTCTCCCTTTAAGATAGACAAAGGATTTGGATAGGCTGAGATTGTTATCATTTGAACCTTCTGGCTGCTTCCTGGATCTTTCTATTTTCTGGATGGTAAGAATAAAGAAACATATAATAGAGTTAGCTCATTTGATATCAAGAAACAGATTTTTAAAAGCTTTAATCTCCAGAAAATCCTTAAAACTCATTTTTTCTACAAGTAACAAACATTCATAACAAACTTATTATAAAACCTATCAAAAAAGAGAAAATAATTTAAACTCTCTACTCTTACAGTGACCTTTCAAAATCAAATATTCAAAAAAGAAGTAGCATAAAAGAAAAAATAGTCAACATAACTAATAATCTATGTTATTTTGAAAATAATAGACTGGCTCCCATTCATGCTTTTACAGAAATAATGAATATGTGGTACATATATAAATACAGGTACTGTTAGTATCGCTCCTTAATACTTCTGATAACCCTGAATTTTGGAGAAGTTCATGGCTTCCTCAAGGTTAATAAGCAGTATAACTACAAAGTGACAAATCTGGAATTTAGGTCCAAGCAATTTAAGTCCAGAGTATGTGTTCTAAATAAAAACATGCTATTTTAGTGATTTGCTTCATCATTGTTACAATTGTTACTGTATGAGTTCATATATTCTTCACCCAAATCCAATAAGATTTATTAGATTTATTTAGATTCATTTTAAATATGATGAAACTATCATAGAGAGGTCAACTAATTTCACAGCTGTCTAAGAGTACCAGATGGTGGAGTAATTCAGATATGAATGCCAGTATACTTCCTGTATTTCACCCTGTTTTGGATAATTCATTTTTGTATCTGCTGCTACCTTTTCCTTTCTTTAGTTGTATCTGCTGCTACCTACTTTTTCTTTAGATGAAGATAAAAGACAGTCTAAGGTGTATGTATGTGTGTGTGTGTGTGTGTGTGTGTATATATATATATATATATATATATATATATATAACTTATAATAACTCAGTTGACATTATGAAACAGATTTTTAAATGCTTACAATCTTCAGAAAATCTTTAAAATCCAATTTCCCAATCTCAAGAGAGAGAAATGGAGAGACAGAGATACAGATATATATATTCCTGCTTTTAATATTTTACACATCATAGTAATAAGGTATTTAGTGCTTTGGAGAATATTTGATATTTTGTGTTCCTAGATTAAAATGTACATTCTTATACACATCTTTATTGAACTTTCTCTGCTTCTCCTTTAGTTATTTAGATATCATTATCAATATTTTAATATACTCAGAATTAAATAACAGAGAATAAGTCCTATATATGGATAATGTGACTTTCGAGCCTTGTTGTAGCCTGATTTTTCTGCCTCTGAAGATGTAGCTTCCCCATATTTATTCTTTGTTCTTCCTTTCACTCTCTTGCTCTCACCATGAAATACAGGCATATGTCTGTATTCTTATGTTGTTATAAATTTAGTGGATCACTGAAGGTTTGGGTTGGGAGTTCCTGGTCTAGGTCTCAGCGTGCAGTGAAGAGCTATTTCCTCCCTTCTAACATTCTTCCCACAGAATTACAGGCCATCTCCCAAAAGGGACATCTCTGACCACCTTATTCTAGAGTTCTGTACTTTCATTCTCCATTTCATTGCCTTATTTTATTTTCTTCATTGTATCTGTTATCATCTAAAATTGCCAACAAAATTACTTGTTTATTGTCTTTTATTGCCTACTAGAGTGTCAGGCCATTGAGAATTGGAAACATAGATCTCCTTTTCTTAAGTATTCCTTAGTAACTTGAATAATGCCTGGGACATAATAAGTTCTTAATATATACCTATGACATGAAAAAAACCTTGATTGATTCTCTTATTCCCTAATTGTATTCTTTACCTCAGCTTCCTGATAAGGAAGCTCCATTTTCTCTGGAGCTCCATTTTCTTTTCACCTTTGTGCTATAGAAGAGTTTTCTGAAAGTGTTGGATGTCTTACTTTATACTTCAAGCATTGGTCAAATCATTCTTCTAACAAGTATGACATTTATTTTAAGAAGACTTACAATCTATCTGCATTATTTCATATGTAAATTTGTTTGTAGAGAGTCTATATACATGCAAACAAACATTTCTGTGTGTAGGCAAACCTATATGATATATGTCTTTAACCAGAAATAATCTCTCAGCATATCAATATTACTAAAAATATGAACAGTGAGTATTTAAAATAGGCTTTATTTTAGAGTAAATTGTTTGTGCTAACACTTTTCTTTAAGAGAAAGAAAATGGTTACATTAAGGACAATGAGCAGTGAGCAGGTATGGCAAAAACAGATTCATGAATTACCACATTGGATTCTAATTAATGTGAGATCCACAATAGACAGTCACTAGAAGTTTTTGTGAGCTACAGGGAGCATTCCTCAAGGACAAAGAACAATTATTTACTTGTGCTAGCTGGTATAAAAATAATGTTAAAAAACACAGAAAGAAAAAATAAAACATGTAGGTTTCTGATTCTAACCTGAGAATACTGCATGTGTAGTCTTAGACAGAGTCAACTGAACTACTTTTCCTATATTTCTGATTAGAAATTTCAGAAAAATTCAACAACTTGGTTGACTGATCCTGACTCAGCATGAAAGATTGATGTGGCCAGAAGAAATAGCCAGTTGGAAACTAAAATGTTGGGTGAAATAAAAAGTGTTTTCAATATGTGCATTTTGGAAAAATGTGACAAAAAAGGTTACTGAAAATTATTAGATGTCTATGTAGATAATATTTTTTCTGAGTAGTAGTTTCTAGTAAAGGGCTGAAATTTTCATGATGAAAATCATGAAATAAACAACCAGAAAGGATTTTTAAAAACTGGAAAGTATTTATTCAAAGATGGATGACAAAGTAATAAGATAAAGCAAAACAAAACCTTAAAATGAAATTTTCTGAAGAGAAATAGGTAAATAAAACAAGAAAAATGACAGTTTGGAGGGAACCAGTTATACTAAAAATAATAAAAATAATTTTAATTTGTTTGTTCCAAAGAGAACAGCAATTATAATGTTTATCATTTTCCATAAGAAGCCCAAGAAGAGAGTTAGAGAACCTGCTATTATGTACTTAATTAACCAGAATTGAATGATTTGTAATGAGGTAGTGTCAGAAAAGTAGAGAACACACTTGCAATTTTAGAAGAGAATGACTGATGTATTTATTATGAACCCTATGTTTTAGAGAAGATTTCAGTAATTTTTTAAACAGTGTAAAAGTCATAGAAGGAAGAGTTGCTTAAGCAAAAGAGGACTTAGAATGTATTGATAATTACCTTAATTGAGCCATGTAATAAATACAGTGAAGCATATAATGTACAAACATTTTAAGCATGTGTTTTTATGACTGTTTCCTCACCATCTAGATCATGATATAAAACTTCCCACCACAGTGGAACTTTTTTTGTACACATGTAACCCACTCAGGTCAATGCCTCATGCTCAAACAGCAAAGCAGCATAAATTGAATCATCATCAGTTAGAGATGTCTGTTATGGAACTCCATATAAATGAAATCACAGAGTATCTACTCTAGTATTCAGCTTCTTTATTTCTTAATTTCTTAAATAAGACATCCATTTTAAGTGTATTAGTAATTCGTTACCTTTATCGATGAGTATGAATGTTGCATTTTTATAACACTGTTTATTTATTCATGGCTTTGCTGATGAAAATGAATTGTGTTTGAGTTTTAGCTATTTTGAAAAATCTGCTATGAATACTCTTGTAATATATTTTATGGGAATGAAAGAGCACGAAAAATATGAATGGAGACTCAGGGGACACATTGTTTAAGAGTATGCATTCTGGAACTAGTCTGTTGAAATTTGAATCCTAACTCCTCTATTTTCCAGCTAAGTATCCTTAGGCAAATTATCTAACTGTGCTCTGCCTCGGTTTCTCCATCTGTAAAACTAGAATTAAATTAGTACTTAATCCACAAAATAATTGTGGTAGAAAATGAAAGGGAAAGTTCATAGTATATATGAATTATACAAGTCCATGTTTGTTGCACAAGTATTTCAAAGAAATTTGGGACAATTGTGTCAGAAAAGTACATAGTTAAATTAGCTGATGGTAGCAGAAAATTCCAATGATCATAACAAGATTGTTTTTAACTTTGTGATAACAACTAGTTAACTCCTTACTACTTCCTCCAATAGACAATACATTCAATGGAAAGATGTAAATAACTATTGTTAATTAAGACTAACCTAAAACCAGAGCAGATGTCTGGCTGGTACTGATGCGGCCATTTCTGTTGTTAAATTTTCATTTCTGTTCCAATTGGTCAAGTATTTCATTAGTTGTAGGTGAAGGGATACTAAGAGAGCAGCTGGGCATGTTAAGTGACTTCACATTTTCAGGTCTGACAAATTGCATTTGCCATGTTGGACACATTTCAAATGAAAATATTTAGCAATTGCACACTCTTAGTAACAAAGTAGGAAAGGAGCCAGATGACAATTTTTAAAGAGAGAAAATAGAATTCTGAAAAGCACCAACCAATGGCATGCTTACTGAGTGACAATGAAGTCCAGATACTATGCCAGACAATGGATATAAAATGACAAACTGCACATTATTATGTTTGAACAATTTATATTTTATTCTGTGAAATAAATAATAAACAGGTAAAAATATCAATTCACACCAAATTTTTGAGATGAGATTATTAAATAAAAATCTGCATCCTTTGAAAAAAAAAGAAAGAAGGGCAATGTTTTAGATCTCCAGTAAGAGCAACTCACCCAAAAATTAGCTAATTTTTTTTTTTGGCTTGTGGGTTACATGGGCTTTAGATATTAGATTGTGAAATGTATAAAGATATTTTTTTAAAAAAATGTGTATCATTCTACATTAGAATCAAGATGATTGTTACCATTTACATTTATGTATATAATTTGATTTGAAATATTCAACATAGGCAGTGCTTGTCTGTATTAATTAGATTAAGGTATACCCTAGGTGAAATTAATGACCTTTTAAGGCAACTTTTACACCAAAGATGAATTCCTATAAGTTTATCAGAAAATCCAAGCTCTAAATATACAATTGACAATGCAGGGGTTAGGGACAGTAACTTCCTGCATAGTCAGAAAACTGTGTATGGCTTTTGTCCCCAAAACTTAATTATGAATAGCCTATTGTTGACTGGAAGCCTTTCTGATAATATGAACAGTTAATAGGACATGTTTTGTATGTTATATGTATTTTATATAGTATATTATATGACAAAGTAAGCTAGAGAAAACAAAATAATACTAAGAAAATCATAAGGAGGAGAAAATATATTTATTATTTATTAAGTGGAAGTAGATCATTATAAAGCTTCTCACTCTCATCTTCGAATTGAATGGGCTGATGAGGAGGAGGAAGATGAAGGGTTGGTCTTGCTGTCTCAGTGATGGCAGAGGCAGAGGAGGTGGAGGAGAAGTAAATTATGATTTCTAGGTGAATGTTTCGCTTTTTCATTTCTCTAAAAACGTTTCCATACCTTGCCAGACATCCTGCCATTGTTTGCTTTAGTTTCAGTGCCTATATCATAAAAGGGTCCATGTCATAAAAGAAGTCAAAAGAAGTCCTGAAGAATCAAAATCCTTCTCCCAGATGGTCTAATGTCAATTAGTTTTGTGGCGCAGAATCTTCTACACCTTCTTCCTCATTGCCTGGCACTGGTTCAGACACACTCTTCTCCAAAACTTTTCTCTGCTAATTCCTATAGTGTGGTGTCTATTAGCTCTTGAATTCCTTAAAGATTTATATTTGGAAACCCTTCATCCCTCTGACATTTTTACTACATCCACAATCTCCTTGATGATTACCTTTATTGACTCTATCATAAGCCTTGAGGAGTCACATACAGCATCTAAACAATTTTCTCCAACAGGAATGTATAGCTTTGGGCTTGATGGCTTTCATGTGTTTTTCTATAACAACAACGGTATCTTCAGTGGTGTGATCCTTTCAGACTTTCATGATGTTCTCTTTATTGGGGTTACTTCCAGGGCATTGACAACATTTTTAATAGAGTGCCATTTGTAATTAGCCTTAAAATTCCTTATAAGCCTGTGTTATAGAGGCTAAATCAGACATGTGTCTGGAGGCAAGCAGACCACTTTGATGCCTTTGATGTTGAACTCATGGGCTTTGGGGTGGCCAGAGGAGTTATCCAGTACCAAGGGAAATTTTAATGGCAGTTTCTTACTGGTAAGGTGCTTCATGACTTCAGGGACAAAGTGTCAATGCAACTAATCTAAAGAAAGGGTACTAATTCCCCAGGACTTCTTGGATAACGCAACCAAAAAACTGGCAGCTGGTGTTTATCTCTTCGTTTCAAGCCTTGAGGGTTAGCGTGTTTGCACATAAGGTCAGTCCAGAACACAAATCGGACTGCATTTGCACAAAACAGTAGTTAGCCTATTCCTTCCTGCTTTAAGTCCTGATGATGCTTTCTTCTTTTTCTTACTAGCAATGTTCTTTGTAACCATTTTTTTCCAGAGCAGAGCACATTTTTGTTCATTCAAAACCTCTTCAAGTACATATTTTTTCTTCTCAATTATTTTCCTAATTACACCAAAGAACTAACTCACCTGCTGCTCCTTGGTTGTCAGAAGTTGCTTTTCTTATTACCTGGAAAGCTTTTTGGTACAAACCTCTTGCTAAAATTATTAAACCATCCCTTGCTGACATTCCATTCTCCAGTTTCAGATCTTTCACTTTTCTTTTCCTTTAAATTTTCATATAATGGTTTTGTTTTTTCTCAAACTGTAACAGAGTCCTAGGTAAGCTTTCCTTATAGCAATACTCTATCCAAATAGCTATATTTTCAATATGAGATGAAGAGTTTCACAAAAAGTGCAAAGTGTTTGTGCCTGCTGGCATAGCTACTGAACAGATTTAAGAGTTTTCTTTTCCTTTTTTGAGAGGGAGTCTTACTGCATTGCCCAGGCTGGAGGTGAGTAGCACAAGCTCAGCTCACTGTAACCTCCACCTCCTGAGTTCAAGCAATTCTCCTGCCTCAGCCTCCTGATTAGCTGGGATTACAGGCACGCACCACCCCTCCTGGCTAATGTGTGTATGTGTGTGTGTGTGTGTGTGTGTGTGTGTGTGTGTGTGTGTGTGTGTGTTTATTTTTAGTAGACATGGGGTTTCACCGTGTTGGTCAGGCTGGTCTTGAACTCCTGTGCTCATGATCTCACCTCCTTGAGTTTTCTTTTATTTTGTTAAATAATTTTTACCTTGGATTCCTTTGTCTTGAAATTCTGTAATGGTGGGAAGCTTCAGAATCAAATAAGACACAATCCAGCTTTTTCTTCTAATGTCATGACTTTTCTCAGCTTCTTAGGAGCACATACATTACCACTAGTGGAACTTCTTATGGGAGTCATGGTGCCATTTATGATATTACAGTATAGCACTAGACATAATAAAAACACACAAGAACCTCAAAAGATCAGTCTTTACTGTGATAAGTACCTTACTGGGTAGACAAACTGCTCACAAGTGATGATTAGCATGGATAACATTTTAGGCAGATACTAGCCTAAAATGTAGGCTATCATAGAAAAGGTATGCTCCCTTTCAAACAAATAATTCAGTAAGAAGATATAGATTGCATCTATATACTCTAAAACTATGGAAGTTCTCACAACATCATAAAATTCTGGTTATTTACTACATTACAAGTAATCTAGCTCACTTTCTCACTTTTCAGTGGGCATATTTGGGTTTTATGGAGACAGAGGAGTTCCAAGGGAAGGAGAAAATTAATACTTAAGATTTGCAGGAGGTGATACATGGCAGGAAGGGAAAATGGGAACATTTTTTGAATCCCAAGACATTGCATAGTGTAACCATGATTAAGTCAATAAACAAAGGAGATCAACTAGAGTCTCTTGCCAAACCTTCATCTCAATCTAGGGATACTTACAAAATACTTTCTATAGTATTATAGTTAAAAGGAAAATAGAGTAAAACTCAATAATAAGAAAACAATTAAAGTGTGCAAAAGAATAGGCACTTCGAGAAAAAATATATAATGGATTATGTTTATAGATTTGTGTATGTTGAACCAGCCCTGCATCCCTGGGATAAAGCCTACTTGATCATGATAGATAAGCTTTTTGATATGCTGTTGCATTTGGTTTCTGACAAAAGCAAGCAATGGG
Source organism: Leontopithecus rosalia (assembly GCA_028533165.1). Lineage (NCBI taxonomy): Eukaryota > Metazoa > Chordata > Mammalia > Primates > Cebidae > Leontopithecus > Leontopithecus rosalia. Next base: position 88,194,686 of record CM052649.1, read on the forward strand.
AAAGGATTTCCTGCTCAATAAATGTTTGGAGAACTGGCTAATCATGTACAGAAAGCTGAAACTGGACCCCTTCCTTACAGCTTACACTACAATTAACTCCAGGCAAATTAAAGATTTAAACATGAGACTTAATAGCATAAAAACCCAAGAAGAAAACCTAGGCAAAACCATTCAGGACATAGGCATAGGCAAGGACTTCATAACTAAAACACCAAAAGCATTGGCAACAAAAGCCAAAGTAGACAAATTGGATCTAATTAAACTTAATAGTTTCGTCACAGTGAAAGAAACAATCATTAGAGTGAACTGGCAAACAACATAATGGGAAAAAATGTTTTCAATCTACCCATCTGATAGAGGGCTAATATCCAGAATCTACAAAGAGCTAAAGAAGATTTACAAGAAAAAAACAACCAAACCTATTCAAAAGTGGGCAAAAGATATGAACAGACACTTTTCAAAAGAGAACATTTATGATGCCAACAAACATATGAAAGAATTCTGCCCATCACTGGTCATTAGAGAAATGCAAATCAAAACCACATTGAGATACCATCTCATGCCAGTTGGAATGGCAATCACAAAAAAATCAGGAGAAAGCAGATGCTGGAGAGGATTTGGAAAAATAGGAACACTTTTACAGCATTGGTGGGAGTATAAATTAGTTCAATCATTGTGGAAGACAGTGTGTCCTCAAGGACCTAGGAATAGAAATTCCATTTGACCCAGCAATCCCATTACTGGTATATACACAAAGGATTATAAATTGTTCCATTATAAAGACACATGCAGATGTATGTTCATTGTGGCACTGTTTACAAAAGCAAAGACCTGGAACCAACCCAAATGCCCATCAATGATAGGCTAGATAAAGAAAATGTGGCACATATACACCATGGAATACTAATGCAGCCCTAAAAAATGATGAATTCATGTCATTTGTAAGGACATGGATGAATCTGGAAACCATCATTTTCAGCAAACTGACACAAGAACAGAAAACCAAACACCACATGTTCTCACTCATAGGTGGGTGTTGAAAAATGAGAACACATGAGCACAAGGAAGGGAACATAGCACACTGGGGCCTGTTGGGGGTTGGGGGGCTAGGAGAGGGATAGCAGGGTTAGGGAAGTTAGGGAGAGATAACATTGGGAGAAATGCCTGATGTAGGTGATGGGGAGATGAAGACAGCAAACCACCATATTGTGTATCTATGCAAGATCTGTGTATCTATACAGATGCATATTATGTATCTATGCAAGTCCTGCAAGATCTGCACATGAACCCCAGAACTTAAAGTACAGTTTAAAAAAAAGAAAATATGTAGACGTCAGAGACGCATATAAAAATTTCCAACACAATTTGTCATTGGAAGAACTGAAATTAAAACCAAATGAGATACCACTACAAAACTATTAGAATGTCTAAATTTTTGACATCACCAAATGCTGGTCAGGCTGTAAAGCAACAGGAACTCTCATTCATTATGATAAGAGTGCATGATGGTACCACTGCTTTAGAGGTAGTGTAAAAGTTCTTATAAAGTTGAGCTATATGTAAGTATAGTATTCAGTGTAGCAATCCCTATATGTGGTGTTTATCCAAAAGCATGCTCATATAAAATTATGTATATGAATGTGTATGGATTTTAGCACCTTTATTGTTAGTAGCCACAAATTGGTAAAACTAGGATGTTCTTTAACAGTTGAGTTAATAAACAAACTGGTAAAATCATGCAGTGGAACACTTCTAATAATAAAAGAGAACAACTTGTTGATTCGTAGTACCACATGAATAAATCTTAAGAAGATCTTGTTAAGTGAAAGAAGCCAGATCCAAGAAGAACAGGAACCTATATGCACAGAAAAAGATCAGTGGTTGCCTGTGATTAGGGGAGAAGAGACACTGGTGACTAAAAATTAGCTGCCAGAGAAAATTTCACAGTGATGTAACTGTTTTGTATGTTACTAACGTCGTGGATAACTGATGGTATGCATTTGTCAATTTTCTATAAAATGTACAACACAAATAATGAAATTTGATTAATGTACGTGAAAATCACAATCAACTGGATTTGGGAGTCCAAAGGTAGACTGTAGACTGAATGAAATGAGTATAATTTAATTACAAACATCTGATGCAACCTCACTGTAGGTGGTAGGAAAAACAAGAACTGCCTTAAGTAACTTTGTAGGATAATGATTTGAGAGAAAACTGTAAGAATATAAATACTACTCTATTTAGTAACTTTAGTTATCCTAGGGTTATGGCTTATCACCTTGAAAATATGTCACAAGTATACTGTGGTTGAACAAAATAAGTAAATTAAAGTTAATGGGAGGCAGGTTTCTCACTCTTGAATAAGGAAGCTATAAATGAACAAAAGGGTAAAACAACAATGAAACTCTTAGTGTGCTGGATTAGAATCTGAGGTGTCAGTGTCAACCAATGTTTATTTTAATATACATAGATAGATACAGATATAATTATAGATACATGTGTATGCATTGGTTAGTATTTATACATATATTTTTAGTCCTGTTCCTTACAGGGCCTGGAATCAACAATAGTCTGGCAGCATCAACCATACCAGGAATACAGATTTGGGTTTCTAATACTATTCTTCAATAAGGAAATGAAAGCTCTTTAAAACGTGGATGATTCCAACTTCTCATTGCGTCAAACATCTCATTGTGCCAAAGAAAGTTTGGGGTTTGGGAAAGGGAAATAGGAGCCGACCTGAAAGAAGCTCCAGTGGTCAAGATGAAAAATAAAAAAAAAAAAACCACAACACAACAAAACAGAATAATAGATTATAGCCTGAAGTGGAAACATATGTTCATACTTATATAAATGAATTATTGAATGAATGAATAAATAAAGAGGGTAGACATTTATAATGTTTAAAGAAAATTTTACTCCAGGCGATGGAGCTTAATTCCTTTCCCTTGAGTGTGGTCTGGATTTAGTGACTTAAAACATAGTTTGGAACAGTAAAAATAGGAATTTACCCAAGAGAAACTTGGACGGTCCAAGTGATCAAGTTTTATGCTACAATGATAAGTCAAACTGATATAATGTACCTTGAGATATGATTAAATGGAAAACATAATTCATTACTGAAGTATTTTTTTCAAAAATCTGTATCTGCAGTCTGATGTTGAAAAAAAAACAGACAAAACCACGTTGAATGCTTGAACGTAATTTTTAAAAATTCTCAAGATCATAAAAAACAATCTTGAAAAATGTCACAAATTAGTGGAGACTAAGGAGAAAGTATGATTAATTTCTATGTGATATCCCAGATTGGATCACAGAACAGAAAAATTACATTAGTGGAAACTGGTAAAATATAAATAGTCTGGTAAAATATAAATATAAAAATAAATTTATATTTATAGATATATAAATATCTATAAATTTAGATAAAAGAGGTGTACTGATGTTACTCTCTTATTTTTACAAATGTACCAAATGTACCATGGCTTTGTTAAAAATAGGGGAAACTGGCTAAAAGGTATACTGGAATTAGTAATATCTTTATAATAGTTATATAATTTAAAAATAGTCCAAATAAATGTATATTAAAATTTGTTTAAGACAGAATTAGAACAGAGAAGGTTATGGTAACTGGGATGGGGAGAGGGTAGTTTGGAATAGTTTTATGAAAGGTAAAGATTCAAAAGTAAATTAAGATCTCATTTCAATTACCGTTTACGTCATTTCTTTCTCTGACTCAGAATTGCTATTGTTAATCTAATCCTGCTTGTCACAGCACATGGCCAGGTTTTTGACTACAGATAAAAAAAATAAATTATTATTCTATTGTTCTTTCTGAATTGGTGATATTTTTGCTTAGTAGATTTTACAGATTTGTAAACTTTTCCATTAAAAGATGTATTTATTTATTTAACTGATTAAGATGAAAACTGGCAAACTTTTCAATTCTGTTAGATAGTCCAATTTGTTCTTTTATTGGTTAACCAATACAGTTGGATGAATTCAGCCAGTCAACCAGTCAAACCATACCAACATAGCAACAATAGTGGAGATAGAGCAATATATCACAATTCTATTCTTATAATTCTCTTTTTAAATTTATTTTGTTTTCCCTTCTGGCTCTGCACCATCTCTCTTGGCTGAAAACATGGTAGGTTTTGCTTGTTGGTAGGTTCCCCCAGAAAACAGTTTAATGTGTTCTTCACAGATGTTTTCTTAATTGGCCTGAGGAGGTACAGATGTCTAACTTTGCCTACTTCCATCAGAGCAAAAATATTCAGAATACTTTCAGCTGCTGCTTTTCTGCAAAATTCTTAGTTAACACTTACTGAAACCTAACCACTCACTTTTGAAGGTGAAATATCTATCATGGTAGTTAAGAGAAAATTGAAAACTTAGGGTTATGGTAAATTCATTAATTGGATGTTAGATTGTACAGACCACATATGAGGAATAGCCAGCATATTTACTGCTACAGATTTAATTTATAATTTATATTTTATATTATAGTAAATTTATAATTTACTAAATTATAAATAAGAAGCAAAATTTGCTTTATTGAACACACAATGTAGTTTAGGCAGAGATAAGTGAATAGTTAAATGTTTGCTGGAAATAGTATTCTTGAGTGTTCTCAGGTTACTATGGTGGCAGAAAATGGTAATTTTATGATAATCTAAGCAGCATAAACCTCTTTGAGGTTACAGTTAAGGGGGCTCTTAATGGATGTGTAGGCATCTGTCAAATACATATGATCTAATTTAAATGTCAAGATTGTTTTGAAACCTTGAGATAACGCTTTTTGTGTTGCTAATGCTTACAATCTGATTTTGAGGCTATATGACAAAGTATTTTGGAAGTCTGTCCTTATGCAATGCTCACTAATTCTGACAAGCAAATGATCAATTATATGTGTGTTTGCTGTGTGTGTGTTTATCCAATACTATCTATAGCCAGATCCTGGCACTTCTCTCAACTCAAAATATAAGCCCTATTAAGAATTTAATATATAAATATTGCTGCATTCTATGCATTAGAAAGGTATATATAAAATTTGTAAAAATAATAGTAGATACAATGCGTAAGAAAAAAGAAAGAGAGGATCTGGGTTAAATTTGTGAGCATGTGACTTGCAAATTCTAAAAGGGCTTTCACTCAGAGAGACTCACTCAGTTTATTCTCTGCTGTCATCATCTTGAAATTACTGACAATTTTATCTTTAAATTTGTGGTTACAAAGTGAAGTTTGATGAGAAATGGAGCAAGAAGCTGAACAGAGGAGATATGTGCAATATGTTTGCCTGCAATTCATTGACACCATATTCATGTGTACTGTTCCAATATCCTACAAGAATAAACATGGAATTGCGGTGTAAACACAATGTGTGGAAATTCAGCGAGATTGAAAGATAAAACAAGGCGTGTTATGTCTACAATTGTCCAAGTGAAGACACCGACAGCCCCAAGCAGTCACACTTTCTATTCAAACCAGATCTTGCTTTGAACACAGAAAGAAGGCAAAGGCATTCTGATAAATACAAACAAATAAAGACAGGGCAAGCCAGAGTTACATTTTATTTCAGTTCTATCTTATTTATCAGTAAATTAAATGTAATTTTGGCAAAATATGTCAAAATCTGATTTTGAAGCTAAATGACAAAGCATTTTGGAAGTCCGTCCTTATGCCATGCTTATCAATTCTGACAAGCAAATGATCGATTGATACAATATTGTCAGAATTGATATTTTATATATATATATACTGCAATAATACATATATAATGCAATAGATCTTGACATGGATCCTGACATTCTATCTATATACAATATTGCACTATATAGATATACAATGTATATCTATATAGTGCAATAGATCCTGACATTCTATCTATATACAATATTGCACTATATAAATATATAAACTGTATATATAGTGCAATATATATATAGTGCAATAATGTATATAGATAGAATGTCAGAATCTATGTCAGGATCTATTGCACTATATATATACACACAATATTGCACTATCTATATTCAATTATTAAATTATTAATAGTCATGATAGAAATGTCAGGATTTATCTATATACAATATTGCAATCTCTCTATATATATACACACACACAACACACAATATTGCACTATGTATGTGTATACAATTGTATATAGTTCAATATATATACAATTGTATACACATACATAGTGCAATATTGTGTGTTGTATATATATAGTGCAATATTGTGTGTTGTATATTGTATACACATATAGTGCAATATTGTGCGTTGCATATATATAGTGCAATGTTGTATACATATATAGTGCAATATTGTGTGTGTGTATATATATACAGTGCAATATTATATATAGATAGATCCTGACATTTCTATCATGACCATTATTAATAATTTAATATATTTAATTTAATAATTGAATTGGCCAAGTGAAGACACTGACAGCCTCAAGTGGTGATGCTTTCAATTCAAACCAGATCTTGCCTTGAACAGAGAAAGAAGGCAAGGGAATTCTGATGAATATGTATTACATAAATACAATATCGAAAAGTGAAATAAAATAAAAAGTCATGTTAGTTTTGTCCAGCCTACTGTTCTAGTAAGAATAAATACATGGATACGTATGTTGAGTGATAAAAAATGTGTAAGTTTGAGGATTCCATATGTGAGCTTAAATGCTTTTATATTTGTATTAAAACTGGCATTATATGATAAAACATGAACACTAAATCTACAACATTTATCATGCTAGATAATCTAAATTTAGTTTTTTCTACTTAGAATAATATTATAAAGCAAATAAAATCTACCACGAGCAATTAAAGAAAGAGCTCAAAGAATGATGAAAAAAATTAGTGGGTTTAACAGCACATTTTTGAAATATTTGTTGCTATTACTATTTGTTATATGCTACGGTTTGGACAAGAGGTCTCAGATTTTCTTTTTGCATTCAAAACCAAAAATTAGGAGTCTAGCATTAGAGATGAAAGAATGTTATTTCCTGTTTGTAGCAACTTTATTTTTAAAAAACATGAGAGTTTGCATAGGAGATAGCATTGGGTAGTGGTTAAGGAAAGGACTTTAAAGACAAACGTGCCTGATTTTTAGTCATAGTTCTATTGCTTACTAGCAATTTGGAAATTATATAACCCTTCTATGCTCATTTTTATTTGTAAGCAGGAAACAATAAAATTAACTCTTTTATAGAGTGAATGTCTACTTAGATTATATACTTATAAATCTATATATTTACATAGGTGCTGAGACCATAGGGAAAACTATATATATGGATAACTTGTCATTATATTTATTATTATTATATGTGGATATATAACTGTTTACAGACATGACTCAAAAAGGGAGGAGAAATGATGAACGAAATTAATTAGGAATGATTGAATAAAGACTTTCAGAAAAGAGGTAGAATTAGGCCCTTTTACATAATAGTATGGTAAGTAAAACTTTGTGGTAAATGAATTGATCTGAAAATGATCTAGCCAGCCTGATTATACTCTGATCATAGAGTGCCTACATAAATTCTGGTAAAGTAGAAGGCAATGTTTTGCTCAAAAATTCAGAATGCTTTTGTATTAAATGTGTGTCTTACAATAAAATTTGCAGACGTGGGATAAGTTGTGTCAGAAAGAACTGAGTTTTCTTTCAGGATGTAAATAAGCACTGACTGAAGAGACTTCTGGAAAGTTTATTATACAAAAGACTCAACATCGGATAGTGAACTATATAGCAAGGAAAGTTTTTTATAAAATATAAATGTGGGGTGATAAGAGAAAGTTAGGTAAGAGGGAAATAAATTTATAACATGCATAAATTGGGTCAAGATAGAGGTTATTTGTGCATAATTACAGTTTTATGCTTTTTATGCTTTTAGGCTTTACCCAGTAGAGATGGCAGCTAAAGAAACAAGAGATAATGTTAAGAAAATTGCAGAAAGGGAAAAAATATCTAAAAACATATACAAATAGATTCTCCCTGTAGATAATTCAGAGGAAAACAACAGTAATTGTTGATGAGAAAAAATATTTAACTAGATAGAACACATGAAGAAAATTATCTAATGCCATTAAAATATGCAAATAACTTCTAGAATATCATACCTCAGAGATTACCCTGACTGTGGAAATATTGAGTGATAGAGAGATATTTACCTTGAAAGTAATTAAACTTAAGGGACATTATTTCATCTGTCTCAACAGAACTCTACCTAATTTTCTAAAAAGGCTCAGGAAATTGTGTATTACTGAAGCTTTGCAAAAGGTAGGCCATATAGTAAATATGTCAAATGATAAAAGTTTTATGTCTTACATTTAAATCATTAATCCATTTTGAGTTGATTTTTGTATATAGTGAGAGGGAGGGGTCTGGTTGCATTCTTCTGCATCTGGATATCCTGTTTTCCCAGCACCAGTTATTGAAGAGACTGTCTTTCCTTCAGTGTATGTTCTTGGTTACTTTGTCAAAAAATGAATTGACAGTAAGTTTGTAGATTTAATTTTGGGTTCTGTATTCTGTTCTATTAGTTTATATGTCTGTTTTTATGCCAGTGACATGCTATTTTGGTTACTATATTTTTGTAGTATAATTTGAAGCCAGGTAGTATAGTGTTTGTACTTTTTGCTCAGAATTTCTTTGGTTACTAAAGATTTGTAGTTTCTATATAAATTTTAGGAGGCTTTTTCTATTTCTGTGAAGAATGTCATTGATATTTTTATACGGATTGCATTGAATGTGCAGATCACTTTGGGTAATTGGATATTTTAACAATACTAAATTTTCTAATCTGTGAGCATGGAATATTTTTCCATTCTCTTGTGCATCTTATTCATTTTTTATCAGTGTCTTATATTAATAGTTTGCATTGTAGAGATTTTGTACTTATTTTCTTAACATTATTCTTAGGTATTTAATTTCATTTTGTTTAATTACTATAAATTAGATTACTTTCTTATTTCTTTTTCAGATTGTTCACTGTTAGCATATTGAAATGCTACTGAATCGTCCATTCAAAGTTTGTATCCTGAAACTATGAAATTTCTGGAATAAAACATTGGGGAAATACTTCAGGGCATTTCTCTGTGCAAAGATTTTTCTAGGGATAAGACCTCAGAAGCACAGACAACTAAACAAAAATAGACAAATGTTATTACAGTATGCTAAAAAGCTTCTGCATAGCAAAGGAAATAATAGAGTGAGCAGACAAGCTACAGAGTTGAAAAAAAATTTTGCAAACTATCTCTTTGGCAAAAAAATGATGACCAGAATAGATCAGGATATCAACTTGACAAAAATATCTTTAAAAATAGGCAAAGGATTTGAATAGCCATTTCTGAGAGAAAAAAACATACAAAAGCCAGCAGGTACCTGAAAACAATATCCCACATCAGTAATCATTAGGGAAATGCACATCAAAGACACAACAGATACTAGCAAAGATGTGGAGAATGGGGAACACCCATACACTGCTAATGAAAATGTAAATTAGTACAGCCACGATGAAACACAGCATAGAGGTTTCTCAAAAAACTGAAAATATAGTTACCATATTATCCAGAAATCCTATTGCTAGGTATGTACCCCAAAGGAAAGAAATCAATGCTTTTAGAGATATCTGCACTTTAATGTGTATAAAGCAGTGCTGTACACAATAGCCAAGACATAGAATCAACCTAAGTGTCCATCAATGGATAGATAAGAAAAATATGGTATTATGCAATGGGATATTATTCACCCAAAAAGCACAGTGAAACTCTGTAATTTGCAGTCACATGCATAGCTCCAGAAATCATGTTAAATTACATAAAACTGGAATGGAGAGACAAATATCTCAATTTCTCATTCATATGTGGGATCTAACAAAAGTTGATCTCATGTAGATAAGCAGTAGACTTGTGGTCAGCAAAGCCTGAGAAAGTAGAGAGGACAGGAAAATCAAGAGAGTTTGGTTAATGGGTACTGATATGGTTTGGCTGCTTCCCCTCCCAAATCTTATTCCCACAAGCTGTGGGAGAGACCTGGTGGAGAAAACTGAATCATCAGAACCGGTCTTTCCAATGCTGTTCTTCTGACAGTGAATAAATCTCACAAGATCTGATTGTTATACAAAAACAGGAGTTGCCCTGCGCAAGCTCTCTTCTCTTGTCTGTTACCATGTGAGATGTGCCTTTTACCTTCTACCATGATTGTGAGGGCTCCCCAGTCACATGGAATTATAAACCCAATAAATGTCTTTCTTTTGTAAATTTCCCAATATTGGGTATGTATTTATCAGCAGCATGAAAACAGACTAATGCAGTAAATTGGTACCAGTAGAGGGGGGTGCTGCTGAAAAGATATCTGAAAATGTGGAAGTGACTTTGGAACAGTTTGGAGGGCTCAGAGTTCCAAACTTTGTGAGGAAGTTAGGAAATCCACAGAGCCTTGTTGATGGCTTTCTCCAAAATGCTGATAGTGATGTGGACAATAAAGTCCAGGCTGAGTTGGTGTCAGCTGGAGATGAGAAACTTTTTGGGAACTGGAGAAAAGGTGACTCGTTATGTTTTAGCAAAGAGACTGGCAGAATTTTAGCTCTGCCCTAGAGATCTGTGGAACTGTGAACTTGAGATAAATGATTTAAGGTATCTGGCAGAAGAAATTTCTAAGCAGTAAAGCACCCAAGAGGTGCCTTGGGCGCTATTAAAAGCATTCAGTTTTAAAAGGGAAACAGAGCATAAAAGTTCAGAAAATTTGCAGCCTGACAGTGTGATGGAAAACAAAATCCCATTTTCTGAGGAGAAATTCAAGCCAGCTGCAGAAATTTTCATCAATAAAAAGGGGCCAAATGTTAATCCCAAGATAATGGAGAAAATGTCTCCAGGGCATGTCAGATGTCTACACAGCAACCGCTCCTACCACAGGCCTAGAGGCCTAGGAATCAAAAATGTTTTTTTTGGCTGGGCCCCAGGTTCCCATGCTATATGCAGTCTTGGCACCTGGTTCCCTGAGTCTCAGCCACTCCAGCCATGACTAAAAGGTTAAAGTACAGCTCAGACTGTGGTGTCAGAGGGTGCAAGCCTCAAGCGTTGGCAACTTCCTTTTCTTTTCTTTTTTTTTTTTTTGAGATGCAATTTCGCTCTTGTTACCCAAGCTGGAGTGCAATGGCGCGATCTTGGCTCACCGCAACCTCCACCTCCTGGGTTCAGGCAATTTTCCTGCCTCAGCCTCCTGAGTAGATGGGATTACAGGCACTCGCCACCATGCCCAGCTAATTTTTTGTATTTTTAGTAGAGATGGGGTTTCACCAAGTTGACCAGGATGGTCTCGATCTCTTGACCTCTTGATCCACCCGCCTGGGCCTCCCAAAGTGCTGGGATTACAGGTGTGAGCCACTGCACCCAGCCAGCATTAGCAACTTTCATGTGGTGTCGAGCCTGTAGTTGGTACAGAAGTCAAGAATTGAGGTTTGGGAACCTCCACCTAGATTTCAGAGGATGTATAGAAACACGTGCATGTACAGGGAGAAGTTTTCTCCAGGGGTGGGGCTCTCATAGAGAACCTCTGCTACGGCAGTGCAGAGGAAAATGGGGGATTGGAACCCCCACATAGAGTTTCTACTGGGGCACTGCCTAGTGGAGCTGTGAGAAAAAAGCTACAGTCCTCCAGACCTCAGAATGATAGATCCACCAGCACCTTGCATGGGAAAAGCAACAGACACTCAACACCAGCCTGTTAAAGCAGCCAGAAGGGAAGCTATACCCTGCAAAGCCACAGGGGTGGAGCTGCCCAGGATCATGGGAACCCACCTCTTAAATCAGCATGAACTGGATGTGAGACATGTAGTCAAAGGATACCATTTTGGAGCTTTAAGATTTGACTACCCCACTGGATTACAGACTTGCATAGTGCCTGTAGCCCCTTTGTTTCGGCCAATTTCTCCCATTTAGAATGGCTATATTTACCCAATGCCTGTACCCCATTGTATCTAGGTATTAACTAACTTGCTTTTGACTTTACAGACTCATAAGCCAAAGGGACTTGCCTTGTTTCAAATGAGACCTTGAACTGTGGACTTTTGAATTAATTCTTTTTTTTAATTTTAATTTTTTTGGTTTTGTCCTTTGTTGTTGTTGTTGTTGCTGTTATTTTGTGTGTGTGTATATATATATATTCTTTAATTTCTGGGATACATGTGCAGAACCTGCAGGTTTGTTACATAGGTATACATGTGCCATGGTGGTTTGCAGTATCCATCAACCCTTCATCTACATTAGGTATTTCTCCTAATGCCATCTCTCCCCTAGCCCCCCCACCCCCTGACAGAACCTGGTGTATGATGTTCCCCTTCCTGTGTCCATGTGTTCTCACTGTTCAACTCCCACTTGTGAGTGAGAATATGTGGTGTTTGGCTTTCTGTTCTTGTGTTAGTTTGCTGAGAATTATGGCTTCCAGCTTCATCCATGAACCTGCAAAGGAAATAAATGCATCCTTTTTTATGGCTATATGGTATTCCATGGTATATATGAGTTATTTCATAAGTGAGTTAAGACTTTGGGAAACTGTTGTCAATGGATGACTGGTTTTGAAATGTGAGGACTTGAGATTTGGGAGGAGCCAGGAGCAGAGTGATATGGTTTGGCTATGCCCCTACCCAAATCTCATCTTGAATTCCCATGGGTTGTGAGAGGAACCCCATGGGAATTGAATTATTGGAGCATGTCTTTCCTGTGCTGTTCTTGTGATAGTAAATAAGTCTTATGAGATCTGATATAAAAACAGGAGTTTCCCTGAGCAATCTCTAGTCCCTTGTCTGCTACCATGTGGGATGTGCCTTTCACCTTCCGCCATGATTGTGAGGCCTACTCAGCCACATAAAACTGTGTGTCCAATAAACCTCTTTCTTTTGTAAATTGCCTAGTCTCATATATGTCTTTATAAACAGCATGAAGATGAACTAAATATGGGTACAAAACTACAATTAGATAGAAGGAATAAGTTCTGGAGTTCAATAGCCCAGTGGGATATCTGTAGTTGGTAATAATTTGTCCTGTATTTCAAAATATCTAAAAAGAAGATTTTAGAATGTCCACAACACAAAGAACTTATAAGAATTTGAAAAAATAGATATCTCAATTACCCTGATTTGATTACTATACATTTTATCCATATATCAAAACATCACATGTACTGCAGAAATATGCATAATCGTTATGTATCAATAAAATGATTAACAAAGAAGTCACATTCATATGTGTTAAAAAGCCATGTTTATATCTATCAAAGGATATGATCATATGTTACCTCCCTTTGCAAGAGCTCCTCAATGAGATCGTCTAAGCAGTTGTCTAAGTAACTTTTCCAATAGCCAACGTTCCATGAGGATAAGTCAAAAGGCTCACATTTTTAAGTACATTCATAGATCACTAGGAGAAAATTTGATCATAGGCTTAGTCTGTATCCTATCTTTATTAGCGGTAATAAAGCTAATATTTTGATCATTGTTATTAATTTATTTCTAATTACAAGCATCTTAATAGTTGTAGAAAGATGCAGGGGTACGATTTATTTTTTTGCCAGATTATAGTCACCCAGACTTCATGGTAATACAAATTTTGGCTTTTATTCAACTAAAGTACTTTGCTTCCTATTTTTCTGTCTTATAATTGAGTCAAAGTATACAATTATTTGATTTCAAAATAACTTCACTTATTTTCTACGTCTGTCTATTCAGACCTACACATTTAATCTCTGTTAGAATCTTACTTTACTGTTCATTTTTAGTGCTATTCCATCTTTAAGGTAGTCACATTTCCTAACACATCAATCAAATATGATAATAAGAAGTCTGAGTTCCTTGTTGTCCCTTGTATTATTACTAATTTGTTTGTAATATTATGCACAAACATAGTCATCTATTTTAATAGATTTTAAGTTTATTATTGATAATACTCAAGGCATTATTTTTCTATGAGAGTTTTATACACAGGTAACATGCAATAAGTAAATGTGGAATTGATTTTGGGTTGTATTAGTCAGGGTTCTCTAGATGGATGGGACCAATTATATATATATGTGTGTGTGTATATATATGTGTGTATATATATACGTATATATATATGTGTGTATATATATACGTGTATATATGTGTGTATATATATACGTGTATATATGACTTTATTAAGTATAAACTGACGTGATCACGAGGTTGCACAGTATGCTGTCTACTGGCTGAGGAGTAAGGAAAGCCAGTCCAAGTTCCAAAACCAAAGAACTCGGAGTCCGATGTTCAAGGGAAGGAATCATCCAGCACAGGAGAAAGATGTAAGCTGGGAAACTATGCCAGTATCTCTTTTCACATATTTCAGCCTGCTTATATTCTAGCTATGCTGGCATCTGATTAGATGGTGCCCACCCACATTAAGGACGTTTCTGCCTTTCCTAGCCTACTGACTCAAATGCTAATCTTTGGCAACCTTCTCACAGACACAGCCAGAATCAATACTTCACACCATTTAGTCAAAAATTTTGCTAGTGAATTACTGGAGGTGAGGGTGAGTGGTGCCACTTCCACTTTGGTAAACTATAGTTTGACTTTTTTTTTTTTTTTGAGACGGAGTTTCACTCTTGTTACCCAGCCTGGAGTGCAATGGCACTATCTCAGCTCACCGCAACCTCCGCCTCCTGGGTTCAGGCAATTCTCCTGCCTCAACCTCCTGAGTAGCTGGGATTACAGGCATGCACCACCATGCCCAGCTAATTTTTTGTATTTTTAGTTGAGACGGGGTTTTACCGTGTTGACGAGGATAGTCTCGATCTCTTGACCTCGTGATCCACCCGCCTTGGCCTCCCAAAGTGCTGGGATTACAGGCGTGAGCCACCGTGCCCGGCCTGATTTTTTTTTTTTAATTAACATCTTAAAAGAATAGAATCTTAGTGTTTTACTCTTACCATGGCTTGGTTAGTTTCAGTTGAATTCACTGGCATTTACTTTGAAAAATAAAAAGGTAAACTTCACATTAGTGTCTGTACCTGACCACGTGATGTCAAATTTAAAAATTAATTTTTATATCGTTGTATAGTCTCCTATTTAGACGAAGATAACATCTTACATATATCTTAGTAAAAGATTAACCACAAGAATAGTTTTCTTTCAGTTCTTTGATGCAAATACATAGTATTCATTTTTAAATATTTTTTTCTTCGCGCACAGGCCAGAAAAGAAAATGGAAAATCTATTTCTCTTAATATTATAAAAATGCTTAGTCCTTAATATTATAAAAATGCTTAGTTTTCAGCTTTCTTTTTTAAATTTGTATCAATTTAAGAATTTGATCTCTTAAACATTTTAACTACACTATGTTAAAGTGTGAGGTATTTTTCTTTTATGCATGACCTTAAACG
>CM052649.1:88233928-88265700 GCA_028533165.1 Leontopithecus rosalia
ATGCATACATACACGCACACACACACATCAGTTATTATTGGCTCATTTTTAGTCAATTAGCATATTCATTTCATTCTCATTACAACCCTATGGGGATAAATACGATCATTATCTCTGATGAAGATAATGAAATACTGAAGGTTTAAGATTATAAATGGCAGATGCAGGTTTCAAATTCAAGGAGTCGGGATCTAGACCTCAAAACTTAATTACATGAGTACTGCCTTCTTTACCTTATCATGTGAGAAGAGGAATGTTATCAAATTGCTAATTCAGAGTGACAGGTTGAGGATGGATGCCAAGCAAGTTCACGACCTAGAATGTATACTGAGAGTCCATTCTGTTCACTAAATAGATGCAATATAACTATGGATATAGATACGGATAAAAGCATGCATACACATGGATATATAGTTATGTATAGATCTACAATTACAAGGATGCTGGACTTTACTCTGAAACTTAATCTTTGTCAGTTTTTTGTAAGGATGAAGGAGGCTGAAGCATCATGGTCTAATCCAGAAGTATTTTCCTCAACATAGGACAACACCTTGTTTTTACAGCTTCAACTGTAACACCTAAACAACATCAATTATACCAACAAATTGATATATCCATCAAATATCTTCACAAATATCAAGACTATTATAGTAAAATTTTCAGGAGATTTTAAACTAAATGACATATGTACATTTCTAAATCTGGATATGCCTGACTTTAAAGATTCAGCAAAATTAAAGAGAGAGATGTTTTATTTCATGCCTTGTTATTATCAGATTTTCTTTCCATCTCTATCAGTAATATGAAAGCTTACCTAGTCTCACTGTTTTTCAACTAATTCTAATCTAGAATCTATATCACTGTTGAAATGTCTTCTGCTTCTACACTAGTTTACAGGAATTTTAGCCTGACTTTCCCAAGTACACATTCTCCTGTTACATATAAAGATTAGGACCTGATTCATTATGTCAGTTTTATGAAAATAGCAACCAACAATGAGTATATTTGTTTGTCATGGTAAATATATTGATTATTAGTTAGACTTTAAGAAGATGACAAAATTGCTGTCAAATATTAATTTGGAAGTTATGCTACTTATTTTTCACATCTGATGTCAGAAGATTTATTTTAAGTGTTAGCTATTGTCACTTGTGCCTAGGTGCATACGTTGAACAACACAATAATCTAGTTCTGTAAAAATGGGCCACCAGTTAAAAAAAGAAAACAAAATAAAAAAGGAAAGTCTCATATAATTAAATTAGCCATTTCAGTCTGTAAATTAAGGAATAGTTTCTTCTTTGAGAAGTGATTTGTAAAGAACCAAACATTAAAATTTTTATCATCTGCTTGTTGGATGAAATTATGCAAGATTGTACAGCAGAAACTCATCTTGATAAGCATGTAATAGAAAACTGCTTCTATTTTTGCAATTTCAGAAAATGGTTAAAAAAGCTGTACATTATGTGATCAAAAACAGTAAATGACTATACTCATAACTCTGTTCCATTTCTTTCTAAAATGTTTCTTTTTCACATGATCTAAGGAAAGAAAATTTAAGTAAATAAGGTGGAAATTGAAGTTTATGATTCCATCATGCTTTAATTTCAGTGATTATAGTAAGTTCCATATAGTTAGACTCTTCCTGTTCTGTATGATACTTGAAAGTTTTCAAAAAAATATTTTACATTTATTTCCTCTATCACTAAGGTCTTTCTATTGACTCTTCCCCCAAAATTACCACTTGACTTACTATTATTTGTCTTTGTTGCTTTTTTATCACACACAACACTGATAATTAAAATTCCAAAAGATAAGACTACAGGCATCTTAAAAATAAAGATAATTAGCTATAGAAATGTTATTAGACATTTTTCAATTAGATGTATTACTATTTTACAAATGAAAAGATTGAGACTCAAAGAGAATAAATTATTTGTCTAAGGTTATACAATTTTTTTGTTAATTTTTTTATTCTTTAAGGGAGTTCTTTCATAAAACATATTAAATAATTAAGAAATACTATCATGCCTAATATTCAAAACTATTTTGGAAGCAATATTGTGTATGATTTACAGAAATTCTTAAAAATATGGCAAAATAGATTTAAAAGTTTTAAAATATGCCAAAATTGACCTAAAAGATTTTTAAATAAAAATGACTATTTTATAATTGAAGACAAACTATACGTGTGATAAAATATGACTTAAAGAAGAAGTGTCTTAGAAGACAATTCAAAGCTTTTTATTCTCGTTTTTACTTTGATGCTGATTTCTCTATCAGGGTCTGACTGGTAATAAAGAAGACAATATAGCACACAGAAATGGAATGACTTTTTCAATTTAGCAATACTGACTATTGCTTTAAAATTAATTTGTATATATCTGCCATTACTGAATTTTGTAAAACATACTTTCTTAGCTAGATAAGATTTGCTTTTAGAGCCAGAAAGAGCTCATTTTTTCCTTTTTTTTTTTTAGCTACTATAGTACAACATTAGGCAAATGGCTTATATTCTTGGAGACTCAAATCTTCTCATTTTTAAAATGGCTATATATCTCATATAGAGGTACCAATAAATATTTTTGAAAATAATTGTAGTTTTTATTTCTATGGTGGCTCAAATTCTATTGTTTGAAATTGTCATAATTTCTTGAGTTTGCAGTAAAAAAGAATAAAAATAAATAGCATTAAGTTGATTAGTAATTTGGGGGGAAGAGTGATGAAGGAGTTCTTAGGGGTATGGGAAATTTAGGTTAATTATATCTAGAAATTTTCTAAGGACTTCTTTCTGATCTTTACTAAAAATCAGAAAGAAATGAAGAAACAAAAACATTGAGAAAAACATATGCTTTTGTAAAAAAAATACATAATGGTATTTTAAAAATTGCATAATTCTGTAATTCTGCATTAAAACATATTTAAATAATTTGAATTCCACATTGTATGCATAGTCAAAGGATCATGGATTATTCTCTTTGAACAGTTATCTCTGGGCCAATCACAATTTCCAAGGACACTATTTGTAGATGACTATTAAGTTTCCATATATAATGGAGTGGAATTTATTTGTAAGTAAGGTGTTCCTGTGTATAATGAAAATATAAACTAAGAAAGCTTCAGCCACCATAATGTTAACCTACTCTCAGAATAATTATTCTTATATGTGTTTTATCTTCGGATGTGAAAAAAATTATAAAATTATATTCTTTTATAAATACTTCAAAAAAGCAGGGATAGATGACAAAAGTAATTTCAACTGCTAAACTAGTGAACATAAATATTGAATCAGCTGCTATTATAGCTATAAAGTTTTTTCGCTTATTTTAGCTAAACTTGTCTTCTAGCACTCTAGCACAATAAATGCAATATCAAAATGTAGCTGTCAGTGTTTGGCAATCAACCATTTAGTTATCCTGTACAACAGTAACAAAATGATAAATATTCAGAAGCCGAAAATTATATAAAAGTTACTAAGAAATTGAGCAAGCATGGCTAACGGTTGCCCAGGGAACATGTGCTAAATCCCACTTGCTTAGAATTTCCCTTTTTTACAGGATCTAAGGAAGAGGGAATAAGCCTGTGGTCCAATAAAAATGGGAAATCAGAGCCATTAGAATCTGCATAAATCTGACATCCCCAAAAGGCTGACTCTAGATGTACATCCTCTGGAGTATGGAACATTCTCTACAAAAATAAAAAAAGAGCAAGGTAAGAAAATGTGTGTGGGAGGGGTTGCCACTGGACTTTCCTCAAAATCTGCAACCAAGTGCCTGCAAATGGGCACTTGGTTAGAATTTCTAATACCTGTGTGATCAGTTACAGAACCCCACCACCAAGTCAAGGACTTAGTCTAAATCTTCTTCATGTAAATATTTATTAAAAATATGCAAATTATCTATGTAATAACTTTCATATCAAGCCATATTATACTTACAAATTTTTAATGCATCTCTTTTCTCTGTCTCTCTCAGACACACCCACATGCATGCATACACTCTTACATGGAAATAAATCACCATGAGCAAAAATCAGTCGATAAAATGAATTTCAAAATCAAAATCAACAGCTCTACAAACACTGTGTTTTACAGTTAGGAGATATAAAATAAAAATACTTCATGTCATCAAGTAAACATTGGAGGGAATATGAATTTGAAATTCAATGAATGGTTTAAACAGCACACTATATATAGATGAATTGATAATAAATCAACAGGAGGATGACAGAGAAAGAAAAACATTTCAAGCATGCTAAGAGACATAAAAAATGTAGTAAGTTGAATTATAGAAAAAGAGGTTATATAAAATCGAGAGAAGACACTGTTTAAAGAGATACATATTAAGAATTGTTAAAAAAAGAACTCTCAATAAAATAGGTATTGATGGAATGTATCTCCAAATAATAAAAGCTATTTATGACAAACTCACAGCCAATATCATTCTAAATGAGCAAAAACTGGAAGCATTTCCTTTGAAAACAGGCACAAGACAAGGGTTCCCTCACTCACCTCTCCTATTCAACATAGTATTGGAAGTTCGAACCAAGGCAATAAGGCAAGAGAAAGAAATAAAACGTATTCAAATAGGAAGAGAGAAAGTCAAATTATCTCTGTTTGCAGATGATGTGATTGTATACTTAGAAAACCCCATCACCTCAGTCGAAAAACACCTTAAGATGATAAGCATCTTCAACAACTTCTCAGGATACAAAATTAATGTGCAAAAATCACAAGGATTTATATTCACCAATAATAGAGAAACAAGAGGCATGAGTGAACTTCCACTCACAATTGCTACAGAGAATTAAATACCTAGAAATACAGCTTACCAAGGCTATGAAGGACCTCTTCAAGGAGAACGACAAACCACTGCTTAAAGAAATATGAAACGACACAAACATATGAAAAAGCATCTGTTACTCATGGATAGGAAGAATCAGTTTTGTGAAAATGGCCATATTTCCCAAAGTAACTTATAGATTTAATGCTGTCCTCATCAAGCTACCACTGACTTTTTTCACAGCATCAGAAAAAAAATACTTTAAATTTCATACTGAATCAAAAAAGTACCTGTATGGTCAAGACAATCCTAAGCAAAAAGAACAAAGCTGGAGGCATCACACTACCTGACTTCAAGCTATACAACAAGGCTACAGTAACCAAAACAGCATAGTACTGGTAACAAAACATTTATATAGACCAATATAACTGAACAGAGGCCTAAGAAATAACACCACACATCTACAACCAACTAATTTTTTTCAAACTTGACAAAAACAAGCAATGGGGAAAGGATTCCCTGTTGAATAAATGGTGTAGGAAAAACTGGCTAGCCACATGTAGAAAACTGAAACTGGATCACTTTATTACACTTCATACAATAATTAACTTAGAATGGATTAAAGGTTTTTATGTAAGGCCTGAAGCCATAAAATCCCTAGAAGAAAACTTAGGCAACAGCATTCAGGATATAGACATGGATAAAGACTTCATGACTAAAACACCAAAAGCAATGTCAACAAAATCCAAAACTGACAAATGGGATCTAATTAAACTAAAGAGCTTCTGCACAGCAAAGTTACCATCATCAGAATAAGCAGGCAACCTATAGAACAGAAGAAAACTTTTACAATCTAACCCTCTGACAAAGGGCTAATATGTGTAAACTATAAGAAACTTTAACAAATTTACCGGAAAAAAAACAACCCCATTAGAAAGTGGGTGACGGATATGAACTGACACTTCTCTAAAGAATAAATGTTTGCAGCCAACAAACATATGAAAAAAAATCTCATCATCACTGGTTATTAGAGAAATGCAAATCAAAACCACAATGATATACCATCTCACACCAGTTGAAATAGTAATCATTAAAAAGTCAGAGAACAAGACTTTGTTCCCTGGAGAGGATGTAAAGAAATAGGAATGTTTTTGCACTGTTGCTGGGAGTGTAAATTAATTTACCCATTATGGAAGACAGTGTGGCAATTCCTCAAGGATATAGAACTAGAAATACCATTTGACCCAGCAATCCCATTACTGAGTAGATATATACCCAAAGGATTATAAATCATTCTACTATAAAGACACATGCACATATATGTTTACTGAAGCACTATTCACAATAGCAAAGACTTGGAACTAACTCAAATGCCCATTGATGGTAGTCCAAATAAAGAAAATGTGGCACACATAAACAATGGAATGCAGCCATAAAAATGCAGCCATAAAAATGATGAGACATGGTTCAAACTGGAGACCATCATTGTCAGCAAACTGACATAGGAAGACAAAACCAAATACCGCATGTTCTCACTTACACATGGGAGTTGAACAATGAGAACATATGGTCATAGGGAGGGGAACATCACATACATGGTCCTGTCAGGGTTGGGGATCAAAGGGAGTGATAACATTAAGAGGAATACCCAATGTAGATGAAGGGTTGATAGGTTCAGCAAACCATGGCACATGTATGCCTATGCAACAAACCTGTACTTTCTGTACATGTACTTTTGACCTTGAAGTATAATTTTAAAAATTATTCTTTGATTCAGAAAACCCAACATATACCAACCATGATCTAAAAACATAATATAATCCATATCTAAACACACAGTGGTGAAATTTTTGAATATTAAAGACTGAGAGAAGTTCTTAGTGACTCTTAACCTGTCAGAAAGCCCTTAATGGTTTCTATCCTGGTAGAAATGACAGGTTAAAATTGTCTTTCAAGATAGAAGTGGGAAAAAAGACATTTGCAAATGCTGGTAGTTTACCATTAAATTACTCCCCTTAGAACAATATCTAAAAGATGCCAAGGAAGAAGGAAAATGGTCAAGGGCAATTTGTGATGCAAGGAATAGTGTACTTAAAAAAAAAAAACAGCATGTGCATGACTGTGTGAGATTATGTTTTACAGATTACAATAGGAACTATGGTTTTTACATGTTTTCAAGAATAAGTAAAAATATTATGAGGTTTGTCCATTGTTGTATGTTTCATTAATTTGAAAGATTTAAAGTAAAAGTTAGTAAATCAGAAAGACATGGAAATTTCTTAACAGGTCTTCTGCTTTTATATTTCAATCAATCCAAATAAAGTTGTCAGGAATAGTATTATATTTTATTTTAGAAAAGACTCATAAATTCTTATGGGGTAAGATAAGCATATATTTAATTTACATTTTCATAAAAGATAGCCTATTTTTCCAGTTTCTGAACTTTGTAAAAGTTTGAGAAGATAATTAAATATTATGAAAATATTACTGTATTACAAACTTTGCACTCAGAAATCCACAATTCAATTACCCAAAAACATTGTTTTGCATAATTTAGGAATAGTAATCTAAATTCCCAAATAAAACTGACTAAAACAATTGTAAATACAAATGAACTAACAAACTTCAGGTTTATGAATTTGAATTTTAACTATGATTATATATCAACAACCACATTTTCTAACAAATTCCATAGTGTGACATTCATTATACTTGCAAATAGTTACAAATGGCGTTAAGTGTCACAAAATTCTGGCAAAGAAAAAATGGATAAATGCTAACTTAAAATCTTGTCATAAATCTCTTTATGAAAAAGATAGTATAAATGTTTGCTTGTTTACAAAGATATTCCTCTGGAATCATTTTAAGGGCTCATAATCATTTCATTCTGATTAAGCACAGAGAATAATTAATGTATGTTCAGCTGCAAAACAAGTCAGAATAAGTTTTATTTCATAATTATGAAAAGCTTGCAACATTCATAAATAAGGTTAAAGAATTAAAAGCTGTTACAGCTCTAGCTCTGTTCATTTCTTTAAAAAAGTTTATGAAGCATTTTGTAAGAATACCAATTTTATCCTTACCAAGCATTGTATTCTTATGAATTGCTTCAATTTTTATTTAAGAATTAAATAATTTATCTATTTATCAAGAAGTTTATCACTTATCGTGGCCCACAGAATATCAATGCAGAGTTACAACACAGAGTAATTTTTATATAAGATATGTCAAGGTTGCTGTTTCATCTTAAAGAAGGAGTATAACAAACTTGAAAGTATCAGGAAAAAAAGAAGTTTACAGGCAGATATGTTTTAGTTACATTTTATTAGTGAAAGAAACCCAAAAATTAATCAAAATATCTGGTTTTATTTATTTATTGTTTTGGGGATCCCATGACAGTAGACCCATGGTTTTCTTAGAATTGTGGGTAAGGAAACAAAAGTTAATGATGTCTTGCCCAATTTGACATTGAACGATTGTTGTTACCCTTTGTATGTCTTTTCACAACCCATTTTCTACTTGGCTTTTTAGTTTAAACTTGATTTTTTTTCCCCACAAAGTTTTATTTTGGTATAAATGAACACTTTAAGGAGTTTAGTCAACAATGCTAAATGCTGCGATACTATCCCAGGATTCTACAGAGCTTCCTTTCTTGTAATCCAGTCCTCCAAAAGATGCTACGCTTATAATTTGCATTTACATTCCTCAAAATACTTCCCAAAACTACGGTGTTTATTTTCACATACTTTACAAGTTTCTTCATTTTCTTTTCCAATGGCCAATGCTGTAATCCTAGGTTTCAGACCCGTTCTCAGTACTACCCAATAAAGGTCAGACATTCTCTTTCTGATGTGACCCCCTCATTGTTATGATCTCTGCTTCTCCTCTACCAGCACCTTCGTAGGGTCTTCTGTATTACATTCAATCCAAAGCTAACTCTTTGAAAAGACTGATTTTATTTTTATTTTATTCAACTTTTATTTTATATTCAGGGAGTATATGTGCATGTTTGTTACTTGGGTATATTTTATAATGCTTAGATTTGTGGTAGGATCTTGTCATCCAGGTATTAAACATAGTACCCAATATTTCTATTGTTGCCATCTTTATGTACATAAGTACCCAATGTTTAGATCCCACTTGTAAGTGAGAACATGTGGTATTTTGTTTTCTGTTCCTGTGTTAATTTGCTTAGGATAATGACCTCCAGCTGCATCCACATTGCTGCACAGGACACAATTTTGTTAGAAGACTAGTCATAGTGACTTACTCTGCAATTTCTTTCCTCATTGACTATATATATATAAGTTTGTGATACTCTCTGTGCTTTAGCTATATTGTAGGCAGACAGAATATGTGATTCTTTAAGTTCCATTGTTGATATTTGTATTTCCCGAAGGATGTGGCCAGCAGTTTTCTATGGCAACTAAAAAGTCAAAGCATAAACTTGTTAAAGCAGCCAAACCAGTTATATAAAATGTACCAATTTTAGTGTTGTCATGGCATTTTATTCTTGCATAATATGCTTTGCTCCCCCATCCTTTCTATTTCCTGTCATCTAGAAGTTAAATCTAGGGTTAAGCTTATTTTACAAAATAAATTATACATGATTTTGTATACTTCATTTTGCATCACAACAGGGGTGAAGAATGCAAAGTTGCTTTGTTGCTAGTAAAACCAATTTCACTCATGTGGTTAAGTTGATGACAATCAGCTATCTCTATTATAGTTGAATATTTTTCCTTCCTAATTAGTTATTAATAGGAGGACAAAATTCAGTCATTCACATAAAATGCAATTGTCAGGATCCGAAAATTTTATGTGAAGATATAAATGATAAATCTCTGAAAAACTCTTGTTACCAACTCTTTAAAAATCAAGGAAGCAAATACATTTAAAATTTAAGCAAAATCTTACATGTTTATATTCAATTACCTTTGCTAAAAATACCAATGAAATATGTCTTAATATATAAGATAGTTTAAAGCATGACTTAGATTATCTTACCAATATTTTTCAGATCTAAATGGACAGAAATTGAGTAGTGTCCCCAAATTACAGATTTTCCTGAAACTTCACTATTTCTTTTTTATTGTTGCACTGCCTAAATACATATGCAGAAAACTTCAGGAGGCAGAGCAGAAGAAACTATTATCCTACAAAACAGTGTGTAATTTGTCCAAGAAAGTACAATTGATGACTTTATGAAAAAGTATAATGCTAAGAATGAGAAAAGTATAACACACAATCAACTGAAGAAGACAAACTACAAACTAGAGATCATATTTAATTAAACCTGATAACAATTTCTGCAAAAAGTTAATAATTTTAAAAGTAGAAACCATTATGTTAACTGAGCAGAAAACAATATAGCAATATTTTTAATATTTGGCTGTCCTTTAACATATTTAGACCCAGGGGAATTAATAAAGGAAATAAAGTTGGTTAGAGAATATATGCTTGGGAATGTTTATTATCTCTAACCCCTTCTTCTCTCTTTCTGTCTTTCTATTGGGGGAAATAGGGGAGGGACAGCGGCGGGGGGAGCGGGGAAGGGATGGCGTGGGGAGAAATGCCAAATATGGCTGTCTTTCTTTTACTATTCTTTGCGACTGGGAGCCAGAGATAAATACATGAATTGGAACTAAAAGAAAGATTTCATTGGGAGAAGACACATAAAGGTCATTGATACCTTCTTCAAGCTATCAGTTATGAATAACTAGATTTGCAGGGATACAAGTCTAACTCAGATAATCTCAAAGGTCCCCTTCAAGGTCTTTGATTCTATTATGCAGACATAATAACACAAAATAACACAGGATATACAGTAAGAAACCGGAATTTGTGTTTCAACCTTACTTCTGACTGCTGTAATATCATGACCAAATCAGTTTGTCTGTGTTTTCATTGCTTAATGATGTACTTGACATAATTTATAATAAATAGCCCAGATTACAATGAACATACACACACAAATATATATCTTTATTAAAATAAATATAGGTAATAGTGTAGCAATAAATCTACACATTTAAAATTGTCCTAGCTCTATTTATTTCAATGAATGTATAAATACATATATAAGTAAATTTTCTGTAATATTAGTTATAGTTCCATATGTAATGCACCCATACAACATAGTTTTATATTTGCTACATCTTTGTTTTATTTAAAATGTTTCCTGGATAATCCATTTTACAGATTACAATGTGTTGAGATGAATCTACAGCAACTCTCTATTTATAGTACAGAATAAAAATCTGTGTTTCACCTGTATGAACTATATAGAATGTTCTTCACACTCAGTTGAATGAACAATTGAGTAATTTTTTCTAATGAATTTAATTATTCAGAGAGCTCATGTCTACTAATGTGACATCCACAATAGATTTTAGAGAACTTATTCTGTTACAAGAGAATTTCAGTGATGAATGTAGCATATTTAAGTGACATTATTTTTCTCATCCTAATTAAGTAGCTACTTTATTTTTTTAATTGAAATGCATAGAAAATATAACATTAAGTTTTTCCAAAAGCAAGATAATAAATGAGCATCAATGAAATGAAAGTGAATATTTTTATTAACCAAACTTTATTTTGTTTGAAACTTTATTTCAAAGACATAAGATACTAATAGTCCTCAAAAATTCTTCTTTGGGTTTATGTTCTATTTCTATATTCATGATACACAGAGCTTGCATTAGTCAGGGTTATTCAGAGAAAGAGACCATTAGAACCAGTAATTTATATTTTAAGAAACACTTTTACTATAATATTTTCATTAATAAGTTATCAGGAACAAAAGTTCAGAAACCCACTGCATAGATTTTCAAGTTTATAGTGTACAAATATGCCTAAATTAAAAAAGACTGTAATAAAATTAACCTAGTTCTCAGTTTAAGAAACAGATTTACTCAATCTCAGCAAATCTTTTTGTCATTCTTCCTAAAGTTATAATTTAAATAAATTGCCTACATCTTATTTGAGAATTATGTCTAACTTAGTAGACATATCTAGATTATATTAATCAGAGTTCCAGTGCCAAATATGGTTCCATTAAATTTGTATTACATTTCAGATTGACATGTAAATGGATAACTCAAAACAAACACTATTATATTGTCTATTCAGATCACTTACCCACTTTTTAATTGGATATTGTTTATTTCTTTCTGTTAAGTCACTGAGTTTGTTTTTTATTCTGGATATTAGTGCTTTGTCAGATAAATAGTTTGCAAATGTATTCTCCCATTTTATAGGTATTCTCTTCACTCTGTGGATTTGTTGTATTTTTCTGTGCAGATATATTCTTGTTTTAGTCACATTTGTCTATTTTTGTTTCTGTTATCTATACTTTTCAAGTCTTATCCATAAGATCTTTGCTTAGACCAATGTTTTGAAGTATTTGCCCTACGCTTTTTTTCTAATATAGTTTCAGGGTTTACATTTAAGTCTTTAATCCATTTCAGTTTTATTTTGTACACAGTTAGATGTAGGGGTTTAGTCTCACTTTTCTGCATATGGATATCCAGTAATCCCCACCATTTATTAAAGAGGCTTGCCTATTCCTACACTTGATTCTTTGGTTATGATTGAAAATGAGTTGGTAATGCATAGAGTTTTATTTGGGTTCTCTACTCTGCTCTATTGGTCTATATTTCTGTTTTTACACCAAGATCACACTAATTTGTTAATATATAGCTTTGTAGTATATTTTAAGGTCTTGTTGTGTGATGCCTCCAGCTTCATTCATTTTTGCTCAGTATTGCTTTGGCTATTCTGTGTCTCTTTTGGCTCCATACAAATTTTAGGATTTTTTTTTTTTTGTCGTCGCTATATTATTGGAGATTGCATTGAATCTATAGACTGCTTTGAGAAGTGTTGTCATTGTAGCAATATGAATTATACTAATCTATGAGCATGGATGTCTTTTAGTTATTTGTGCCCTCTTCAATTTCTTTCTTCATTGTTTTGTAGCTTTTCTTATAGACGTCTTTAACTTTCTTGCAGGGTATTTTCACTTTTTCCTTTCTTCTTCTTCTTGTCTTTTTTTTTTTTTTGAGATGAACTCTTGCTCTGTCACCAGGCTGGAGTACAGTGGTGTGATCTCAGCTCACTGCAACCTCCACCTCTCGGGTTCAAGTGAATCCCCTGCCTCAGCCTCCCAAGTAGCAAGTGCATGCCACCACACCCAGATAATTGTTTTGTATTTTAGTAGACAGGATTTTGCCATGTTGACCAGGATGGTTTTGATCTCCTGACCTCATGATCCACCCACCTCAGTCTCCCAATGTGCTAGAATTACAGGTGTGAGCCACAGCACCCAGCCAATATTATTTAATAGCTGTTTTAAATGAAATTCGTTTCTTGATTTTTTTCTTCAGCTAGTTTACTATTGGTGTATGGAAATGGTACTGATTTTGTATGTTGATTGCGTAGCCCACAGCTTTACTAAATTTGTTTAGTGGTTCTAAGAGTTTTTTTGTGGAGTCCTTAGATTTTACTCTATATAAAATTGTGTCATCTGCAGAGAAGGAAAGTTTGATTTCTCTTTGCCAATTTGAATGACATTTATTTATTTACTTGCCTGATTGCTGTAGCTAGGACTTCCCATGCCATGTTGAATGAGTGGTGAAAAGATCTCATTCCACTTTTTAGAGAAAGGACATTCAGCATTTCCCACTGAGTATGATGTTAACAATAGGTTTGTCACATATAGCCTTTGTTATGTTTAGATATGCTTCTTCTACACCTAATTTGTTGAGAGTTACATTCATGAAGACGTGTTGAATTTTATCAAATACCCTTCTGCATGTATTGAGATGATCAGTTTTTTTGTCCTTCATTCTTTTGTTGTGATGTATCACACTGATTGATTTGCATGTGTTGGATCATCTTTGCATTCCTGGGATAAATTCCACTGGATCATGGTGTATTATCGTCATAATGTGTTGTTGGATTTCATTTTCTAGTATCTTGTTGAGAATATTTGCATGCATGTTCATCAGGGATATTGGCCTATAATTTTTGTTTGTTTGTTTGTTGTTTCTTGGAGTATCCTTGTCTGGTTTTGGTATCAGGGTAATTCTGGCCTTTAGAATGAGTTAGCAAAAAATCCTTTCTCTTTAACTTTTTGGAATAGTTTGAGAACAATTAACGTTAGCGGTTATTTGTAGATTTAGTAGAATTCAGTGATAAATATTCCTCGACTTTTCTTTGTTGGGAGAATTTTTATTACTGATTTAATCTCATAACTTGTTATTGGTCTGTTTAGGTTTGCTATTTCTTCCTGAATTAAACTTGGAAGTTGTATATACCTAAGAATATATCCATTTTCTCTAGATTTTTCAATTTCAATGTTTTAGTGTATACTTGTACATAATAGCCTCTAATGATTCTTTGTAATTCTGTAGTATTGGAAGACACAGAAATGGCCAGTCAGCATATGAAAAAGTGTTTCACGTAACTAATCATCAAGGAGATGTAAATCAAAACCTCAGTGAGTCATCATCTCTTCCAAGTCAGAATGCTATTCTCAAAAGACAAAAAATAACAAATGATGGTTAGAAAGAGAAAATGAAACTCTCATACAATGTTTTTGGGAATGTAAATTAGTATGGCTCTTGTCAAAAACAATATGAAAGTAGTCCAAAAAACTGAAAATAGAAATACCATACATGCTAGAAAATCCAATACTGTTTATCTAAAGAAAAAGGAATCAGTATTTCAGAGGGATACGTGCACGCCTATATTCATTGCAACACTATTCCCAATAGCCAAGGTCTGGAATCAACTGAACTGTTCATTTGGTTTATCCATTCTTTATCCATTCATTTGTTAATGAACAAATGAATGGATAAAGAAAATGTTATGTATATATACACAACAGTGTACTATAAAGTCAAAAAATGAAATCCTATCAATTTCAGTAAAGTGAATGGAACTAGAGATAATTATGTTAAGCAAAATAAGTCTGGCACAGAAAGACAATTATCACATGCTTCAATGACATGTAGGAGATTAAAACGGTCGATCTCATGAAGATCATAAAGACAGAGAGTAGTATGATATTTACTAGAGACTGAGAAGGGGTAGGAATGAAGAGAGTTTGGGTAATGGATTCAAACTTACAGTTAGATAGAAGGAATAAACTCTGGTTTTCGATAGCACAATAGGATGACTATAGTTAATACCTAGAAGATTTTAAATGTTTTCAAAACAAAGTAATAAGAAATGCTCAAGTTGGTGAATGTCTTAAGTACCCTGATGTAATCACTGCACATTGCACACAAATATTAAAAACCAAATGTACCACACAAATGTGTACATTTTCTTTGTTACAATAAAAAGTAATAAAAATAATTATAGCAAAGTGTGACATTTAATTTCCACCTGTTCAGTATCATGTTCTTCTAAACACTTTTTTTTAGTTTATTTCATTTAAACCTCACACGTTTACATTTCACAACTTATAGATCAGACAATTTAAGCTTGATTAGACAAAATATGTTGTTCATAGTTTCCAGTTTAAAGACGGTGAGGGTAGGATTCAACTGATGCAATTTGATGCTGCAACCTGGAGTAATAAATGTTATTCTATAATGCTGAGATATGACTTCTGTCTTTGATTTCTAGGATCTATGCTAAAGGAAGTGTAGCCAAAGAGACATAGTGATATGGTGGGGCTGGGGGTGGGGTTGAGGAGGTAAGCATTCCACAGATGTGTGTATTTCAGGACAGCAGCCAGGATATATATTCACTACCCACCTTTGTAATTGTACCACTGTAAAATGAGCTCCATAAAAGTATCTGTAGTTAGAAGGTGCAACCCAAAGTGGTTGCAACCCACTACTCAAAACTTCTTCAGAGAGCCCATAAAATATTTTTCTTTTAGTAACAATTTATGACCTGAGTTCATAGGCATAACAGCTATCTTACCAGCACTTCTGCCTTCTCTTTACTTGCTTTACTAATATTTTAAAGGGAATGTAGCGTGAGTTGAATCCCACTCTTGAAAAGTAGTTTGAAATAGCTCCCTTCTCAGCTTATCTCCAAATTATTGTTTTAAATTGAAAAATTCCAGATTGAAAAACTGTACTAACTTATTTTCTTGAACTCTTATCTTAGCGTTAAAAGAATCTACTACCTGTGCTAAACTCCTAGGTGGAAAAAATGTACATATAAGCATTAGCCTTTCAAAGTTACCAATACTAGAAAACAATTGATTTTAATAATACATGTGTATTTTAAATTATGATGTTTTGTGAAAAATCATTAACTGAGACAGAGGAGTGAATCAAGTGCCTGCAATTTTTTCTTTGTATTATCAAACTAAGTCTGTATATTAATGATAATACCTGAAAATGGTGGAGTATGACACACTAGTACTATACCAACTGTCCTTCTGCAGAAACATTAATCTGAACATCTATGCACACAGGTAATTATTTTCACAAGAGCTGAACAAATGAATTGAGAGACTACAGTACTTGGTTATAGCACAATAATAAGAAAAGGGACATGGAAGAGGATAGAAATGACAGTTTTACATTACTCATGCCACCCCTCCCTCAATGTCAGGTGGGATAGCATAGAGAGAAATACCGTCTGATTAGAGGAAAGAGGAAAGAGAGGATAGACTTTGTCTTGGATCCTAACATCAGGCCCAATACAGTAAAACCCAGCACCAGGGGACTCCCAAGATTTGTGACTCCAGGCCACCACCCACAGACTGAATGTTCAGTTTTGCCTCAGTGTCAGGCAGAAAACTGTACCTCCCATGAGGCAATTTCTGGTTTGCATCACCATCAGGCAACTACAGTGACCATGGGCTTTGAAAAGCCCTTAGCAGCAGAGAGGCCTCCATGACTATGAGCTTTTAAAATGTTTAAATTCTATATTAGCTTCAATAGCCAAAGGATTCAAGCCCAGAAAAATGCTGGCTGTTATAGTCCCTGGATTAGGGCACTACTCATTGCCACAACAGAAGTCTTAGGCTCAGAGACCATGCCAGACAGCATGCTCAAATTACTGGATAGCCTTACCATAGAAGGGAATTCCCATACAAAGACAGTCTTTGAGGATTGGAATAGATACCAACTTCTTCAAATATGCTGGCATCAATACATAATCACATGGATGAAAAACAATCAGGTAAACACGATTACCAAACAGAAAAATGCAGATACTGGTAAATATACCTAAGAAATAGGGATTCATGAACTATCTGACAAGAAATTCAAAATCGTTTTTAAAGAAAGCCCAGTGAAGTTCAAGAAAATATAGAAAAACAACTTAATAAAATGAGGAAAATAATATATTACCAGAAAAGCATTTTAATAGAGATATTAAAATAATAATGAAATTAAATAGAAATCCCAGAGCATAAACATAAAATTTAAAAAAAAAACACAAAATATTCAATAAGAGAGCATTAGTGGCAGAACTAATCAAATAGAAGAAAAGATCTGTGAACTTCAAGACAGGCTATTTGAATGTATGCAGTTTGATAAAAAAAATAAAAAGGAATGTAAAAACTGTATGAAATTTGTGGCATTGAAGATGCAAATATTTAAATCAAAGTGATCAAGAAAAAAGAGTAGAAAATTTAAAAATATAATAGCTGAAAAATTTCCCAAAATGGAGAAATATATAAATATCCAGCTACAGTAAAGCCAAAAGCCTCTAATCAAATTCAATTCAAATAAGGCTACCTAAAGAGATATAATAAGCAAATTGTCAATGATCATAAACAGTGAAAGGGTACTGAAAGCAGGAACAGAAAAGTAAATACCACTTAAGGGAGTTCCAATATACCTAGCAGCAGACTTCTCAGCAGAATCCTTTTAGGCTAGGAGAGAGTAAGAATGATATATTAAAAGCACTGAGAAAAAAAAATCTACCAACCAAGAATCCTAAATTCAGCTAAGCTGTCTTTCAGAAACAAAGGAAAGACAAAAATGCCTTTCCCAGACAAACAAAAGCTGAGCAAATTCATCACCATTATATCAGACTTACAAAAAATGCTTAAAAGATTTTTTTCATGTTATGAAAAGAATGCTAATGAGTAACAAAAACATCTGAAATGTAAAACTCACTAGTAAATGTAGTACATAGTGAAATTCAGAATATGGTAGTGTATAAGTCACATTCTTAGTATGAAGGGTTAAAAGACAAAACTGACAAATAATTTTAGCTACAATCATGTGTCAGAAAAAATGCAATATAAAAATATGTAAATTTTGACATCAGAAATTCAAAATTTGGAGGACAGGCTGTAGTGAAAGTATAGAGTTGTTTTTTCTGTGTGTGATCAAACTTCAGTTGTTATCAGCTTAAAATTACCTATTATAACCAAAATATATTTTTTGAAGTTATTTTTTGGTAAACCTTGTAACCACAACATAAAAAACTTTAGTAGAGCAGGGCATGGTGGCTCACATCTGTAATCTCAGCATTCTGGGAGGCTGAGGCAGGCAGTTCACTTGAGGTGAGGGGTCCAAGACAAGCCTGGACAAAATAGTGAAACCTTGTCTCTACTAAAAATACAAAAAAGTTAACCAAGCATGCTAGGGCATGCCTATAACCCCAG
This sequence comes from Leontopithecus rosalia, assembly GCA_028533165.1. Classification (NCBI taxonomy): domain Eukaryota; kingdom Metazoa; phylum Chordata; class Mammalia; order Primates; family Cebidae; genus Leontopithecus; species Leontopithecus rosalia. Next base: position 88,252,298 of record CM052649.1, read on the forward strand.
CTACTCATTTGGCTGAGGCAGGAGAACCACTTGAACCCTGGAGGCAGAGATTGCAGTGAGCCAAGATCACACTACGGCATTCCAGCCTGGGCAAAAGAGACTTGATCTCAAAAACCAAAACAAACAAACAAAATCTATAGTAGAAGCACAAAAAATAAAAAGCAAAAAGTCCAAACATAACACTAAAAAAAAATTATGTAATTACAAAGGAATTTAGGAAAAAAGGAGGGAACAAAGTATCTACAAAACAACTAGAAAACAATAAACAAAATGATAGTGGTAAGTCTTTACCTATAAATAATTATCTCAAATATAAATGAGTTAAATTCTCTAATCAATAAACCTATAGTGGCTGAATGGAGTGAAAAAAACAAAGATTCAACTATGTAATATTTCTAAAAGACTGACTTGTACACACACAGACTGAAAGTGAAAATATTATAAAAGATATTTTATGTAAATTGTAACCAAAAGAGAGTAGCTATACTAATATTACATAAAATAGATATCAAATTGAAATCTGCAAAAAGAAACAGTCATCATGTAACAATAAAGTGGTAAATTTAGCAAAATGATATAACAATAGTAAATATGTATGTACCCAACATATATGATCAGATCATCCAGACAGAAAATCAATGAAAGAACATAAAACTTAAAAAACATTGTAAACCAAATGCACCTAACAGACATATACAGAACATTCTGTCCAACAACTGCAGAATACAAATTTTTCTCAAGTACACAGGTACATTCTCTAGGATAGATCATATTTTACATCACAAAACAAGCCTTAATTAATTTAGGATGGTTGAAATTTTACCAAGATTGCTTGCCACCAATCTTACTGCTGAGTATATTTGAAAGAAAAGAAATCAGTATATTGAAGAGACACCTGTACTTCCAGGTTTATTGCAGTACTATTAGTAATAGCCAACTGAAATCTTATCTAGTATAAAACTAGAAACGAATAACTAAACAAACTTCTGGAAACTTTCAAATGCATGGAAATTGAAAAATCCTGAACAATGAGGCCAATGACAAAGTTAAAAGTTAAATTTAAAAATAACTTAAGACAAATAAAAGTGTAAAAAAACAACATACCAAAACTCATGGAATACAGCAAAAACAGTTAAAAGCAAAATTTATAGCAATAAATGTTCTATATTTTGAATATTTGGTCCCTTCAAAACTCAGGCCTAAATATTATCCACAGTGTGGCAGCATTGTGAGGGATTATTTAAGAAGTGATTGAGTCCTAAGTGGTCTGCCCTCAGGAACGAATTAATCTATTTATGGATTAATGTACTGATGGGTTAATGAGTTAATGGGTCATCATGAAACTGGGGTTGGTGACTTTATAAGAGGAAGAGAGACCTGAACTGTCATGATCGCCCCCCTCTCTCTGTGCTCTACATAACCTCTATACTCTGCAGATAGTCTCCACTAGAAAAAAGGCCTTCACCAAATGCACTCTCTTTACCTGCGATTTTCTAGCTTCCAAAACTGTAAGAAAAAATAATTTTCTTTATAAATTATCCAGTTTCAAGAGTTCTGTTATAATCAATGGAAAAAGACCAAGACAAAATGCCTACATCATAAAAGAAAAAAAATCATATAAACAAGGTCACAGTGTTCCTCAAGGAACTAGAAAAATGAGAACAAACTAAACCCCAAATTATCAGAAAGAATAAAGTAATAAGGATTGGAGCAGAGATGAATAAAATTGGACACTAGAATAATAATGCAAAAAAAATCAAGGAAACAAAGAAATGGTGTTTTGAAAAGACAAAACGGACAAACTTTTAACTATAGTAAGAAAAAGAGGGAAGATTTATATAGGTAAAAATCAGAAATAAAAAGGAGACTTTTTAATCTAATACCTCAGCAGTACAACAGATCTGAAAAGAATACAATGAGCAATTAAATACCAGAAAATTGAATTATCTAGAAGAAATTAATGATTTTATTGATACATAATGTACCAGGTTGAATTATGAAAAAATTAAGAATCTTAACAGACCAATAATAAGACTTAATCAGTAATAAAAAAGTCTCCCATCATAGAAAAATCCAGGATAAGATGGATTCATGGCTGAATTGTATGAAATATTTAAAAGAGAAATGATATAATTCTTTTCAAACTATTTCAGAATTTTAAAGATAAGAAAATACTTCTAAACTCATAAGGTCAGCATTACCCTGGTACCAAAGCCAGACAACCACACTGCAAAACAAAATAAAATGAAACAAACCAGAAAACAAACAAAAAAACCATTACAAGACAATATCCCTAATGAATATGGAAGCAAATTTTTATACTAGCAAACAGAAATTAACAAAACATCAAAAAAATTATTCTAGTAGTTTGATAGTTTCAGGTCCTTGATTTAAATATTTAATTTATTTTTTTTTATTTTTGTATATGAGAAGAAATAGGAGTCTAGTTTTATTTTTCTGCATATGGATGGATATTCAGTTTTTCCAACAATATTTATTGAACATACTTTACTTTCCCCAGAATTTGGTTTTGGCGCCTTATCAAAAACAAGTTGATTGTAAATTCGTTGATTTATCTGGGATCTCTATTGTGTTCCATTAGTCTGTATGTTTGTTTCATGCCAGTACCAAGCTTTTTTGCTTAACATAGCTTTATAGTATAATTTGATATGTGGTAGTGTGATGCCTCAAAATTGTTCCTTTTACTCTGTATGGTTTGGCTGATCTTAGTCTTTTGTTGATCCATGTAAATTTTAGGATTATTTTATCTATTTATGTGAAAAATGTCATTGGTGTTTTGATAGCAATTGCATTGAATCTGTAGATTGCTATGATTAATATGAGCATTTTAACAATATTGATTCTATATATTGAAGAAACAGTCCTAGACATTGGTTTGGGCAAAACTTTCTTGAGTAACACCTCTAAATTGCACACAAACAAGCAAAATTGGATGAAGTTGTATCAAGCTACAAAGCTTCTACACACCAAAGGAAAAAAAAGACGTGAAGGAAAAATTCACAGAATGAGAGAAGATATTTACAAACAACCCATCTGACAAGGGATTAAAAACTAGAATATATAAGAAACTCAAACAACTCAGTAGGAAATATAAATAATCTGATTTAAAATGGTCAAAAGATTTAAATAGACATTTTTAAAAATAAGAAATTGATATGTCCAACATGTATATGAGAAAATCTCAGCATCACTAATCATCAGAGAAACACAAATCAAAACTGCAATGAGATATGCTCTCAGTTTATTTAAAAAGGCTTTCAAAAAAAAGACAGGTAATAGCCAATGCTAGCAAGGATTTAAAAAAAGGAGAACCCTTCCACATTTTGGTAGAAATGTAAACTAGTACAACCAGCATGGAGAACAGTATCAATGTTATTTTACAAATGAAAAATAGAACTATCATATGAACAAGCAAACTTACTGCTGGGTATATCCCAAAGAAAGGAAGCCAGTATTTGAAGAGATCTCTGTACTTCTTTCTTCTTTTTTTTTTTTTAAGACTGGGTTTCACCATGTTGATCAGGCAGGTCTTGAACTGCTGACCTCAGGTGATCTGCCCGCCTTGGCTTCCAAAGTACTTGGATTACAGGTGTGAGCCACTATGCCCGGCCGAGATCTCTGTGCTTCTATGTTTATTGCAGCACTATTCATAATAGCCAAGATATGGAATCAATCCAAGTGTTCGTCAACACAATGAAGTACTACTAAGATGTAAAAGGAATGAGATCTTGTCATTTACAATCACATGCATGGAACTGGAGGGAAGTAAAATAGTCCAGTTGTAGAAGGACAAATATTACATGCTCTCACTGATACATGGGAGCTAAAAAAATAACCAAACAAAAATATATAAAAACAGAAAGAAAAACTGAACTCATAAAAATGGAGACTAGAATGATGGATATCAGTCACTGGAATTGGTAGTGGGGAGGTGGAGATAATGAAAGGTTGGTTAATGAGTACAAAAATGCAGTTAGGTAGAAGAAATGAGATCTCATGGTTGTTACCACAATAAAGCAAATATAAGTAATAATTTATTGTATATTTCAAAATAATTAAAAGAGTGGAATTGGAATGTTCCTAACACAAAGAAATAATAAATGCTTGAAGTAATATATATTGCCATTATCCTGATTTGATTATTACATATTGTATGCTTCTATTAAAATATCAAATGTACCAAATACATATGTACAACTATTATGTATCCATCATTATTAACAACAAACACTTAAAAACAAAAGAACATTTGTCATGATCAAGTGATGGTCATCCCTGTGATGCAAGAAACATTCAACCTACGCAAATTAGTAAATATGATACACAATATTAATAGAATGAGAAACAAAATCATATGATCATTTTAACAGATGCAAAAAATAATTGACAAAATTCAACATTCATTCAAAATAAAAAACTTTCAACAAATTAGGGTATAGAAGAAATATAACTCAACACAATAAAGACAATGTATAGCAGACTCAGCGCTAACATCATATTCAATGGGGAAAAATAAAAATCTCTTTCATTAAAATCTGGAAAAACACAAGGATCTTCATTCTCACCAGTTCTATTCAACCTACTATTAAGGTCCTAGCCAGAACAATTAGGCAAGAGAAATAAATAAAAGGCATTCATATTGGAAAGGAAAAAGTTAAATCGACCCTGCTTGCAATTTGATTTTACATAGAGAAAACCTAAAGATTCTACCAAAAATACTATTGCAACTAGTTGTCATGTTCAGGAAAGTTGCAGACTACAAAATCAACATACAGAAAACAATAATATTTCTATAAACTCATAGTGAACTATGAAAAAGAAATCAAGATGACAATTCCATTTATAATAATCTCAATATGAATAATATAGGAATATATTATCCAATGATATAAAAGATGTTCTTTCATATATATATGTATCTGAATATTATAAAAACAGTGATGAAAGAGATTGAAGAACATACAAATAAATAGAAAGATATTTTGTGTTCATGAATAATGGTTTTCAGCTATCCATATTACTGCAAATTATCTATAGATTCAATGCAATCCTTATCAAAGTATAGGTGATATTGTTCATAGAAACAAAAAATAATAATGTTTGTGTGAAACCATAGCAAACTGACACAAGAACAGAAAATGAAATACCACCTATTCTCGCTCATAGGCGGGTGATGAAAAATGAGAACACATGGACACAGGGAAGGGAGTACTACACATGGGTCTACTGGGGGGAATAGGGGAGGGACAGTGGGAGGGGAGCGGGGGAGGGATAGCCTGGGGAGAAATGCCAAATGTGGGTGAAGGGGCAGAAGGCAGCAAAACACACTGCCATGTGTGTACCTATGCAACTATCTTGCATGTTCTGCACATGTACTCCAAAACCTAAAATGCAATAAAAATATAATAATAATAAAAAAAATTTTAAAAAGTTTCCTAATAAACAAAACGATCTTGAACAAAAGGGATAAAGCTGAACTCACCAGACTAATCAACTTTATAATGTATTAAATGCTGTATTAATCAAAACTGCATGGCACTTAACATAAAAACAAACACATTGACCCATGGAAAAAACCAAAGAAACAAGAAATAAGTCTATGTATTTACAGCCAATGTATTCTCAACAGGGTGCCAAAACCACACAATTAGGAGAGGACAGTTTTTTCAACAAATGGTTCTAGGAACACTGGATATCCACATGCAGAAGAGTGAAAATAGACCTTTATATCCATCAAATGCAAACATCAACTCAAAATGTCTTAAAGATTTAAATCTAAGCTCTGAAACTATGAAACCTCTAGAAGAAAACATGAGGGAATAACTGGAAAGCATTGATTGGGGCAACGATATTTTTATATCAAATTATATATACATAATTATCTATTACCTATATTAATTATATATACACAATTATGTCATTTATATATATAAAGGGGTTATTTGTATATGTAATTTATATATATATATTATACATAGACATTTATAATATGTCTATGTATAAAACATGCATGTGTGATTACAGTTTATCTGATATGAATAAATGGCACTTTCAAAAGGACAAACTAGTCCAGCTTACCTGTAAAACTTTTCTAAAGATTTTTTCTCTGCTGTTATTGTTTCTTGATTCTTTAAAGTTTTATTATTTTATTACTGTTTGAAGAACAATTTGCCATCTGCCATGTTTAGATATGGAAACTAATTGTTAATGAATGAGCTGAAGTTCATAGGACAATTGAAAATGCCTTGAAGTCAGAGTCTCTGTGACAACCTCTTTTGCATATCTGTGACTGATTACGCTTATGTTCACATGTTGCTTCATCTGATAGTTGTAAAAAACACAGAATTTTCTTTTATAATTTATAAAATAATTACAAAGCTAAACATTTCAAAAAAAGCCCCAATTCTTCTGAAGAAAGTTCAAAGTCTGAAATAAATTAGAGATGAATGTTAAATCTGCTGCACCAGAATTGATTACCTGCATACAAAATGATACTTAAAATCTTAAAAATATTTAGACCCGAAATGTGGAACTTAATCATTAACAGGAAATACACTCCTTCTTGCCTTCACCAGTATCTCACATACTGACAGTATATTGTCTGTATTTAATTATGTCATTTGTTGATCTTTTTGAAACAAAATTAATTAGTACTAAATGATGAGAATGTAAAAGATTATCCTCTGGTGTACGAATAACAATAATTCTCTAAGTAATATTATTCTGATGTAAATGTCTTTGCTCAATTGTAAGACAAACATTTCTTCATTCATTGTTGGTTGCATTAAGTAAACTCAATTAAATATTAATCTGATTAAATATTAATCTGATTCCAAAATTTAGAATTACCTAAACACTTGATGATCATCTTTTTTGACTTCCTAAGATGCACATGTATTGTTATATCACATTTTCTTGCACACCTTATTTATTGTTTTTAGATGCAAGAATAAAGATCATCTACACACAGCACAGTTGTTTTTTAATTATTTAAAAATCATCGACATGTAAATGAATAAAACTAAATGAAACTAAATTAAGAAGATTGTGGATATCATCATATGTTACCTTGGAAGCTCACTGAACTTCCTTTCATAAAATGTTATAATTAGCTTAATCCTACCAATTATTTATGCTCACAAATAACTTATTCTCCTTGAAGCTCTCCATGATTCTTCAGTTCAAATACTCTTCTGTGACCACTGGAAATTTAGGCCTCTATTACATAAACTATTGAATCATGATTTGTTTAATGTGTGCATTCATATTTTATCTCTGTTATAAGTTATAAGATTTTCTTAATATATGCATGAATAAAAAACTAGCTAACGATCTCTCTGTCTACTTCTATGTTTTTATTAAAGTAAGATTAGCTAAACTGAAATAACTGAGATCTTTCTCTTTATTATCCTGTCTTAATTTACTTTTCCCAATAATTGTAATAATTTTTCTATACTTTCCTAATTTAATTTTTTATGTGTTTGATTAGAATATTGCAACCATTTCTCAAAGTAACTTATTGGTAAAGCAGCCAGAACTAGCTAGTTGTCTAGACAGGGTTGCCAAACAACCACATATTTTGATTTAAGGTAGTCTCCACCCTCCAATTTCTAAATTCAAATGATGCAATTCTGGGAACACAATAGCATTTACCACCATTGACAATTTATTTTACCAAAAGGAAAGTAGCCACAACATAAACATATATTCCTTTTTGATGAAAATAAAAAAGGACTAAGATGTTTCAGCGCTAAAAAGACCAGGGCAACAATTGTCATACTTTTAAAAATTTCTAGGTAGTAAATGACTAACTTTTCTGTTAATGAGAACTTTACCTCAACTAAAATTTTATTCCAAAGTACAACTTAATTAATAAAACACTAAGAGGCTCTTAGAAGTCATTTTAAAAGGTCAATCTTATAAGATACAGGTGGAAATACATCAATACACTTTTTTCTACTGGGAATATAATTTTTGGCATAATATATTTCTTCAGACATTGCCAAGGTTTTTAAATACCCTAGTACCTAAAAAAAATGCTAAATTTTATTCAACAAATAAAAGAATCAGATCAGGAAAATAAGATTTGAAATATAAAGCAGTTTTTTATAATTTAAATAAACATCCATTTCTTCAAGTTTAGTAATGTATGTCTTTTCTTAAACTAATACTGAACTATCAGCCTAAGAATTCAGGATTTTTCAGGATCTCAAATGTACACCTTTGGCAACAGTAGCTTATTATTAGTTTATGAATCATAGTTGCTTTCTGTTTACTTCCTAAAAGTATTTTTTCTATGGTGATGTTACTATTCAGACTAGAGCGAAGAGGCTCATTTTAGTTTTTTTAACCAAAAGCATGAGTGTGTCTCAGAGTCACTTTGGGAATATTTTAAAAATAGGTAATGATGGCATCACCCTATACCTAAAGAATAAAACTTTATGGGAAAGGGAAAGAGATCTCACCTTTAAATCTCTGAATTTGGATGGATTATAAGTGGGTTTAGATTCCACTAACAACTGGCAAATCAATGTTACTATTGGTAGCAAGTAGTTATAAATAGTGTTGTTTGAAGAAGCTGTCATTGGTAATCTGTATGAATAAATTACCTGTGAAAAATATAATTAAATCCCATAAATAATGACTGGAATATTGTGGGAATGTGCTTCTGATCTTTCAGTTAGATAAAATCACAGATGATGCTTTCCTGATCAAAACATTAAAAATGAAACAGAAAAATGGATAAGGAAAATGATGTATTGAACTATCTTATAAATTCTGTTAGTCACTCAATAAACATTGTATCATTAGTTTAAACAAAAATTCCAACAAGAAACCATTGGTTTTAAAGTTATTCTTATATGGTAATAGACTGATTTACTACAATATTCCTTTAAGTCATGTACTAACATGTTTGGATTTGTGTCCCCACCCAAATCTCATGTCTAATTGGAGAAGGGGCCTGGTGGAAGATGACTGGATCAAGGGGGCAGATTTCCCATTGCTGTTCTCATAATAATGAGTGAGTTCTCATGAGATCTGATGGTTTAAAACTGTGTGACAACTTTCCCTTTGCTTTCTTTCTCTTTCTTTCTTTCTCTCTCTCTCTCTCTCTCTCTCTCTCTCTCTCTCTCTCTCTCTCTCTCTCTTCTTGCTATTGTAAGATTTGCCTACTTTCCCTCCACATTTTGTAATGATTGTAAATTTCCTGAGGCTTCCTAGTCATGATAACTCTTAAGTCTGGTGAACTGAGTAAATTAAATTAATTCATAAATTATTTAGTCTTATGTACTTCTTTATAAGAGTGTGAGAATGAACAAATACAGAATATTGGTACTTGGAGTGAGATGTTGCTATACAGATACCTGAAAATGTGGAAGCAACTTTGAAACTGGGTAACAGGCAGAAGTTGGAGCAGTTTTGACGGCTCAGAAGAAGATAGGAAGATATGGGGAATACTGGAACTTCCTAGAGTATTCTTGAATGAAGTCCATGCTGAGGTGATCTCAGATAAAGATTAGTAGCTTATTGGGAACTGAAGCAAAGGTCACTTTTGCTTTGCTTTACAAAAACAAAACAAAACAAAACCTGGCAACTTTGTGCCTGTGCTCCAGAGATGTGTGGACTTTTGAACTTGAAGACATGATTAAATGTAACTAGTGGAAGAAATTTCTAAGCAGCAAGGCATTGAAAACGTAGCCTTAGTGCTCCTAAAAGCCTATGCTAATTTGCATAAAGAAAGAGAAGGTCAAATATAAATTGGAACTTATATTTAAAAGGGAAGAAGAGTGTAAGAGTTTGAAAGATTTGCAGGCTGGCTATATGGTAGAAAAGAAAAACCAATTTTCTGAATAGAAATTCAAGCTGGCAGCAGAACACAAAATTAAATAAGAGCCTAATGTTAATAACTAAGACAATGGGAAAAATGCTTCAGAAACATTTTCAGCAGCCCCTCCCAACACAGGCCTGGAGGCATAGGAGGGAAATATTATTATTTTTTCCCTACTGCTCTGTGCAGCCTTGGGATATAGTGTCCTGGGTTCCAGCAACTCCAACGTCATCCATGACTAAAAGGAGCCAATGTACAGTTCTGTCTGTTGCTTTAGAGGATTCAAACCCCAAGCCTTCTCAGCTGCCATGTGGTGTTGGGCCCGCAGGAGCACAGGGATCAAAAGTTGAGGTTTTCACCTAGATTTCAGAGGATGTATGAAATTTCAGATGTATGAAAATATCTGGATGTCCAGGCTGAAGTCTGCTGCTAGGGCAGAGCCATCCTGGAGAACCTCTACAAAGGCAGTATAGAGGAAAAATGTGGGGTTAGAGCCCCCACACAGATAAACCACTGCCTAGTGGAGCTGTGAGAGGGGGGCAATTATCTTCCAGACCCCAGAGTGGTAGATCCAACTGTAGCTTGCACTGTGCACCTGGAAAGGGTGTAGGCACTCAATACCATCCTAAGAAAGTAGCTGCAGAGGCTGTACACTGCAGAGTCACAGAGATGGAACTGCTCAAGGACTAGGGAACCCACATCTTACATCAGTGTACCCTCGATGTGAGACATGGAATCTAAGGAGATTATTTTGGAGCTACTAAGATTTAATGACTGTCCTTTGGGGTTTTTGATTGGCATAAGGTTAGTAGCCCCTCTCAATTTCTCCCATGGGAAATGAGATAATTTATGCAATTCCTGTACCTCCATTGTATCTTAAAATTTACTAACTTGCCAGGTGCAGTGGCTCATGTCTGTGATCCCAGCATTTTGGGAGGCCGAGGTGGCAGATCACGAGGTCAAGAGATCAAGACCATCCTGGCCAACATGGTGAAAACCTGTCTCTACTAAAAAATACAAAAATTAGCTGGGTACGGTGGCATGCGCCTGTAGTCCCACCTACTCAGGAGGTTGAGGCAGGAGAATTGCTTGAACTCAGGAGGTGGAGATTGCAGTGAGCTGAGATTGCACCACTGCACTCCAGTCTGGCACCTGGCAGCAGAGCAAGACTCTTGTCTCAAAAACAAAACAAAACAATAAAAAGGGTTACTAACTTTTTAAAAAAAATTATGGGCTTATAGGCAGAAAGTACTTATTTTGTCTTACACAAGGTTTTGGACTGTGTTTAAGTTAATGCTGAAATGAGTTAAGACAGGAGAACTCTTTGAGAAGGGATAATTGTATTTTGCCATATGAGAAGGACAAGAAGTTTGGGAGGCACGAGGGTCAGAATGACAGAGATTGAATTTGTGTCCACACCAAAATCTCATGTCAAGTTGGAGGTGGGACCTGGTGGGAGGTGATTAGATCATAGGGACAGATTTCACCATGGCTGTTCTCATGATACTGAGTGAGTTCTCATGAGATCTGATGGTTTAAAAGTCTGTGGCCATTCCCCTTTTACTCTCTTTCTCTTCTCCCGCCATGATGGTAAGTTGTGCCTGCTACCCCTTCACCTTCCACCATGATTGTAAGTTTCCTGGGGCTTCCTATTCATGTTTCCTGTTAAGCCTGAAGAACTGTAAATAAATGGAAGCTCTTTTCTTCACAAATTACCCAGTCTCATGTAGTTATTTATGGCAGTGTGAAAAAGGTTTTATAAATGCATCTAACAGTTCCATGTATCTGATTTAAAAGCTTTTGATTCTATTCTATCAAATATCCTGCAGTTGGACTTCAAAAGGGTAGACCTCAGAGACGCACCAAGATGACCAAGAGGAGGCAACACCAGAGTGCAGCTCCCAGCGAATAAGATGCAGAGGGCTAGAGGACTTCACAATTCTGAATGAGATGCTAGATTCATTTCAGTGAGACTGGTAGGACACTGAAAATAGCCCAGGGAAGGTAAGTTTAAGCAGGGAGAGAGTAGTCCAGGAAGGGAGAACTGAGATAAGCCAGGGCACGTACCCACCTGGAACTTGTAGACAGCTCGGAGGGTTGAGGACTTCACACCCTCAGTGCTTCAATTCAGATCCTGTGCTTTCCTCATCCTTCCAGCAACCCATGGTCCATGAGAGCCCCACTGGACTGAGGGGTGCTGTGGGTTGTAGATGCAAATTTGAGCAACAGTTCCTGCCTGGTGCCACAAGTTGTCGGCACAGACCTGGGCAGAAGTTCAGACTAACTCCAGCAGGATGGAACTACCTGTCCCACAGGAAGGGGCAGAGTTGAAAGCAGGGAAACAGGCCATAAGGCCGGGCAGGCCCCTCCCCCACAAAACTCAAACTGAAGCCCATGCACTACAGAGCTTCCCAACAAATACAACAGTTTGACCCCAACTGGGAAGATCAAGCTCAGGGAAGGAAAGATGCCATTGGAAAGGCGGGGCTAATCTCACTTGCATAAACAAACCCCAGGGGAAGACCACCCACCCAGCAGCCTGACTGAATCTGAGGCAGTCCAGCAACACCTCTACTGGCCAAAAAAGATATACCTCCAACCATGACAGAAAGTACAGCCAGTCAGAGATTCCTTCCGAAATCACCAACTTCAAAGATCAAAGGGAGGTAAATCAATGAAGATAGGAAGAAACCAGCACAAAAAGGATGAAACCATCAAAGAACAGAACACATCTTCTCCTCCCAGGGATCACACCTCCTCACCATCAAGGGAACAAAACTAGACAGAGAATGAGTTTGACGAATTGACAGAAGCAGACTTCAGAAGGTGGGTGATAACAAACTTCTCTGAGTTAAAAGACCATGTTCCAACCCAATGTAAGGAACCTAAGAACCTTGAAAAAAGGTTAGACAAAATGCTAACTAGAATAACCAGGTTAAAGAAGAACATAAATGACTTGATGGAGCTGAAAAACACAGCATGAGAACTTTGTGAGGCATACACAAGTTTCAACAGCTGAATCAATCAAGCAGAAGAAAGGATATCAGAGATTGAAGATCAAATAAATAAAATAAAACAAGAAGGCAAGATTAGAGAAAAAAGAGTAAAAAGAAATGAACAAAGCCTCCAAGAAATATGGGATTATGTGGAAAGACCTAATCTATGCTTGATTGGTGTACCTGAATATGACTGGGAGAATGAATCCAAGTTGGAAAATACTCTTTGGGATATTATCCAAGAGAACTTCCCCAACCTAACAAGGCAGGCCAACATTCAAATCCAGGAAATACGGAGAACACCACAAAGATAGTCCTCAAGAAGAGCAACCCCAAGGCACATAATCATGAGATTCATGAGACCATCCTGGTCAACATGGTGAAACCCTGTCTCAACTAAAAATACAAAAAATTAGCTGGGCATGGTGGCGCGTGCCTGTAATCCTAGCTACTCAGGAAGCTGAGGCAGGAGAATTGACTGAACCCAGGAGGCGGAGGCTGTGGTGAGCCGAGATCGTGCCATCGCACTCTAGCCTAGGTAACAAGAGCAAAACTCC